>JBBJLR010000034.1:8335560-8348504 GCA_037577145.1 Brachypetersius gabonensis
AATTTTGTGGACAGTAATAAGCCCTGGTTAGCCACATATTTCAATTGAAAAAGCTAGTCGTAGACCACTTTCAGCTTCGAAAGCAGCTGTTTTATTAGATGTCAGAACTCAATCTTGTCCTTGACATGGCAAAAATAAAGACTTTATCAATAAACTATGCACTTGTCCTCCTTTAAACAATAAATAATATGGTCCAAAGATGAAAATATTAATGTAAAAATAAATTAGTATTGATAATATGTGACATTAAAGCTAAATTTACCAGCCAAAACAGGTGGGCGGAGCTACCAGGTCCAGTTTCTCCACACTCTCCGCCCTCCCAATTTCTCCGCTCCTCCGCCCGCAGCTTGTAAAACGCAGTGAAACCAAAATGGAATCTGAGCGTTCGTTATCCGGTTTTTTTTTTCATTTTTGATTTGAGCGCAAAATGGGAAATGGGTTTTGTTGTTTTGGTTTTGTTTTGGTTATTAGTGTTTTTTGGTTTGGTTTCATATTGAAAAATGAATAAACGAATGATACACGGATTTTTAAGTTACTGAAATTTCTTTAGTACTAGAGTAGACTCTCATAGTTCACCAAGCCTCTGTCAGCATGAGAACATCAAAGCAGTTCCGGTGCTCAACCACCAAAACACAAAATAAACCGAACAAAATATGTTCACTCATTGTGAATTACTGACGAAAAAATGTGTAAAAATAGATTACTTTCCGCACAATTAAGTAATGATTAAGAAATGAAAATACTGAAATTTGTGTATTATTATTAAATACATGTGGGTGAATTCTTTGTTGGGGAATGTTTTCTTTAACCTGGGATGAGTCCTTTTACTTATATACTTCTTTGTCATACAAATACTTAAATACTAGGATCCCATATGAGCAGCAAAAGATACACTTGAACACTTTGACTGTGTACCAAAATCATTTTTAACTTCTTCTGTGTTTTAACCTGGAATTTACTGATAATAATTCTCCTAAGAGGCTCATAGAACTATCTCTGGTTTAGCTCAGTGGAGCAACATGCACTAAAACTGTGAGTACTGTGTATTTATGGAAAGCTATTGGTCAATATTCTCATTCCTTCTGCCTCCAATTATTTTTGCGCTGATTAACGTTAAATCTGCTCTGTGTAATCCTGTGTGACGGTGTTAATCCAGAGGGAGGGGACCCACTACAAATGATTGAAGAGGGCAAGTCCTCTTCTCACCACAGCTCCGGTGACGGACCCCTCAGCTGCGTCTCAGGTAAGTCATGGCTAGCTTGACCTGGGAGAAGCCAATTCTCCTTCTCATGTTTTCGGTGAGTTGAGAAGAACCTTCAGAAGGCTGTTTTCTCAGAAATAGGGTTAGATTATCCTGGATGTTTCTGCAGCACTGCACTGGTATTTTAATGACTGAGGAGGCTGGTACTTGGTGTCAGTGAGGAGTCTGCCAGGTTTAGAAGGAGTGATTTTGTTAATGATTAATTTCATTTTTTTTACTTGAAATTGCTCATTGCAATTGAACAGGGTGAGTTCAAGGTATTTTGAGTGAGTAAAAGACATTTTCTTGATCATTTCTACATTTTTAGTTTATGGACATTCTCTATAGAGCATGAGGACTGCTTTCTAAACTACAGGGCTCCTTCTGAGCCACACCAGTCATTGTGATAGATATGTCCACCTGTGAAAGAAAAAAAACGAACAAACCAGTGGCTTCTCAGTGGCTCAGCTGTTGGTGAAAGATCATGGCTGAGATCTCCAGTGGTGCTACAGCCATCCATGGCCTGGAGCACAAGAGAACAGATTTGTTTTTCTCTCTCAGGGTTGGTAGTCTGGGCTGCTCTGTTAGCTGACGTAACAGGATTTGTCAAAGGATCAATAGATACATTCTTTAGGTGCTTTCCTGAAGCTAAAGTGCTCTGTTGGTAATATAATCCCTCTGTTTTCAGTTTTTTTTCCTCAAGACTGCACTGAGCATCTGAAGCAATGGCTGTTGTTGTAAGTATACAAGACTTTTTAATTAAAGTTTTTTTTATTCGTTTTCGATGTGTTTTCCGAAATCCTGACTGTACCATGCTATTCACCGCCCTGATGGAAGAGCTCTGACCCTTGGACCCTTGAATAACAACAAATGCTTGTTTGATGTTAGGAGCTGGTCTCAAAACTCACCCATTTTCTACCATTTTTTCACGTTAAAATAGTAACTTTGAGTTTTCCTTAAAAGTCATGTTAAACTTCATTGTGATTCCTCCAAACCTCCACTCACATAAATAGCCAAAGCTGCAAACATTCCTGGAACAAGGCAGCTTTTAGTATATTGTTGCGTCCGCTGGTTTTAGCAGCTAATCTCTCGTCTCAGACAAAGGTTTTCTTTTTCCCTCCCTTTTTTTTAAAACTAGGCTTTTCTCAATTCATGTGAGGCAGCTTAGCATTTCCTCACACTAGGCCCTATTGAGTGGGCCTGCCTGAGGAGGGCCAGGAGTTCTGGATTAGTGTCGTTCCACAGCTGATTCAGGGTCATTCTGATGTCACTGCTATCTGTCCGCAGAGTGGAACGTACCGTATGGTGTCGGAGGAGGAGCAGGCACTCAGGGCCAAGCTGGAGCATCTCACAATCAAGGATCACGGGCCCGTGTTCGGACCCTCCCCTAAGCTCCCTGACCACACTAAACAGAAGGTGTGTAAAGAAACACACCAAGGACACTACAGAAATGATTGTTGATAATACTTATTACCTTGTGACAGTATTGTAACTATGGCCTTTGTGAAGATCCACTGTAAAAAAAAAATAAAAAAATTAACTGACCATAAATGTGCTCTATTATAAATGCTGGGATGCCCAGATCTGGTCTTAGAGAGCTGGAGTCCAGCACAGTTTGGTGATTTCCCAGCTCAAACACACCTGGTTCAGCTCTGTCAGGTTTAGTGAGTGTGTTGGAGGAGGGGAACTGTCAAACAGTGCTGAACCGTTTTAAGAGTCATCACACGAACAGTGTCTTAGTTGGGTGGAGGGGCTCAGTGGGTAGGATACTTGCCTCCAGACCAAGAGATCATGGGTTCAAATCCTACCTTCAGCAGACCACCCCTTGGTTCCTGAGCGAGACCCTTAACCCCAAGTTGCTCCAGGGAGACTGCCCCCTGTAGTTAGAGAATGAATGTCGCTTTGGATAAATGCGTCTGATAAATGCCGTAAATGTAAATGTAAATGTCTTCACAGTCTGGCAGTTATACCTTAAAACACTCCTAGCAGTCAAAAAACGTTGTAACACATGTAAGGATTTTGTTGTGGTGTCTGATCTTTGCAGGCAAAAGATGAACTAAACGAGACGGATGAGAAAAAAGCAGTGCAGGAGCTGAGGAGTATTATGAAGGAAAAAGCAGGGAGCGGAGATGACTTGGCCAAGGCAGTGGAGGACAATTTTGGCCCGAAACCGGACTCTGTGCTCGTGAGGTTCATTCGGGCTAGAAAATATGAATTGCACAGGTCCTTTGATCTCATGAAGGGTAGGTGGATTTCTTTTATGTTTTATTTTTATCATTAAAAAAAACATAACATGAATGACTTTCTGTTCCCAGTGCATAATGTCATGGTGGATCTGTAGCCAGTAATGGTTTACAAAAGCACATTTTCTACGCCAGTGCACCCAAAGCCCAGTACACTGTTAACTCTCTGCTGTAGGTTATGTCCGCTTCAGGCGAGATTACCCCGAGCTGTTTGAGAACCTGACCCCAGAGGCTGTACGCAGCACTATCGAAGCCGGCTACCCGGGAATCCTTTCCAGCAGAGATAAATACGGCCGTGTGGTGCTGCTCTTCAACATCGAGAACTGGGACTATGAAGAGATCACCTTTGATGAGGTGAGAAAAGCTAAAAGCAAAGAACGAATTCAAAGAAATTGTTTTTTTTATTGTTTCTATTGATTTTTTTTTTGTTTTTTGTTACCTTTGAGCCTACGGATCCCGTTAAACTGTCTTTTTTGTACTACTGCTGCTGTTTCTAAGGAATTTCCCCATTGTGGGATTAATAAAGTCAATCTAATCCAGTCTTAAAGGAATATGTGAGTGAAGTTTAGAAATGGGAATAATACAAGTTTGGCTTAATTGTCTAATAAATGCAACCTTTAGGAACATCTTGTGAATACCGTGTGGAAAAGTTGCAAAAATGTCGTGTTTGCTGTAGATCCTCAGGGCCTACTGTGTGATCCTGGAGAAGCTGCTGGAGAATGAAGAGACTCAGATCAATGGCTTTTGCATCATTGAGAACTTCAAGGGCTTCACCATGCAACAGGCCTCTGGCATCAAGCCCACAGAGCTGAAGAAAATGGTAGACATGTTGCAGGTATGAATGAACCACATATTTATAGAGCAAACAAATTGAATGACTTTAGCTGCAGGTTTATTATTATGGCTGCTATACATTAACCTGATACTACTTTGAAGCTCATACATACATTATGTACTTAGAGGAGTGAGAATTTAATGTGATTATATGGGGCCTTGCAGTTTAATGTGTTTTAAATCCTTAATCCATTTATAATGCTCAATTTATAATGCATAAGGTGTAAGCACAGCTGCTAGTATTACATTCAACAGTGATGAGGTAACACTGGGAAACAGGAATCATCATCCAACTTTCCATCATCCCTCGTTAATTCCAATTATTTTCTCTGGGGCAGGACTCTTTTCCTGCTCGTTTCAAAGCTGTGCACTTCATCCACCAACCCTGGTACTTCACCACCACCTACAATGTGGTGAAGCCCCTGATGAAGAGCAAACTTCTGGAGAGGGTAAGCTGACAGCGCTATCCTGCCGGGATCCAGTTCTAAAGATTGCGCTTGGCAGGGTTGCAGAGTCTGACTGATCATGAATTCTTTCTTGTTTTTTTGTGCCTGAAGGTGTTTGTCCATGGAGATGATCTGGAAACCTACTTCAATGAGTTTGATCCTGAAATCTTGCCCTCAGAGTTTGATGGGAAGGGCTCTAAATATGACGGCAAGGCAGTGGCAGCGAAACTTTTTGACTGAGAAATAAGGCGACTAAGAAATATTGTTTATGTAATTCTGGTCATGTGTGCTGTAACTTCCTGAAATACTGGTCTACCCTATTGGAGAAACAGCAAACCTCTGTGCAGTTGCCGGCTAGCCCAATTAATACGTAAAAACCTATCGACAGTGTCACAGACGTCTAAAAAACAACAGGTTTATGAGCTGGTGGTACTCGAATATGGACATGCTTTTTTGCATTGTTAAGTTTTCTAGGAGCTTTCTCTCCAGACCTGGGAAACCCCCCAGTACCAGCACAGGGTGCCTCTCTCAACAGGCAGAAGTGATGTGTCTCTCCAGTAGTTTGGTTCTGTTCCAGCTTTTTTTTCAGCTGAAAGCAGTAAAATATGACAATTGTCTGAAACGTTATCCCTAAATGATGTACAATAAAGTGTATTTAAAGAAGCCCACTCACTGCCATCTGTGTTTTAAAGACCTCAATGAAAACTAAACATCTGAGATATTAAATATTGTATGCGATCAGTGCCTCTGTGATGTTATTATAACTAGAAATAATCGGATTACATTTACATTTACGACATTCATCAGACGCTTTTATCCAAAGCGACTTCCATTCCCTAATTACAGGGGACAGTATCCCTGGAGCAACTTGCTCAGGAACCCAGTGGTGGTCTACTGAAGGTAGGATTTGAACCCATGACCTCTTGGTCTAGAGGCAAGTATTCTAACCCCCCCTACGGTGAAGCAGCAGGCAGCCAGGAACACAGCACCTAGTGAGCAGTTTGTACCTCAGTGGTGCTTTTCAATCTTGGGAATCGAACCCACAACTTCCTGATTGCAGGGCAAATTCCTTAAAAAAACACTAAATGATTACATACATCTTACCTTCATGACATAACTGAGTAAAGTAACTGAGGAGGTAAAGAAAGCAATGGCAGCTTTACTGTTTAGAATATATAATTAAAAAATAGCAACAGAATGTTGTAAAATAAGTTTATTTTTGCACAAACATTGATTTTTCCTTTTTTCACAACACAGTCCTGCATTTAGACTTACAATCAGGGACCTATTTTGGGACATAATCCATCAGGCTTGTTTCATAGAACAATAAGAGATTAACAGTTTAAACAGAAAAGCTGTTGCTATATTTAGGCCCACATTAGGAAGATTGTCAAACTTCTTTTACCAAATATTGGAAACTACTGTACAGTCTTTTGTTACACCAGTTCACACCAGTTCTCCCAAGTCTCTTTCCGTCCCCACCAAGTGGACCGTCATGTTGGAAAATACAGAGCCTCCTGGCTTAAAAGGAATCAGTGTATCATGTACAGGACAATGCCTACTGCATTTTCTACTGGTTTATTTTTAAATTACCACCACATGATGTAGGTTATCGCATAAAAAGTAGCCTAATGCCACGTTTTTAATTTTTAAAGCTTCTTTTCTGGGCTTAAAATTCACTGATGACGCAAACACCAACACAATTTTGGATTGACGTAAACACAGTTGTATACTCGCCAGTAATCATCAACATAGCAACAGATGAACAGCAAAACAACTCAATACATCATTGCTTTATACACACATGTACATAAACACCGTTTCTCACTTCCTCCTCAGCTGCCTGGTCAGAAATTAAACAAAATCCTCTGCCGTTACATAAAACGCTTTGCTTTCAGAAGTGACCGACAGGGGGCGCCCGTGTCGCGCAGAGGAAATAAGCAAAACTTCTCTGGCCTTGGTAATCACTGCCATCCCCTAAACTGCCTTTAAGTGAGGAACAAATAAATGACTTCTACTGAAGTTAATTATTGGCTTCGTATATCTACTTTTTTCTCATTTTAAGTAAGATTAAAAGTTCTCATCCTTTCATATAAGTAGTTACTCTGTGCTTTTTCATCCCATTTCTGTCTCTATCTGCATTTCTATTGACAGCTATCACACAGCAACAAGCAACCATTATCTGTGTATAAGACGACAGAGATTGAGGCCAAGATGAAAAAAAAACATATACATTAAATGTATATGCATATACTCTATGTCCCCCATTTATCTTCTCACGAAAGAGATTCAAATGCCCGTTTTAAAAACACGCTCAAATGTTGGTACATTCAAAACCTTTCTCTTCTCATTACACATTCATCATCTGGTTTTTTCCCCCCTGTCCAGCTCATTTTTAGCCCATATGACCTCAAAGGCCTCCTTTCACAAACTGCATTGTTATTCAAACTCCCTTATTAAGCTCACTGTATATTTTTTCATTGACTTTGTGGTGAGTGGCTTGATACGAATGTACTGAGAACCAGCTATAGAGACAAGTGGATGTGTGAGACTGCAGTTCTTCAGCTGTGATCGGTTGACATTCAGGTAAAAGTCGGGCACCGAATGCTTTGGAATGACTCTCTTTTGAGTGAACAGTGAAGACGTGTTAAGCTTTGCCTTTGAGTTCTGTGCAGTCTGTTGCTTGGCGGCATTGTGGCTGCTGCCTCTGCCAATGGCAGATAGCGTTAGCATAACTGATAATAACTTTATCCATCCAGGTAAGAGGCTGAGGGAAGAGCACGGCGCCCTCAAAGAAGCCCAGGTGCCCTCCATGCAGCGTCAGCACGAAGATTACGTTCTCTTTCTTTTCTGTGGAGAACCAAGGAGGATCATGATTAGCCCACACTGCACACACTGATTCCACACAAGCACCGTAAAAGTGAACAGTGAGTTTGTCGTTAATGTGAGGTTCCTTTTGATCAGTCCTTATAGAAACCGGCGATATAAAAAGCATGATATGGTTAAGGGTGACCATATCTTTGGACACTGGGTGCCTGTAGAAGGCAAATGTTAACATGAAAGCAAAGAAAGCCAAGTTTAAGATATTCTGTGCAAATCAGAGCCAGACACATTTTTAGGTCCCACCTTAAACAACAAGTGTTTGGGGGGAAGGGGGGCATATAACTCCTCCTTATCTCCATCCCACATCCTATAAATCAGTGGTTCCCAACCTTTTTTCCTTGAAGCTGTGTCCAAGACAAGCCGGGCCCCCCCCAACCCCAACTCCTACCCCCATAGATGCACAAAAACAATGAAGTGATTAATTACACTTTTGTTTGAAAAAAATAAACAGTGGTTGTAGGTTTTTATACTCTTATATAAACACACACACCCCCTTTAGTGTTCCTCAGACATTGGGATTGTATGAATTTAATGTTTTTATGAATATAATTTCGGTAACGTCAGTGCAGACAAAATTGTGCGCCCCCCCAGTGATCTCTCGCGCCCCCCCCAGGGGGAGCCCGGACCCCAGGTTGGGAACCACTGCTATAAATGATCCTTTTTTCCTTTCAGATTTGTGGACAAGTGCCAAAAGTGGGGGTGAAGGTCTATCCTACTTGGAAACTACTCAGAAACTCCAGCCCAAGCTCCACAGAGTCTCGTCTCTTATCTATAAACTCAGGGTTTGCTGAAATGAACTGGATTCTTCAGACACACAGCTGAAGAGGAGACACTGTTATGATTTGAATGTGCTAGATGTTTTGCTGAAAGAAAATATGTTTTACGTTTTTTCATCTTTTTTCTCATTTTATTGATACTTTTGTTGACTCGAACCTGCCAATACCAAAAGTAAACTAAAGGTAATGATGTAATTCTGAAAGGGAGGGCACTTCATCGTCAGGTGCTTATCTCCAGCTCCATGTCACGTAACCCCTTTGCTACTGTTCCCTTTACGACACCCTAAACTCTAAAGCCCTTCCTGTCTTTCACCTCAGCGCCCTACACCCGAGAGGCCCATCGCAGCGCTAGTCAGTCAGCCTTAAAGCTTGGAGGCGAATGAAGGTGGCCATGTGATTACGTTGAGGTTACTCTCTGCTCTCTGCTGCCAGTCAGGACAGGGATTGCCCTGTCTATCACGGCTGTCCTCCATGTGGAAAGGAGGTTAGCGGAGGAGCGATGCCACCTGACATGTGATTACAGGGCCATATGGAGCCTCTGTGCTGAGCGAGAGACGAGAGCTTTGCTGTGACAGCTGGTCCAGACCTGAAAAACATCCTTCCTGTCATCCCTGAGTCCACACCAGGCGCACAAAACAAACCATACCACGGACCAGAACTACAAAACGAACCCGGGCGAAAAAGGCCCACAGCTCAATCCACTGAGGGCTGAAAAGTCAACACACATTAATTCAAGCCATGCGCCGTAACACTTCTGAGGTCTCTAAAAAGTAATGGAAGATTTAACCCCACTATACAGCATCATGCATGTCTAAAGCATCCCTCACTTCATTCAAATTCTAAGTAATTAGACTTGCCTAAGTACTACTATCTATAAAAAAAACAAAGACAAATTCATACTCGCTGTGAGTATTGCTTTTAGATACGCCTCACACACACTTGTTCATTGTTAAAGCACATATGCAAGTCGGTTAAAGACATCTCAGCATAGTTCTTGGCCAGTCTGGGATTATTTATACATGCCATAATAACTACTGAGGTGTAAACTTCCATGTCGCATTAGCAAGACTGGCCTTAATGCTCCAGTGCAAATGAAAAAAGGAAAGTATGGACACCATGATCTACATTTGGAACAAGGAGTTAACCATTAAACTCTTAATCACCTTCAACTTAAATAGGTACAATATACTTTATTACAATATTTTACGTAGGTTTCATTAATTATCATTAACTGATATTTGACTATAAAATATATAACAGAGGATATTTAACTTTAAAATGTATGAAATACATTTTATACTGTATGACTTTGTATACTTCACTAGAAAGTACTTAGAATAACACTGTTGGATTGTTTTTAAAGTAAATGGACTAAAACAGACTTTGCTCTAGAGTCACAGAACACAATACACCACTGAATAGAATTCTACACAACTTTGCTGTGAAAACAGTTTTTAGGTCTCTGTCCAGTGTTTTATGTATCATTTCCTTTTATTTTGTGGCGAGACTTACAGAGAGAGTTACATGGTGTTCCTGGGGGACATGCAGCAGGGGTATAATCTTGTTCCCTCTGAAATAGCCAATCAGAGAAGACAGATAGGCTTGAAGAGCCTGAAGTAGCCCAGAGCAGCTGCAGTGGAGGGAAGCGAGTGCACTGCTCTGATAAATATTCACACAGGGCCAAATGGATCACATGGCCCTGAAAAATTCAGCACCAGGGTCTGGAGCACAGAGCTCCAGCAGCGCTCAGAGCGTGTCTAATGGAGCGAGGAAACAGACTCCTGCACGGCTCACCCACGAGTTAACCTGCTGTACATTAAGGCTATTAATACTGACAACTTTGACTAAAACAAATATTCCGTTCTTTCAGGAATAATAATCCTCAATCTGGGAGAGAGGCAATGCAAGAGCTTCCCAGAAAGAGCTTTGCCACGGCTTTATCTGCAGCCTTACAAACAAGAGCACTGATTATTTTCTGCATGGATTCAACTGTTTTCCTTCAGCAAATCTGCTCGAATTTTACCGTTTTGAAACGAATCCCAGCCGCAGTGTTGGGCGTTACAGTAATTACAGTAATTTTCACTGAAAAAGTAGAGTAACTGATTACTGTTCGTTTTTAGGT
Source organism: Brachypetersius gabonensis (assembly GCA_037577145.1). Lineage (NCBI taxonomy): Eukaryota > Metazoa > Chordata > Actinopteri > Characiformes > Alestidae > Brachypetersius > Brachypetersius gabonensis. Next base: position 8,346,105 of record JBBJLR010000034.1, read on the forward strand.
ATTTTAATTACAGTTACTTATAATGTCCTTGCCTTACATTGTAAAATAATTAAACTCGCTGAATATCATTGTTTAATTGTATTCGTTTATCTTCTAAAGGTAAAAGTAAACTCTGCCGCTTTAAACTCGCTGTAGTGCGGGTGCGGGTGATTTGGCGCCAGTTTGCTGCAGAGTGGTATTCTAAAGCGGAGGATGTCGGACTCGACTGAAGCGAGTGGCTGTTTTACGAAATGGAAATATTCCCATCACTTCACTTTTCTTACACAAGCAGACAAGAACATTACAGTGATATGTAAACTGTGTCCTGGGGAGAAAAAACTACCGGCCGCTGTCAACAGCAGAGTAATCTACTGAAGCACAGACCAGCACTTCTTTTTGTTATTCAGATTTACTGCAGAATAATAGTTTTTTGTTATTCAGGAATTGTGTTTCTTGCCTAAAGAAGGTTACATTTCCTACTAAATAATTTAATTATTACAGAAAGTTTTTTATAGAATGTAATAAAGATGATTCAGAAAGCTAAAACGCTAAACTATTTCATGTCTGACTCAAGTTTTTTTTAATTATTTATTGTTTAAAGAGATTAATTTCTATTGTTTGTCCACTCAAGGTTTATAGGGATTTTAAGAAGTATTTAGTTAAATTACTTATTGAGTAATTAAGTTACTTTTCAGACACAGTAATTAGATAAGTATTTTAAATTCAATACTGATTAAGTAATTAGTAATTAATGACTTTTTTAAAGTAACTTACCCAACACTGCCCACAAGACAACTCTCTGAGTTGCTAATTTAATCATTAGACAAGTTACTCATTAAACTCGTTTAGGGCTGAAACGATTATTTGAGTAACTCGAATGATTTGATTACATAAAATGTTCAAGGTAAATTCTTTGCCTCGAGGCTTCGTTTAATTTGTCACCAAAGTCCATCTATTATCGTATCACTCCCGCTTTGTAGACTAATGCGCAGCGCCGGTATCATTGTTTTACCCAGGTGGTTTTAACTGAAGCACATTTCAGAGTTTTAAGGCAGAGGGATTTATTTTGGGCTCTATGGCAATGGCGGAAAATGAAGATACCGGTCTGTTTAAAAGGCAGAAAATGTCTAAAGTGTGGGACCATTTTACGCTGCGTAAGGCGGACAACGTGGTGCAGTGTATACACTGTAAAACAGACCTGGCCTATACTTTTAGTTACTTATTCTTTATTCTCAGATGGGCAATAGCAGGGGGTACAACCCTTTTCCTTTTTTTTTTTTATTAAAATAAAATGAAGGACCTATGTTTGTGTATTTCATAGCTTTTTCCTGTACATCATAAATGTTTCCCAGAAAGGTTGATTAAATGGGTTTAGTTCTGGAGCCAATAAGCCAAAGGTTTTAAAGTTTTGATCTAATACAAGTTTGAATAAAAACCTTTTTTTGTGATGAATAACAGCCAATTGCTGCTCATTTTAAGGCCTTTCATGTTGCTTAACTCACTATTGATATAGTTGTTTAAAAACACAAAAGTATGAGTTATCCGATTAATCGATTAATCGATAAAAAAAATCGACAGAATACTCAATTCCAAGAATATTCGATAGTTGCAGCCCTAAACTCCTTAGTTGTTTTATTAGAAACACAGATCAAATAGGTGACTTTGTAGAAAGCCTATCTGTTGCTGTATAATTCGTCGGCTTCCTCCCCATCCGTTAATGGAAACAGACCACCAGCATATAAACAAACATCTAATTGAATTTTTAAACCAGTGCATAATAAACATATGCACTTGAGTTATTAAAATTATGTTGATGTCCAGTTTGTTATTGTATTTAGTTCAGGTGAAATTCAAATAAAACATAGCAACTGGGCTTATCTGAGTTTCAGTGAAATACAACTTCAGCCAGAAAATCTGGAACATGAACAAGAGGGAGGAGGAGCAGTAGAAGAAAAAACTTTGAGAGCTTGAGCCCTGCAAATTGGTTTAGACGCTCAAATCTTGAAAAATATTTTTGGACTAGACTGTATGTTATTCATTTAGTCATTTTAAAGCAATAAAAAACAGTTGAATAATAAAGTCACTGAAATACCGTATGTTAGAAAAAAACCTAATAAGGTGTTTTTCTGCCTTTCACCCTACGGCTTCTGGTAGAGGCTCTAAACACCCCACCCCCCGGTGACATTGTTTAAGGATGATACTCAGAAAATGAATGAATGAATGACTAAATGGTGGTGGAGTAACTTTACTGGAACATGTATAATGAATATATTACTTTTGAAGCTAAAACAGTTTGATTAAACCCACATAAACCATCTACATTTTGTTTTGGGCATGTAATAGAGCTGCACAATATATTGCAAATTTACCATCATCGCGATATCAACATGCACAATATCCATATCGCCAAAGACTGACTGA
>JBBJLR010000034.1:8400564-8413526 GCA_037577145.1 Brachypetersius gabonensis
TGCGTGTGTTAGAATGTAGTTTGGTAGAGGGAGAGGACCATGTTGAGGTGAATGGGGAGGTGTTTCATAAGCCTTTTGTGGAGAAGCCCGTCTCTGCAGAGGACCACAACGTGTACATCTATTACCCGACCTCAGCTGGGGGAGGCAGCCAGCGGCTTTTCAGGAAGGTGTGGTATATTAATGTATTCTGCTTCAAATGCGTCTTCATGGATTCTGCTTCACCTGTTCCCCTGTTATGATGAATTCAATGCATTTTATTCTCTAGATTGGGAGCCGCAGCAGTGTATACTCCCCAGAAAGCACTGTTCGTAAGACTGGATCTTACATTTATGAGGAGTTCATGCCTACTGATGGTACAGATGTGAAAGTGAGTGTGTGTGTGTGCAATCTGGCTCATTTTCATATTTTAGTGTCCCAGTTATAAGAGGTGCCGAACAGAAGGTTCATGCTGTGTATTTTTTATGGTGGGATGACAGGTGTATACAGTAGGACCTGATTATGCCCATGCAGAGGCTCGGAAATCCCCTGCTCTGGATGGGAAGGTGGAGAGAGACAGCGAGGGGAAGGAAATCCGATACCCAGTCATGCTCACTGCCATGGAGAAACTAGTGGCTAGAAAAGTGTGTCTGGCCTTCAAGGTGTGTGTTCTCAACAGTTCTTCTGGTAAATATCCACTTTAAGATTTTGAGGTTGAGTTTTGTGACACTGATATCTGCTCCTCACAGCAAACAGTGTGTGGTTTCGACCTTCTCAGAGCGAATGGACACTCCTTTGTCTGTGACGTAAATGGTTTTAGCTTTGTGAAAAACTCCATGAAATACTATGACGACTGTGCCAAAGTCCTGGGGTAGGTGAGGCTTTATAAACTATTTGTGTTAATGCACTTGATTTTAATGATTTATGTGAAAACTGGAAGTTTAATTTTGATCAATTACTTTCTTTTAAAATGCATTGACTGCAATTACCATAAAACGTTTTCATACATCATATTTACAAAAGACAGACCAGCAACAGTCTGTAATGTGGCATACTGGTATAATTGTGAAATCCCTCCCACAGGAACATGGTGATGCGAGAGCTGGCTCCTCAGTTCCACATCCCCTGGTCCATCCCCATGGAAGCAGAGGACATACCTATAGTCCCCACTACCTCAGGAACAATGTATGGCACCTCAGTACATTTATTTCGCCCACAGCTCATATTTATTAACAGAGACTCTTAATAACAGCCTGGCTTACAACAGTGTACACTAAGGCCTCGTTTCCACTGTCACTTAAATGTGACCCAATTCCGATTTTTTGCTAATATGTGACATAGATCGGATCTGCTCCATGACAGTGTAAACAGAAAAAAACGCATGAATTCGGATATTTTGAGATCGGTTTCAGGCCTCGTTCATATGTGGAAATAAATCAGATATAAATCAGATATGTGCCGATGTGACTGTCGTGTAAACAGGCAGATCGGATTTTCCTAGGCGTTGCGTTCTGTACGTCATTAACTGCGAGAATTCAGTACTTCATCGCAGTTTAATGACGTCGTGTGGGAAGTACGTGTGGAAGCGTGCAAACGTCAAACAACAACAAACACGAGAAACATGCGGACAAACGCTGACGCAGCAAATCGAAAGTTGGCTCATTCTAAAATTTCGGACCCACTGCTCCTCGCCAAAGCCGCCACAATATTCTCACCCCAGTCCTGAGATCTCTCACGTACCCAGACCTTCCTCTGAACGGTCGAGGCCATAATAACTGAAGCATATGCACAGCTGCAATAATCGCCCTTTCCTTCTTCTCCGCCTCAAAATCATGGTGTTATTTGGTGAATTTTCATATCGCAGAGCCAGCATTAAGCATATTTCACGTTCGTCCATCTTGGCTACAACCCTCTTTGCTATAGCAAGTGTAAACAAGCAAATCGGATTTGGGTCACAATAAAAAAACGTGTAAACAGAAGGTCAAAAAATTCGGATATAGGCAACAAATCAGAATTGGGCATCAAGACCTGCAGCGTAAACGAGGCCTAATATGCCTCTTTTTTGTCAGGATGGAACTCCGCTGTGTGATTGCTGTGATTCGACATGGAGATCGCACACCCAAGCAGAAGATGAAGATGGAAGTAAGAAACACCCTGTAAGTCCCATCTACAGCATCTTTCTTCATGCCAGAGCTGTGTGCTGTGCATTATGTGCCTAAAACTCCTGCCATTTTTGCAGATTCTTTGATCTCTTTGAAAAGTATGGTGGCTACAAAACTGGAAAGCTCAAGCTCAAGAAGCCAAAACAGCTCCAGGTGGGTGCAGCTGTTTAGCAAACAGGGTTGGATTTACTGGAATCACTAACACATTTCAGAACTAGACCAGAAAGGATTGCCATGTGTGTGCATCCTTTTACGGTGCCTCATCATTTTTGTACTTATAGGGTCTGAAAAAGAAATCCTATATTAAATACTAACTTCCTGTTAGTTCTGTGTTATGGAATTAGTAATATTTACATTTGATATACATTCTCTATATCAGTGGTTCCCAACCTTTTTTCCTTGAAGCCCCCCTTGCCTGTGTCCAACACAAGCCAGGAACCCCAACCCCTACCCCCCTAGACACCCAAAAATAATAAAGTGATTGTAGACATAAACAGTGGTTGTAGGTTTTTGCTCTTATACTCTTATACACACACACACTTTTACATTTCACTCTTTAAGAATTTATTGTGTACAATTATAATTTTGGTAAACTCAATTCAGACAAAATTCTGCGCACCCCTTGTGTTCTCTAGCGCCCCCCTAAGGGGTGCACGGACCCCAGGTTGGGAACCACTGCTCTATGTCAATAGGTTTCGCTTGCACTTTTTTCACTTTTTTATTTATTTCAGTGTCAATAAATAATAGGAAATGGCAACAACGTAAAGAATATTTTTCTTTAGACACAACAATGACTTCATCAAATTCAAATTACATTCACGTGTCTCTTCAACTGAATGCTGGTATTTATTTACTAAATAATACAAAATTTATTTATTTATTTATTTATTTATTTATTTACTTACATTTAAATAAGCATGTCTCCTTGATTCAGTCTCTGCAGGTGTAGTTTAGTCTCTGGGTCAAGTTCAGAGGCAGGAACTGTATTTTTTTGGAATGTCTTTAGTGTTCCTACCCTCTGAAATGTGACACTCGGAGTGTGTTTAAAATGCATGCACTCCTGAGTTGTTTATAACTCAAGTATCTCGTATCAAGGTTATCATTTGACTCGGTTTCCAATGAGAGACAGTATGTTGTTTGTGAGGTGGCCTGAGAAAGAGCATGATAGGTACCGGTACCTAAAATTAGGGCTCTTTCACATTATAGACACATTCCTGTGCACTACTCATCAAATACAGCGCTTTGTATGTCCCAGCTGATATTCCTGACCTGCTGGGGAGTATCAGAACACCAGGAACCTGCAGCAGTAATGAAACTGTGTTATGACTGTGTGCTCTACAGTGTTGTCCAATAACTCACTAATAGATCCCTGCTGGTTTTTATTGGTGTCATCAGGAAGTTCTGGACATTGCCCGTCAGCTCTTAGCTGAACTTGGTCAGCACACTGACTGTGAGATTGAAGAGAAGAAATCTAAGCTGGAGCAGCTGAAGACTGTCCTGGAGATGTGAGTTCCCTGTTAGTAAAGTTAAGGCTTAGATTAACCTTAAAACTGTGGTTAAGAACACTGGCTTCACACAGTACAGCAGATTATTAGTGTCTCCATCCCAACTTCGGCCATTCCTCATGTCCCTGGTCACTCTTTCTATCACTGTCTCTGTGTTTGAATTATGCTCCACTTCCACTGTTGCTCCCTTGCTTTGACCCTTTCATATTACATTAAAGTATTGCAATTATAGAGCGACAATACAAAAATACAGTATAATTAAAACACTTAGTGGAACAGGGTTAATGATGATTCTGCATTATTGTGACCAGAATATTATTAGTAGGATAATATGAACGCATTGGTTCATCCAAACACATACATCTGGAACATCTGGTTTGAGTGTTTACAGTAAACAGGAACACATTTCTGGGAAACCATTACTGAGAGGTTTAAAAACATTTTGCAATTCATTTTTAAGTATTTTATTATGTCTTAAGCCACCCAGAATTCATATGTATCTTTAGTTACACACTAAATCTGTTGTAATATTTTTAAAAGTACAACGTTTTCGAAAATGATTTATAAGAAATTACAGCCTGATTACGGCAGGCACTGTGATTTGCCTTTGCAGTGTCCCTATGGAGTTCATTTTCTTACGTTCATTATGCTTTTTTTTTTTCTCTTCCTTTTTTTTCCTTCATCTTTCTCTCATCTCTTCTGGCCACGCCCTCCGCAGGGAGTCCAGCCTGAACGATAATCAGTACGCACCTCATGGCCTATGCCTTTAAAAGTGCATTTCTCCTTATGACCGCCTAAACCATACAGTTACTGCCCTGTAGCCTCTTAAACATTAATGAAGAGTTAATGAGGCCTCCCTGATTACTGCAAAGTCAATGGGAGTCCATATGTGATGCATGTCACCCCGAGCGTGTCCTGAATAACTGACTACTTCATCCCTCCTTAATCCTTCCCACTTCCTTAGCTAATTCAAAATAAACCACTTTCATAACACATTGCGCGTACTTTTGGGATCTTTTTCATTAACCGTTAACAAATTTGATGAAAAGTGCTCAACACTTTTAACCTTTAGGATATGCTTGGTTTGAAATGAAGAATTCTCAACAAAGTGCAGCTACTGAAAAATGCCCTAAAACCTGGTTTCGAGTCAGTTTGGTTAAAGACTGACTAACCGCCTGGTAATAGAGCATTTTTGAACTACTGCAAAGACAGATGTCTGATCATCAGGTGTAATCAGACATCTTTCTCTTTCAATCTGTACTTGGTATCTCTGTCTTTGGCATGTTGCTCTCGGTTATAATGGTTTTAAAAGCCATTGTTTAAGTTGCCATGTTTCATCCGGGGCATTATAATGACCCTTTGAAGTGATCAGTAATGAAAGACTTGTCCCTCAGAATGCTGTGTCACTCACTACAATGTGTTAATCATCAAAATGGCATCTCTGTAGCAGCTGTGTGCTCTTTCATTCCCTCACGGCCTCTGAGGGTGCATGGCACACATTAACCTCCACCACTTTGAAAAGGTCAGCCTGACACATGTTTCGAGAAACATGGCAACCTTAGAGCACCTGCTAGCAAACCAGTATCTGTGCCGTGCCCTCTGGGTGCTGTTTATGTCTGACAGTATTACAGTAGTGGCTGTGCCTGTGTGTCCTTCCCCATGTGTTGCCTTTCAGGTACGGCCATTTCTCTGGGATTAACCGAAAAGTGCAGCTGACCTATCTGCCCAACGGCCAGCCCAAAGCATCCAGTGAGGAGGAAGGTGAATATGTGCTTTAAACTGAGGCGGACGATTTCAAGATTCAAGATTCAAGATTCTTTATTTCTCACATGCATAGTCAGACAAGGACAACACACAGGGAAATGTACCCTGAACCGCTCCTTTCTGACTGTGCAAACATTATAAACAAGTATATTTCAAATTAAAATATCTGGTCATTTTCTGAAACGCAAATAAAATAAAGAAATGAGTACAAGTAAATATAAATATAAATTTTGAATTTTAAAAATATAAATCTTGAAATTTTCTGAAACACAAATCTAAAGTAAGTAACTTAAACGAGGAGCACCACAAGTTAGGTGAAATGATATGTGGGCTGAAAAATTGTTTTTTATATGTATTTATAGAAATAAATGTAGCAGCAATATGTACATTGCGCAAATGGAATGTTGGCATATTTCATTGACATTCTTACCCTTTAAGTCTGAAGCGATGAGAAGTTACCAGACAAGAAGCCCATTGTGGCTATTTTCCATTCTAGTGTAAATGTGTACTGTAAAAGCATTTGTATTTTAATCAAAATAACATTTGTGCACTTGATGATGCAGTGGTAATAAACATATTGTAACAGTTACACAGTGCAGATTTGCACGCATTTGTTTGTTTGTGTGTGCAGATTTTCTGAAGGAGGGTCCCTCATTGCTGCTAGTGCTGAAGTGGGGAGGGGAGCTGACCCCTGCAGGCCGTGTGCAGGCAGAGGAGCTGGGCAGGGCCTTCCGCTGCATGTATCCCGGAGGACAAGGTACAAAAACAGACATGATGACCCTCAAAGAGTCTAATCTTTTTTTTTTTTAACAAACACAATTATTTACTAGTTGAATCATTTATTACTTTGCTATTATCTGAGTGCACATAAAAACGTGTGAACATGAGGAAAGAGTGCTGCGACAGCAAAAGATCTTTTAGAAATGAAATACTGTATCTGCATAGATTTGAAATGTCCTAATAAAACATTTAAAGAAACATATCCCACATTTTATTGTTTCTTTGATGACGACGTTTGACATTTGTTTGGTTTATGCACCAAAAACAGTAGTAAGACACTTTTACATGTTAATTTTTCAACCTCTCCCTTTATCAGTTAGTATTAAACAGGCAGTTTTTGTGTCTGTGACCGACTGAAATATGTAATTCATTTATTTTGACTGACTGATCTGTCCTGGGCCTCATTCAGAATGCAGTCCAGGCTCCAACACTCCTTATCACTTTATCATAAATGGGGGGAGACTATACTGCTGTAGGCTCACCAGGCTTCAGACACAAGAAAATGGTTTGCTTTTTTCATAAAATCACAGAAACAAGGTTTTTGCAGCATTGTTTCCATATTTGGACATCAGGGGGTAATATTCTGTATTCTTTGGGTGTCATCTCTTAAAGCTTACAGCCCTGAAGCTCAGTATTTTCCTCTGTAGGCTTTTACCAAAGCAAGTTATTTTATGGCATGCTGAGAGGTCATGATTTAGGAATGTATAAATATGTGACCTGATCTGCCGTAACGGTCTTATATGGAAAAAAAGGTCTTCAAAATTAATCTCTCAAAGTTTCCTCATAGAAATTATTGCGAAAATGTACTTAAATGGCTATTTAATCTGAGCTGTAGCTCTCAAATCTTACAAAAGAATGTCCAAAATAAGTGTTTTCCTCCGAAACGTCACGATCTCAGCTGTCCAACTATGGCGTTAAAACGTCAATCCCTGATAATCCCTTTTTAAACCTATCAAAATGCTTAAATCATGTACCCGAAACCTTTTCAGCCAATCGCAAACCCTGTTCACAGCCTTGTGCCCGCCCACCCCTCGACAGATTAGCGGTGTTCTGTGTAGCCTAATGCTAGCGGTTTTTTCCGAATATATCTCCTCACAAAGATCGGGTTTAAGTTTGTATTTTGAAGTTGTTTAGAGTGAAGTGTGTTTTGTTGTGTGATTGCTGTTTGGTATAATGTCATTGTTAAAATAATGTAAAATAGCTAAAGCTTAAACTCAGTGGGCGTGTCCAGTCTGCACTCTGCTGCATCCAGTTGGTCTCTGAGTTCTTCTGCTCCAGTGATGTCTCTTCAGTCTGATTTCATATATATTTTTCTAAGTATCTAAATGCCTGTAGTAAAATGTTGTTGTTGAATACTGGGTGCATCTCTTTGAATGCTATGGATTATTAGATATAAGCAAAAAACTGACAAAAACTTTAAATGCGATTTTCTCGGTTTTCAGTTGGAAAATGGTGCTGCGAGACCAGAATCCAAAGGATTGTAACTTGACAACCGTTTAAGATACAACTTTGACCAAGATATCATTTTCTTATCTGTTTAATGACCCCAAAACCTCAATTTAGATTTTTGGATCACTGTGACAGATCAGGTAACATATTTGTGTTTTTTCCCATATTTTCTGTTCTGAAATTTTTTATACTCTGTGTTTTATAAATGAATTTCAAGCCTTTTTGTTTTAAGCTCTTGCATTCAACATTCCCTCAGAGCTGCATGCATGGCTAGCATCTCCTACCTTGCCCAATATTGTAAGTGGAACTGGACCTATTGCTTTTTTTTAACTGCTTTTTTTTTTTTTTTATTGCATGGCCAGAGCTTTAGAGAAAACAGGAACTAGCCAAGGCCAAACCATTCCCACATTCCTGCTGAGTCATATTCTCCTAAGTGGAAGAGAGTAACACTCTGTATTGCCAGCTGATTTACTCTTCTCTTACCTTGAACTGTGAACTAGATAACTGCAGATCCCTTGGCTGTGAGTCCCCTATTGACTGCGGTAAGAAGGGCTTTTGAGTGTGGGAGTGATTTTGATATTGGGCTTCCTGGGATGCTTGTCTCATCATTTAATGGGTTTAACAGTCATCTAGCTCAGCTAATCTGTCTCATGTGATTGGTGTTTGAGAGGTTCCCTGTCTGTGGAGTGTGCAGTGGATTCAGTAAAACTGGTCTTCATAACTCCTCAAGCATTGTGTGATTCATCCAGTAGTGTGATGTTCAGATCTTGCCTGCTTTACATGCTGACAGTCATCTGCCAACACCAAACTTGAGTTCATTCATGTGATTGTGGTCAGAAGAGTTCAACTCTTCTGCTGTATTGTAGGGATGTGTAGTCATGTAACACTCGTTATCTCATACCACAATGTTTGCTTATTCCTCACACCTTAGGTTTGCATGGATTAAACTGTTTGCAGGTTGTGAGTTTTCTGCAACAAGATTCTAGCCTGTACTGTCCATAGAATGTATTGTATTCCGTTAATTAGTCCAGTATTTGGCACAATACTACTTTTTTCCTTTGCAATATCTTAAGCTTTTTGTAAATACCTTAAAAACAAGCCAGCTTTTAAAAAAGCAAGCTTTAACATGAATTAATTCGTGTTCACATTTAGATGAGCATCTAAAACAGACTCCTACATGCCACCCATACCCCACAGGAATACACAGCTAACAATACAACACACAGTGTGCATGTGTGTGTTACCTGAGGCTAAATTTGATTGGATCTGATTATTTATTTTATTACCCTCCAATATTTAATCCACCGTTTTTGTAGATCAATGCTAATACAGATTGATTCTGATACACCATTATTTGCGATCTATCTCTAATTAGTTCATTAGCGACCCGCAACGAAGTCACATGATCAGAAAAGTTTAAAAGCACATGCAAAACACTTGCAGTATGATGTTTGGTCAGGGCTGCTCTTCTGAATCTCGCTGCGTGTGCTCTTGCAGGTGACTATGCTGGCTTTCCTGGCTGTGGCCTTTTGCGTTTACACAGCACCTACCGCCATGACCTCAAGATCTATGCATCAGACGAAGGCCGTGTCCAGATGACTGCTGCTGCTTTTGCAAAGGTAGTGAATGCAGGTGTTTGTTGTGTTTGAGCCTATTCATCATATGCTTTACCAGGGTGTCCGCGGGCTTTTAAAAAGTATTAAAAAGTGATCAATCAAAATTGCCAAATTTAAGGCCATTAAAAGTGTTAAATTTGGTTTTAGCGGTATTATTATAAAAAAAAAGAAGGTATTTTTTCAGACTTTGAGGTTTCCTATTTTGAGTGAAATTCTATCTGCTAATGTTTGCGTTAGTTCGTTTAAACATAGGCTTTAGCAAATCTGGGCACATAATCAAACATCCTTGTCTCAATCCTGAAGTCTCACATGGATTTTCCGTCGCTGTGACGGATTTCCGTCAGCGTAGGACACTAAAGCTCAATTTTGAGATTGATGCAGTTAAGAAGAAAAAAGTTTTGTTTGGGGGTAAACGAGCTTCGGCAGACACAGTTCTGGTAAGGCTGTTTTTTTCCTTGGTTAAATTAGGATTTAGTTATTGTACCGTAAAGTTTGCGTAAATACTGATGGCTGCGGAGTAGTATACAGGCTCCAAGCTGTTTCCCGACAGATTTTTATTTTTTTTGCTTTAATGCACGAGTCTCAACTTCGTATGCTATGTTTGATGCTGACGTCGTATTCAGTGGTCGTTCGATAACCGGGTCGTCAACTGGCTCATGTCCAGACAACCATCAGCGCTGTCACGGCAACCGCGAGTGTTCTGATCGCTGGGTGACAGACCTGCGTTTAAGGACTGGCTCAAGCCTGTAGTAGGGAATAACCGGCTTATTGTTCGGTATGTAAAAAAACATCAATGTCAACTGAATGGGAGCTAACGCACTTCGGTCATTAGTCATATTAGGCCTAAAGTACATGTTTTATTTTTTGTTTATGTTAAAATCGATTTCATGCAGTGAGTGCCAGCCAGTTTGTTGGAACTATGTCTTCGTTGCACATTTTATGTAGTTTTTTTTTTTTTTACTCACGAAGTGAAATAAATGTGCAATATGTGGTCAACATCAGTGAGTCTGTAAATTTTCTGTTGTACAGTGTTCTATGTCAAAATCTGCGTAAGCATTAGAAAGGTCGTTGATTAACACTCGCAACTCTGTGTCGTGATGGTTTTTTAAAAAAAATCCAAAGGTAGTAAAAAAGGTATTAAAAGGTATTAAATTTAACTTAAGGATTGCTGTGTATACCCTGTTTACATGGTGTGCGTGTGCGCGTGCGTGTGTGTGTGTGTAGGGTCTGTTGGCGTTGGAGGGGGAATTGACCCCTATCCTGGTGCAGATGGTGAAGAGTGCCAACATGAATGGCCTGCTGGACAGCGACAGCGACTCACTCACAGACTGCCAGCAGCGGGTCAAAGCTCGGCTGCACGAGATCATGCAGAAGGACCTGGACTTTAGGGAAGAGGATTACCAGAAGGTACAGCAACTCTCTCTCAAGTCATGTCTAACCTTTTTGTTTCCTAGAAATGAAAACTGTGACTCACTCTAAATACATTAGCTACTTGTTGCTAAACCAAACTGGCCACATCCACATGCTCTCCTGTAACAAAAATCACAGAGATACAACAATTCTGGTCATTGACCAACACACACTAGTACATAAAAAGGACTATATCGATTAATGTACTCTTAATGTACTCATAGTCGTGTGCTTTTGTCATATTTCTTAGCTAACCATCAAGGCTTAGTGCCCAGAAATCTGCAAACTAAGGTTGAACCTGTGTTATATTTGTACACATTTTTTTGCTCCAGCTTGCTCCAACAGACAGCCCCTCCCTGGTCAACTCCATGAAGATTATAGGCAACCCTGTTAAGACATGTGACCAGGTTTATGCGCTCATCCAGAGCCTCACTTGTCAGATCCGCAGACGGCTGGAGGACCCCAAATCTGCAAGTGAGGCTACTTTCCTGCCCTTCTGAGGTCTTTAGTCTCAGATTAGTGTACCGTTGTTGTCTTGCCTGTAATTACATATGAAGCCTATTTTCTTTCAGATTTACAGCTTTATCACAGTGAGACCTTAGAGCTCATGCTGCAGCGATGGTCCAAACTGGAGAGGGACTTCCGCATGAAGAATGGACGCTATGACATCAGTAAAATCCCAGATATCTATGACTGTGTCAAGTATGACATGCAGCACAACAGTTCACTGGTCCTGGAGAACATGATGGAACTCTTCCAGCTGTCGCGGGCACTGGCTGACATCATTATTCCTCAGGTAGATTAACAGAATTTTTTATTGTTTTAGCAGAGACTTAAGCTGTGCTAAAAAAGTGCACTCGTTCAATATGTAGGGCACTATGTAGTGAGTCAACCACTTTGTAGGGGTGTCAACCATCAGTTTCACCCACTAGTTAGTGCACTATAAATCATCGCGTGACGTCCAGACACTGTACATTACATTAATACTGGAGGGAGGAGAGATGGGAGGGAAAATGGGGCTTCAAACGGAGGAGCTTCAGTCACACTTGCACTTTCTTTCTCGCTCTCTCTCGCCGCAGAGGACAGTAGTACCTAGGGCTGGACCGGGGCCAAAAAAACGTCCCGGGCATTTTAAGCCGCGGTCTGGGGGTGTGTGTAGGACGCGATCCGGGCCGGCAAACGGGATTCCACGCCGGGCCAAAATTTACATTGACGGACGGGCATTTGCCGATGGGCCAATGTCAAGTTTGGACCGGCGCAGAATCCCGCCTGCTGGACCGGATCACGTACCACAGCCTGCACATCAGACTCCGCCCCCGCACACAAGACCACACCTCCTGTGCGCGCTGTGTCTCTACTAGAGAGACGAGACGTGTGTTTATGCGACAGAGATATATTGCCAAAATCCGGCGCAATTTTTAAGCAACAGTTAGTAAAAACATCCTGAGTGTCCAAAATTAACTAAACGTCGCCTCCCCTTGTTCACTAGTTAGCCCCCTATATAGCAAACACTTAGTAGTGAACAAGTGCACTTTTCGGACGCAGCTTTAGAACACAGCTTTATGTGTGAATGGTGCACATCAAAACTCTCTCTTTCTCTTTCTCTCTCTCTCTCTCTCTATCTCTCTGTCTGTCTCTCTCTCTCTCTCTTTGTCTCTCTCTCTACCTCTCTACTCTCTTTCTTTACTTTCTCTCGAATGGATCAGGAATATGGCATCAGTGAACTGGAGAAACTTGACATTGCTAGTGGCTACTGCCTGCCCCTGATTAAGAAGATCCAGCTGGACCTTCAGAGGACGCATGAAGATGAAGCCGTCAACAAGCTGCATCCACTGTGAGCCGCTGTAACAGCCTACAATGCAAAATACAATATGCAGCGCAGAGCAGTGAAACAGAGAGCTCTTAAGTAACATTAACAAAATGATCAACTCACCCCATTCCTACCTCTTCACATTATTTTCTGCAGTTAGGCTGTTTGTTTGTGGGGATGTAGGTGATGATAAATGGCTGACATTGAAAAATCTGGAAGTAAAAGTGAGTTACACATGAACCTCTGTGAGTGATCATGTTTGTTTTTTATTTCTCCTGGTGGTTCAGGTATTCGAGAGGCGTCATGTCTCCGGGTCGCCATGTGCGGACCCGGCTCTACTTCACCAGCGAGAGTCACGTCCATTCCCTGCTTAGCATCTTCCGCTATGGAGGCCTCCTCAATGTCAGTATTTAAAAAAAGTGTGTGTGTGTGTGTGTGTGTGTGTGTGTGTGTGTGTGTGTGTGTGTGTGTGTGTGTGTGTGTGTGTGTG
>JBBJLR010000034.1:8432169-8454923 GCA_037577145.1 Brachypetersius gabonensis
TTCCTCACAGTGGTTTGGCCCACTGCCTGTTCCCCCACCCCTTCCTCACAGTGGTTTGGCCCACTGCCTGTTCCCCCACCCCTTCCTCACAGTGGTTTGGCCCACTGCCTGTTCCCCCACCCCTTCCTCACAGTGGTTTGGCCCACTGCCTGTTCCCCCACCCCTTCCTCACAGTGGTTTGGCCCACTGCCTGTTCCCCCTCCCCTTCCTCAGTGGTTTGGCTTTCCCAGTTCATCTCACATACCCTCCCCCAGTGGAGGGTGGATGGCCCTCGCCATGTGAGTGGTCACAGAGGGTCTAGGGGTTTCCTACCCATTCCCTACACATGGACCACATAGTGGGTGTAAACAGGTCAAATTGAAGAATTCGTTTAAATTTAGACTATGTGGTTTCCATATATGGACTATAAAACCTACATTTTCACCATCATAACCACCAAGAAATGAAAAAATTAAAACATATTGTGTGTTAGGGAAGTCTAAGGAATAAAATGCATGCACTTATATTACAGGGAAAAATTTGGGATTAAACAGGTTAATGTAGTTGATGCAGACTCATTCATACATTAGTTGCGGCAAAAATGCTGATTATCTATGTAATTTTCCATTAATCTGCTATATATTAGTGATTAATATATTGCTTATCTAGTTAACGTTAGCTTGTTTACAATAGCTTGTTCCATAGTGCACTGCAACTAACACGCCATGCATTGTTTTATTTGTGACGACTTGGCATAATGTTAACTTAACATTAACGGCCACAGTTAGCATATTGTTTAGCTGTGCATTTACTAAAGGAGCACTGTGCTACGTCCGAACTGACTCCACTGTATTTTTTTTTTGTAAAATCAATTTCTATTCTGTTCTTAAATGTCTATTAATTTTAAATACAATTTTAAACCTTTTTTAATCCCTTGTTTTAATTTAGAAGTACAATTTGACTGTATTATTTGTGTCCCCTTCAAAAATTGCTCATGAGAAACTTTATATTTATTGTCCCCGTCCTACTGTTAAATCAAATCTACCCCCGTGGCAGCATCACATGAACTATAATCAACTTAGCATCTGTAAGAAGGACGAATAGGGAAGCTGTGTTTTAACGAGTGACCACTAAGTGGACATAGTGATTACAAATGTGTGATCCATGTCAGGGTGAGTGCTGACCACTGGACAGGGTAAGGGAGGCTAACAGACGATGCAGTGAAGCAGATGAGTGCAGATACAAGGTAGGTGTACTTAAAGTGGCTCTTCACTGAATACTGTCAGAGCAACTGCTTTTAGTCTAAGAGGTATGAAGCTGAGATTCTGTGAGCTGCCTAAGTGCTCTGTGTCCTTGGTGAACAAACAGTAGACTAACTGCCCTGACTGTGACTCCTGCCAGTCGCTCTCAGCCATGTCTGGCTGCTCAGTTGACATGAGCTACAATGACAAAAGATTCAATAGTCAAAGTACAAGCCATTGCATATTATTCCCCTTGGACCCGCAGAGTTATAATTAAAAGTGTAATTAAAAGGCTTAGTAGGTAAAATCTAAAAGAAATGAGTGTGAGGTTATAAAAATAAAAAAAAAACACATTTTCCAAATTCTGGTTCATGAGATTTGGGTTTTTTTTATTGATCAGGATTTTTCCCTTTTACAGTAAATCAGCAGAAATCTACGCTTGCGTTTAGATTTGAAAGAGATCGTATGGAATATTGCACTAAAGAAGAACAGAACTAAGATTCACACAGCAGCAAAAAACAAGAACTATCACAGCATCTTCTCAACAACATCTTAGGGCAAACAGAAGCAAAGCCCAATAATATGCATATTTCAGTACTATTAAGACAATTAGCTTGTTCAAATATACCTTTTTAAAATAGTGTTTTTGTTTAATTCAGTTATTAAACGAGTACATTCAGGATTATAACTAATAAGATCACATGCAAAAATCGATGCACCGGCGGGATGGATGGGCATGTGGCGAATGGACGCATTCTGCTCTGAGCATGGTCTCTGGAGGATGAAACTCAAATAAAAGGAGTTTATCGATGAGGTTTTTGTTTGCTGAGAAGTAGAATTATGCAGATGCTAGAATGCTCCAGGATGAAAATGCTTCACAAGAATAAGTCTCGCCTAGTTTGACTGGTATGTACAAGTCTATGTAAGTACAGGAGTTCTGCTCATTTCATCCGTCACGTTTCAAGTCATATTCAGGAGAAGAAAACCTCGCAACTGTCGTTTGTACAGTTTTCAGTGTTGTGGTTGTGGGACAGCCCTCTGCAAACCATTGTTTAAGACTACCATCATTAAGAGAGTCTTTAAATTAGCAACAGCTGAGTGAGAGGTGAGAGGTGCTTTGCCACATCCCTCACTTCTGAACACCCCGGTCTTTCTCTGCAACTACGTCTATCGGAGTTCACTGAGCCATGTGCATATTTACTAGTTCATTTTTTGTTCAAGCAGCATCCAGCAAAGCAACTTATACATTCGATAAAATGAAGTTAGTGCATTCGTTACTTCCACAGAGTTCTGTGTACGGCGATCACAGCTAATCAACAAGACCAGAGAGTTCTTGTTAACTAAGGCCAAATATTAAAATATATCCATTCCTTTGGACATACAGTACAGTATCCCATTTTAGCATCGTCTTCTATCAAAAATACATTTTGTTCCTAGAGTTCTTTTGGGTTGGAGAGAGAAATTTCAGTCAATTGGTATATCGACTCACTTCATTTTCTGAAGGCGGAGAGGTAATTCCATTGCTTTGGCCACTCTGAGCGTCCACCTCCTGCAGCTTGTGCGTTCACAGCAAAGAGGAATACAGTAAAACCCTGCATCTCAAAAGCATTCTTTCAAAACAGCGTAACCTTTTCCCACTGGGGAAAAAAAAAAGTACCGACTTAACATGAACACAATGACAGTTGAAACGCACAACAGTGAATCTTCGATAAACCAATTAAGACATAATTGAAAACGAGCGAGGTGGCTCACTTGCTTCTTGGCTTGGACTAAAGAGACTCTGGACTGCTGATTAACAACTTTGTTATATCAAATGAAATGGCACAGCCAATTTCGCACAATAGGACCTCATTCAGTGAACAGGAATGGGTTTACAAGACCGTTATGACTAAAGTGTGGCAAACTGTGTCTCAGAGTAGAGGACAGTGCAATACAGTCAATCTCTCATTTACAGTCGCAGTCTGAATGACAAACTCTACAGCTTCTAATGTGAATAACAAACAGTGGCTGTCATTTTTGTAAGGTTAGGGTTATCAGTCTGAATAAAGTCAATTAAAAATATAGGCATTTCGAATTGATTTAGAAAGTTCAAAATCATTAACAAAATCAAACCAATGTCAACAAAAGGTTAATCCTACTACTGAAGCTATCATACTAGATTCAGTCGATCACATTCCATTAAAGCTTCAGTAAATATCAGAAATACTGCCATATAATCAGTACACATTTGTATTTCTTTCAAATAAGTGAATCGCTTTGAATTATTTGTCTAAATATTTACATGCAGTTTAGCTACCCATACCATGTTCTGGCTCCTTTCACTCACAACTGCTACTAGACTTGGTGCAAAATTAGGGGCCACTCATTCTGTCTCACTGTACATATATAAGGCTACTAGGGATTTTAAATTCCTCGTAATTAACGTCTGGATACTATTCAAAAGCACATCAGTGTCATCAATCATCTCCCATACCGTTTAAAGTGCTTCTGCATTTTTCTGTAAACTATTTCATTCTTCCCTAGACAGTAATGCAGAAGGCACACGAGGGGACCTTTGCTTTCTGCTTATAGGCTAATTAGTGAACACTTCCTGTTAAAGCTGGTCAGACATGTCTCTACTGCTGCAAGTACCCCTGCTATTCAGTGCCCCTCCCTCCACAAGAGGCCCCTCCCTACACTTCAAATGATTGCTATTGTTGTTTTTTTCTCAAGAGCATTTTTTGGGGTCAGAAAATGATGCTGACACTCTGAAACTAAACTTAAACTTAAAACGTCTGAATCCTCTATTGGAAAACATGCCATTATGATATTACTGCAACCAGGATACTGACCTTGTTCTAGAAAATAATATTACTGCCATTCAATTATATATTATGAATTCTATCTGATGTCACTCTTAGACAGCTTGATAACATGAAGGTGGTCAAGTAAATGAAAGTAGCTGCCCTAGCTATTAGTCTGTGTGTTAGATAGGGAATATGCAAGGACTCCTCCACAAGCTTCATGCTTTAGGAGAACTGACTACAAAACCAATACACGAGAGGATTTCTTTTTAACACAATGAGCTCATTTTGTTTCTTTACAGAATGCTACACACAAGCTGCACTGACTGGAACTTGACCCTTTTGCATCAGCCTCTATGTGTATACAGGAGCCCAGACAGTCCAAAACCACTGAGCTGCTGGTTTATGTAAGTCTACAGTGCCATATTCCTAAAGACACATACATACGTGCATACACAGCCTTCAGCAGGGACACACTGATGCGGAGTTAATTGAGCAAACAAAAATGTTTCCTTTAAGGATTATGGATTATTGGATTCTGTTTACAGTGTGTTTTGCAGGATCTCTGCAGATTCTGTTCATGTCAACAATACAGGACTTAGGATTTGGCACTTAATATCCTTTGTATGAGCCTTTGTTTGCTGATTTGCTTGCTTACATTAGCTGGTATGTTTACAGTATGTGCCTTTTCAGAATAGTGTGATTTAAGCCTCTCATGGTAGAACTTTATATTCATAGCCACAATGCCTGGCCATCAGTCATAACACAGATAAATACATTTTTTTTTAGTTTTTTTGTTTCTCAAAGAGCATGGTATTAGACCTCTCAAAATGAAAATACACTCCTATATTCATAGTTTGTTTTCCTAGATCCAGGTTAGAATATGTACTGAGGCATGATAACATTCATAACGCAGAAAATAGGGAACGGATGAGGTATGCTATTAAAAATTTGCCGAGGGCGTTTTTGTGCTTCAAATTCAAATTCAGGTCAAGGCATTTGAACGTGAATACTTGTTTCTTAAATATATCACCATTTAGAATACAAGTCAATTAAATGTGCAACAAACCTCAGCCTGTGCCAGCAGTTCTCATACAGCATCTATCAATTCAACATCAAATTCTTTGCCTAAGTCTTGCACACACAATCAGATAACACACGGCTGTGAATCAGGGGTCTTACCCAAAGCTTATAAGGCCTTGTTTGACAGCACTAGGTTTTGTTGCTGTTGCAGGCCAAGATACAAACTATAAATGGCAGTCGAGGAAACGCAAGGCTATGGGTGGTACAGAATACACCATCTAAGTCTTAAGGAATGATGAGAAATGAATGTATCTCTAAACAGAAAACCTGCCTAAAATTCAATTTTGCAGGCAGGGAAGGACTCATCCTGCATGACCACTGTGCTGCTGCTGGCCAGGACCATTATGTTCAGATCCTGCTGCTTCTCGTGAGTCTGCTGATACCAGTCGCGGGTCACCTCTGTGTCATGAGTAGGGATCAGGGTCACCTAGATAACAAACAAGACGTCACTTACAAATCAGTTTCGTTTCAACTGTACATCATATGGCATACAAGACCCTCATGTCATTAAGAAGGGATGATAACCTTAGTAGCGAAGGTATTTAACATTTCTTACTGGTAGTGAATTTTAAGAAGTTATCCACAGTCAGTACCTGTAGATTGGTTCCCCACTGTGCTTTGCCTTCGAGCAGCGCATCCAGAACTGCACGGCTAGGTTCTCCACTGCCTGGGTCATTTCCACTCACTACATAATATGAGGCACGCACCCGCTTGAAAAACTCTTGATCAACATTTTTAGCACTGCAATGATTTGGAATGTAGGCAAGGTCAACATAGAAAGGGGGACCAGGCGGAACACCAGAACTGGACTTCTGATTGGAACCTAAAGGGCCAAAAACACTGGTTAGGTTGGGATTCTAAATCAAGTACTAATTTTGATTTGGGCTGTAACTATCAAAGAGCATACCTGTATTGCTCTTTACACCATTGACAAGCCCTTTTCCAGAATAGCCGTCTCCTTTTGAGCCCAAAGTCTCAGATGTTCGAGACAACCGCAGTGTCTTCTCAGAATCTAATCTTTTAAGAGAATGAGCAGAAGGTGAGGAGTCTTTGGATACATGTTTTACAGGCGTTGTGGACCTCCTGGTCCTTCCATCGCCTTTACGTGCTGGAGATGCAGACTTTGGCTTCCCCAGGGTCTTCCTTAACCCCTTGTTGGTTTTAAGATCTTTCTTGATAGGTCGATCTGTGTGGCTCTGGCCATTAAGAAGAGCCTCGGGGTCTACCATGCACACATCAGGGTGGGGGGGCTGGGGGACAGGGTCTTTCAGTGGGGCCGGTAGAGGATCATGGGTCCTTGGAGAAGTTGAGTGATGGCCACCTCCACTGGAGGTGGAGGTTTTGTCGACTGGTAGATGCTCTGCATCCTCATCTGAGTCAAGGTTTCCTTCAGCTGTGATAGATGGACACTCCTCGGTCTCGGGTGGTACATCTGAGTCCGACTGAGAAGGAAGTGACTCACTTAGAGAGGTGGGAGGAGTTTCTTCTCCTCCTGCAAGTGATACTCCATGACCAGTTACCATGACACTAGAAGAGGTGTGCGTGCCCTCCTTACCGTCGCCATGGGAGCTGTGGGTGTGGGTACGCTGCTGTTTGTGAGATCTCCTCTTAACAGAGTGTTGCTCGCGTTCATCATCAAAGTCCCCCTCCCTTGAGCCGTCCTCCTCCCCCTCCTCACTCGATAAATGGTGTGGGCTTGGGTTAATAAATGATGGAGAAAGTTCTCCCTTGCGATGTTTGTAAGGCTGAGGGGATTCAGAGGAGCTGGCCTCCATGCAGAGATCAGAAGGTCGAGGGAAATCTTCCCCTGACATTTCGGAGGGTTTAGAGGAAGAGGTCCTTTCACCTGATAAATCTTCTCCCTCCTCTTCCATTTGCTGACAACCATCACGTTCATCATCAGGGGCTGCTCTCAAGTGCGTGATGGACTCCTGCTTTGTTTCGGAAACAGAGGTGCGTTTCTGAACAAACTCCTGTGTGTCTGTTTTCTTGTTATCTTTCTCTTTCTCTTCGTTCAATGGTTCCTTCTTCTCCTCTGTCTTTTCTTCAGACTCTGTCTTTTTTTCAGAATGTTCTGTCTGTTCTTTCTCTTTGCACTCACTTGTCGCTTCCAGCTTTTTACCGGCCACTTCTTTACTCTCTTCTTCTGTCTTTTCATGTTCCACTTTTTCATCCTTCAGTCTCTGTTCTTCCTCTGTTTTGTTTTTCTCTGCATCCATCTTTTCCATCCCTGGGATAGTTTTTTCTTTCTCCTTCTTTTCTTCCTGCTGGTGTCCTTGAACCTCTCCCTGTTTTTGAACATCATGCTCCTGTTTAACCTGACCTTTTGTCTCTTCTTTCTCTTTTTCCACCTCCCCTGGTTTTGTACCTGGTATCTCAACGGTACCGGCCACAACTGCTTCACTGACTTTACTTGGAACATCTTGAGAACTAACGCAAACGTCTGCTGTTCCATTTGATGACCCTTCTACAGACTCTGATGAGAGCATCGGCAGATTAGACTGAATAGAATGGACCGATTTAGTTGAGTCTTTGGACTCAGCATGTGGTTCAGGCAATAATACCTTGTCGGCTATTTGAGGTGCAGAACGGTCACATTCAATTCTACAAGGTAAAGTTCCTTCTTCAATATTGCTCACATGACCCTCTGGCTCAATGTCAGAGGATTCTTCCTTTGGGTGTTTGTCTGTAGAGTCAGCTTTCTTTAATGGTGCTATATCGAACATAACTGATGTGGCGGCACCTACTTCTGGCCGAAGAGATGCAATGTTGTCAAAATCGTGTGCTTTTTGGTCAGAGGCCTGATCCTTGTCTGATTTAATACTTGTTACTTCTTCCTCTGACTTCTCCTCTGCTGATGACGCTTGGTCTTGAAGAAAAGACTTGGTCTCCTCCAGTGGACTTAGCGGTGAAAACCTTGCAAGGCTAGATATTGACTCAGCTGTTGTTGTTGCAGGTATAAGTTTTTCAGACACTTCCATGTATTCATCTCTTGACTGAAGCCCAGAGCTTAAATACGGTGAATCCATTGGAAGAGATTCTTCCTCTTTGAGAGAGGAGTACTCACATGATATACTATCTGCGTCTGACCTCAGATGAGCACTTGGTATAGTTATATGGGCCCCTATGCCGTCTCCAAAGTGTTGGCCTGTTGAATACGAGGCAGACGTTGATGAGGAGTAACTGTAGGACGAGGATGATGAGTGAGTTGCATCAGACATGGTTGTCTGGGCACCTGCCAAGGATTCTGCTCCCTCAAGCTTTTTAGCCAAAGTCTTCTGCGTTTCACATTCTTGTTTGTCCTCAGTGAGCATGCTTAGGTCTTTATCCTTTGAATGCTCAGAGTCCACATCATGAATGCCCTGTACAGAGGCAGGCTTTAATGTAATTGTCTCTTCCTTTTCAGACTGACCTTGATAAAGAGTGGAAGAGGCGCTAGCTGTGTCTTTACTGAGTACTTCAGCTTTGTCCCCTTCCACGGGTTTCTCTGAAGCTCCTGACACAACATCTTCCTGTTTTACAGATTCATCTGACTGCTTTTCTTTATCTTGTTTGCTCTCACTTAACTTCGAATCCCTATAATCATCAGATGCCATTTTAGTCTCCTTCTCAGACATCTCTCTTGCACCTTTTTCCATATCTAAGTCACTGGCATCATCTTCTTCACCTTCTTCTTCCTCGTCCTCATAATCATCCTCTTCCTCTGCAAATATCTTTTGACTTTTGACTGTGTGCATTTCTGTCTCTACACTTGCCAGTACAGATTTACTGGTCACAGAACCTTCACTGCTTGCACTCTCTGATGCAAGGACATTATCATCTACACGATGGACCTCGCTAGCAGAAACTTGACTAGCTGTGTCCTCAGGGGATGATCGACCAGGCTGTTTGTCTTTCTCTGCTGGTGAGGATCTTCCAGAAGAAGATGAGTCTTCTTTCCCATGGGATGGTTCTAATTCTACTTCCACTTGCTTTGCTGTATCCACATCTGTCTTATCACTCTTTGTGAGCTGACTCTCTGGTATGTTCTCACCATGAGCCGAAGTTGACGATACCGTTGTGCTCTGAAGGTTTAGCTGGTCTTGTAATGGTGAAACCAGCCCTTGTTGTGAAGCTCCAACAGTCTCAGCTTTAAGAGACGACACAGTATCTTCACAGACTTGTGCAGACTTTGGCACTTCTCCCTTTCCTTCTTTCTCTCTCCCTGTCTCTGGCTCCTCCGGATGTAACAGAGTAGAGGTTGAAGTGCAAGGATGTTTAAGTGGCACTTCAGAATAAACGTAATTGTCTTCTTCTCTATGAAGAGAAGAACATGTGTCCTCCTTTTCCTTCTCTTTCTCTTCCCTCTCCAATTTCTCGGATTTGTCTTGGAGGTCGCCGGAGGGCAATGAGCTGGATCCACACGCAGAGATGGTTCTGTTGTCGTAGGTCTCTACGTACGTAAAACTCTTGTCCATGTAAGGGGTATCTATGCTCTCTCGATCTAACTGTTCTTCTTGGTAGCTTGCCTTATTATCTAGCTCTGAGGAGGTACTGGGTCCACTCAGAATTCTTGTCTTCGTCTCAGAGAAAGATGCATGGTAATCAACCTTGCTGAACGATACGGGTTCTTCATCACTTTCTTCTTCTATGGCACATGCAGCTCCCTGCAGGGACGACTGACCAGACCTCCTATTGTCCTGCACATCTATGTCGAGTTTGGATGTTGGATATTGCTCTGAGTGTTCTCCGTCCCTCTCACTTTCTTTTGACACAGGTTTTTCTTCTGGCTCATATTTGGATGTTTCATAGCTCCCTTTCTCAGGTTGATAGGTGGCGGAGTCACTCATTTTCTCTTTCTCTCTTCCTATCTTTTCAGGATACTTTTCATCAGCGCTGTCTGTTTTTGGAAAATATGAGGAAGATGGTTCCAGCCCTGGAGAGGCCATCTCACGTTCTCCTTCCATTTCTCTTTCCACTTCCTTTTTAGGCTTAACAGTGTCTGTGGAAGGAACTTTTGATTCAAGCTTTTCAGACTTTTCAAAACATGCCTGAATGCTGATATCCTGTATTTCAGTGCTAAGATCTGCAGGAGCGGTGGGAACTGATGTGGTCTTGGATTCCTCACTGTCCTTCTCTAACTCCGGTGAAAGCCTAGCTGAGTCTCCAAGCACACCTCTTTCATCTAAAAGGGTCAACACTTCCTCTTTCACACCTTTTGTGGGTGGCATTTGTTCAACGCAGCTTTCCTTTATTTCCTCTGAGGCCCAAGGTTCTACTGAGAGTGGTCTTGAACCTGCACCACCTATGCATATGGCATCCCCTTCATCCTCCTCTGTACTTTCGTCATTATCTGAGTACTTTTCTGGAAATTCAGGGGCCAGCACTGTTTTTAGTCCACTCTCTGTTTTCTCAGAAATAGAGAGTGAATCTCCATTTTTAATCTCTTCAAGACATTTTTCTTTATACTCTAAATTCAACTTTGCACCAATATCCATTTTCTCTGCCACAGCTGGTGAAGTGTCTGTTTCATATGTTGAAGCTGTAGGTTGCTCATAATCTCCTTGCGGTTGGGTTCTAGATGTAAGGTCTGCCTGATCTTCCACATCTTCTGCCTCGGAGCTTGACGCTGACAGTTGTTTCGGAGATTCTTCTTGAGATGATTTTTTAACCCCTTGATCAAGTTTTTCTGGGATCACTGATTTAAATGTCTCAGTTTCTTCCTTTGACACTAAATGAAGTTTAGAGTCGACTGCTGTTTTCGATGCAGGTGAAGCAGTTTGTTCGTGGAGCAATTCAACTCGAGTCGCTTGAGATTCTAATTCAAACTTTGAATCAACTCTTTGATCGCATGCTGGCAATAAAACTTGTTTTTGTCTTTGTTTTTGGTCCAGTTTAGAAATGACATCTTCTCTTTCAGTAAATGATTCGGGGGTTTGTAATTTGCTGACTTCCACATGCACTTCTTCGGTTTCTTGATCTTTGTCAGAAGTTATCTGTTCAGAAGTGGGCACGGATTTTTCAGCAAGGCTCTCATCCACCTGTTTCACTTTATAAACTGTACCTTCTTTATCTGCTGATTCACTTTTCTCAGACTTGAATACTTGGGACTGGTCTTCTCCCATACCTTTAACCAAAGGTTCAGGATCTGCTTTTGAGGTAATGTCTGCTTTTTCTTGAGCTGAGTCTGGTGTTCGACGTGTGATGTCCTCCATGATCGTCTCTTTTGATTTCTGATCTTCTGTTGTTGCTGTTTCCTCAGATGCGAAACTCTCAGGAGGAGTTTTTCTTGCATCAGTTTGTCCTGCAGTCAACTGCTTTGATTTGGTGTCCTCCTTGTCTTCATATACTTGGTCTGGTATGCAGACCGAATCTCTTTCTTCTGAAACGATGGATGTTTCAGGTGTACCCAAGTCTTTATATTTAGATTCATTATCTATCTTGGAGGTTTCATTTGTCTTTTGTGAAGATGTTATTAATTTGGTTTCTTCTTTTTGCTTTTCTGCAGATTCTTTATTTTGCTCGCTCATTACATCTTTAGACTTTAGCTCCTGATGCCCACTTTCCTCTTTCTGCTTCTCTTTAGATAACTGATCCTCTTTTTCTACCAGATCTGCTTCCTCAGTTGGGGCTTGACATACTCCATGCTGACTCTCTTTAAATTCAAATTTTAATGATGTGTCGATTTGTTCTGATACAGCTGGCTGTATTTGGGATTTGATGTCTTCTAAAACTTCCGGTTTGCAGATTGGTTCTGAGTCTGACTTTGTGATTTCAACAGTTTTGTTCTGTTTATCTTCAGGTTTACCAGCTAACTGTGTGGATATATCTGTTTCTTCTAAAGCATGACTTGCTGGCTGGGTATCATCCATAGCCTTCTTTATAGATCCCACCTCAACTTTGGAGGTTAAAAGTGTTGTATCTGACTTTAAGGCCTCAGTCTGCATTTTCTCGATTTGTTCCTCTTTATGTTCTTGGTCCAGACTTGTTGATAAATCTGTTACATCTGTAGCTTGCTGACACTCCACTACGTGTTTATCTTTTGCTCCCTCATCTGCTTTTGAGGAGACATGTTCCACTGAGGCTGGCTGCTGGACCTGAGATTTTATGTCTTCTGTAGGCATTTCTGTAGATTCTTCCTCACGTTTGGACATGACACGTGTCTCATGTGACTCTTGTTCCTCCTTACCTTCTTGAAACTTTTTGGTTGCTAAATCTGTTTCCTTTATAATCGGTTGACTCTCCACTACATCTTTCAATTCATGATCTGTTTTTGAAGAGTCAAATTCCATTTTTGAGGCTGGCGGCTGTCTTTGAGATTTTATGTCTTCTATGGTCTCACCTTTATACTCTTCATCTGTTTTGTCTGGTAACACTGAGGTTTGAGAATGACTCTGTCCCTCTTTAGAAGCTAACAGTTGTGGCTCAGACTGTACGGCACTTGATTCCTTTTCTTCGAACTTTACAGTTCTGTAGGATTCATCTCTGTCCTCTAATGTCAACTGAGGAGACACAGCCTCAACTTCTAATTTCTTGTCAGTCGTCTTATCAAAGTGACCTACGTCCGCTGCAGTTGATATAACATCAGGTTCTTCTGTATGTTTTGCTGAAGATACATCCTGTGTTTCAGCTTTTATTTCTGAAGGCTGTAAGTCTTGTGGGTGTGTCTCGGCCACATCCGTCACTCTGGGTTCATCTGCCTGTTCTGGTTTTGACTCTAAGATCTGAGGCTGAAGTTCTTCACCATGTTTCTCTTTTGACTCTTCACCCTGCTTAGGAGCAGCTTCTGTCTTTTCTGGCACCATGGCTTGGAAATCCTCTTTAGGAATCATCTCTACTTTTTCTGATCCTGATATTAGACCTTGCTCCTGTGCTATTTCTGTCTGATTTTCTTTAGACAGAATTACCTCTTTATCTGTCTCAGGCAGAGACATTTCCTGATAATCATCTTCTTGTTTCTCATCCACCTCCTCTTTCTCATCTTCATAAAGCTCCTTTTCTTTCTCCCTTTTCTCTTCTATTTCCACAGAGGATTTAGGCTCAGACGATTTATCAGCGTCATCATGATCATCAAGGAACAGACTTTCCTTTTCCTCTGCAATTTTGGCTTTATCACAAACGGAATCATCTTCATATTGACCTTCTTCCTCATCTGTTGTTTTTTGCAGCACTGCCGTGGTCTCGGCTGATAGAGCCACCTTTTTGAGTAAGGGCTCCTCCTTCTCAGTTACAGCTGAAACAGTGGTTGGCTCTTTGGTGTCTTGGGTTTGAGATATCTCCTCCTCCTTTACAACAGACCTTTCCTCTTTTTCTTCCTTAATTTCCTTTTCATCTGTTTTAATAACTTTGTCCATTTGTGTTCTGTCTATTTCACTCTCCTTTTCCACCTTAAATTCAGAGGAACAGATATCCACCTCATGTTCAGGCTTCAACTGTTCCTGGAACACCCTGGATTTGTCTTCAACAGGTGACATACGAAGAGGGGAGTGGGTGGCACTAGGTGGTCCAGATTGTGCAGGAGAAGCCATTTTAACTGTGCTGTCATCTGGGCTGAAGCATCGGTCTTCTGCTTCTGGAATACTGCTTGAATCGGAAACCAGTGGTTTAGAAGATACATGTGAAGAAGAGGTGAGGGTTGCTGTAACTTCAGTGGCTGCATCGTCTCTAAGTGGCGACACTGTTCTGTCCTCCAGCTCCAGTGAAGCTGGCTTTTTATCCTGTATAGACTCCAAAGCAGACAACTCAGGAATAACGGGCTTATCACCTTCTTTGTCTTTCTCTTGGACTTTATGGGAGACAGCATAACCTTCCTGTAATTTTCCAAGAGGAATATCAACATTTGGTGTTTGATCTTCATACTCATCCTCCTCCTCTTCGTCATACTGGGGAGTAGACTCAATTCCCTCAGTTGTCCCTTCTAAGGGAAGAGATGGACATTCCTCTGAAGGAGGCGATTTGAAGCATTTGTCCTCCTCTAGGGAGGATGTTGGAGAGATAGTTCCAGCAGAGTGGAGGTAGTCTTTTCCTTGGGTAGCCTCTGTTTGGATGGGATGGATGCTGTTCACTGTGTCCAGAAGCAGTGAACTCTTTCCAGTGTCTTCAGTCTGAGGTGCACTAACAGATGCCACAGACTGATCCTCAGTAACAGAGGTTGGTAAAGAAGACAATTTGTCATATTCAGTGATGGATGTGGCGGAAGAGACATGTTCCTCCTCTGCCAAAGGAGCAGCTATTATGCTGGTGTATACCGAAATAGCAGGTTCCTGAACACCGCTAAAAGCTTTTGCAGCTCCTTCACCCATGGCTTGCATCTCCTTCATGCCATGGATTGCCTCAAAGGAGCCTGTTTGATCAGGTACAGAGACGTCATATGTGCCGACTTCATATTGAAGGTGGGGTATCCTGTCCTCGGATTCCTCATGAATCTCTTCATCTGAGATTGTCTGTTCCGTCTCTGAATATCCTGGTATTGTCTCGTCCTGAATATACGATAAACTCTCTGCGGGAGCAGCTCCTTGGACTGTGGATGTGACACCAACCGTCAGGCCTCCCACATTAGACAAGTATGCATCCTCATCCTCTTTGGCCAACAAAGTATGCTCCCCTATCTTTTGGTCCCCCTCCCTTGTGAATTTCTCATCAGCAGCCTCTGTGATTTCTTCATCTGCAATGGCATCCAAATCTTCAGCCTCCTCTAGCTCAGCTTTTTCAACGACGTCTTCATCCTCCGTCTGCGCTTCTTCAACTTCAGCCTTTGTTTTGTCAGTTACTTCCTCCCTTTCTCTGTGCTTCTCCATTTCTTCAACTTCGTGTTTTCTGTCAACTCCCTCCAAATCTCTGCTGTCTTTTGCCATCCTTTCATCTTCTTCATCCCCAATGCCCATATCTTCTTCCTCTTCTACGGTTTTCTTTTCAACTGTGTGTACCTCCTCTTCCTCTTCCTCTTCATCCTCTATGGCAGTGCCTTCATCCTCATATTTATCACTCTCTAGTCCTTGCTGCTCTTCCACAGGTTCCTCAGGTCCTGTTTTGTCCTCTGCTGGTGTTAAAACAGCCTTCTCTGGAGATTCTGGTTCTTGTATATCTGTTGCAGACGACTCTTTCTCCACAACAGTGTCAAGACTGGGGGCTACTTCATCAGCTGGAGGTTTTGAAGGTGTGAGGGAATCTTGTTCTGGCTTAGGCTCTTCAGCCAGTTCCTCTGGTGCTTTTTGTCTGAGTTTCTCGAACTCCTTGGTCAAATCTTCTGGAGTTGAAAGAATAGATTTAACTTCTACTGTTCCATTCTGCTTAGTCTCAGTCTCAGCCTTTTCAGCACCTGAATCTGCAACAATCTCTGCATTGCTCACCTTAGCAGTCTTGCTCTTTGTTGCTTTGGGTTTCCCTTGGGTTTTGGCCTTGTGAAGAGTCTTCCTGACCTCTGGTGTAAAGGGTTTTAGATCAGGTTTGGTAATTTTCCTTAATTCTGGTTTTGAAACATCCTTGCTCTTTATTTTTCTCTCATCTTTTTTTATTAAGTCATCTCTTTTGATTTCACGTTTTTCCTTCTTGATCTCTTTCTTTTCCTTGTCTTTTTTCTCATCCATTTTTGATGTCCTTTCTTTACTCGTTTTTTTCAGCGATCTCTCCTTCATTAACTTTTTCTTTTCTGTTACCTCTGTTTTTGGTTTCAATGGTCTAGTGTGTTTTTTCTCTTCTTTCTTGTCAGACTTGTTCTCCTTGACAGAATCGCTTTTTGTCTCAAGGATGGATGCGTCTTCCAGTCCATCAGCTTCTTTCTTAAAGGTTTTTGTAGGTGTGTGCATCTTGGGAGAAGACTTAAGGCTTTCTTTGCTGTCAGTCCTTTGCTTCAGCTTTGTTGGTTTTACAGCAGAAGGTGAGACACCAGAAGCGATGTCCTTTTGTGTAGCCACTGGGTAGCGCAAAAAGTCAAGATGTTTTAGCTTTTCGAGTCCTTCAAGGATTTTGTTCTGTGGTGCATTGCCGGGGAATAGTACTCTGACAATCTTCTCTGTTGGGTTGGCAGGAAGCCACACCACAAGAGCCGTAACAGATGTTAAGTATGGCACGGAAATCTCACCCTCCTTCCCATTGGGTAGCACAATCCCAGTTTTGGCCTTGCTATTACCAGCCCATTTCTGCATAAGAAACTGCATTTCCTTACTGTCCTTCACTGGATTGAGGACAAACATGTCTAACCTGCCCACACCCATCTTGTGAAAAAGTGTGATGGGTTCAATGGTATTGCTAACTACACGGAAAAGAGGTTCAGGTTTTACTCCAAGCTTGTCAAGGTACTGCAATGTAAGAGAGGCTTCTTCAATACTACGTTTGACTTTTAGGTTTGATTCGGATGTGCGAAGCTTCTCTGGAACGTTGAAGAATACAACTCCCAGCTCTGGTGAGATGAGGTTCTTCATCCAGTCGCTATAGGTCGTGGAACCTTGTGACTGCTCTTCCTCTTGCTCTGCTATCTTTCTCTGAAGGAGCCCATTGATACCAGGGAGGTTGTCAGCACCAATGTGAGTGAGCAGAATGGAATCGATACGATCTAAGTGCCGGACAAGCTTCCAGAAGCATGATTTTCTCTCTGAGCCGCCATCAACCAAAATATTGAAGCCATTGACCGCAAACAGGGCAGAGTCCCCTCTTCCACCAGGGAAAATGTAGCAGCAAGGCTTTGACAGTTTGAGGAATCCTCCAGAAGTGGGTGGCTCAAGTAGGTCAAAAGGGGATGGCACATCTACTGTCTCAGAAATGTACTCTGTAAACTCTGTGACGCCCTCCATTTTGGGAAGTATGAGCTCAGGATTCAATTTATAGTCCAGAAACTCCCTCAAACGCTGCCCCAGAGAGGCCCAACCTGCCTCACCCCGGCAGGACACAGTGAGCGATGCTCGCTGCCCTGGGTCTGCTTTTTCCAGTAGATTACTGACCTACATATGAAGGAAAAAGAGACAAGGTAAATGCTGACTAGTAGTTCAAGAGCAGTCCAACATATATCTGGTTAAAAAAATATTGCTGCAATGGTCTTTCTTAAGGAAATGTCATTTTCTTTTAACATTTGATGTTAATTGGTGAAGAATCTGTGCTGAAAGACATACCCCAGGATCAGCAAAGACACGTGATAAGGCTTGATAAGTAAACACTCCAGTTTGAAGAAGCAGGTCACCTTGGTCCGAGTTCTGCCCACTCAGGACCAAGAGTTTGTGCACAGCTGGGTCAGACACAAGAGAATGGATCTAGGACGAAGACAGAGACACAGAGCGTACTTTAATAACGCAAGTCCTTTTCCCAGGTCAGATATGAATCTCTGGACCAATGTTACAGTGAATGTTTAAGTATGTACAGCAACGTATAGGACTGGAATCGGATGAATCTCTATAGTCAGACCCAAAAGAACTGGATCTGTAGAGCGTTTTTGTCCAAGAAGCCTACCTCTGAAAGAACTGTTTCTTCTGACGGATTGACTAAGACAACTGTCTCGAGGACAGCACTTTTGTGGTGCAGAGTCCTTTGACCTGTAAAAAACATTCAAAGAGTTGAACACCGAAAAGAACTGGTCTGATATTTTTGCCGTTGTAAATTCTATATGTGCTTGTAGCTGATCCAGTAATAAATCAATGATCCACTGCAACAAAAATCAATGTATGAGAAACACCGATATGCATTCTATACTGTGAGGACAATTTCTGTTCTTAAATTCCATACAATAACATTAGTAACATTTCATTCCCTGTCAAAATGTTCATCATCAAAAGAATTTGTAAATGATCAAAGTCTTTACAATCCAATAAAAAGACTGCGTTGTGTGATTTTATATTTAAGCTGTCTAATATTGCATTAATTATGGAAGATTGCACTTAGGTAAGGGCACATTCTGAACAGGCAATTAAAAATACCACATAATTCAAAATAACACTGAATTTCACATTCACACAATGATTCTGTGTTATGTCTGTATGATTTAGTTTAATACTGCACAAAAACATCATTCAGATCCTTTTGTGCATGCCACACCTTTGCTGAACCGTTGTCATACAAGTAAGACACTAATAGGTAAATCAGTGAAGTGCTTAATGCACCAATGTTGTCTTAATTATAGTCGTGGAATCAGTGGCATAATTGGATGAAGTCAATCAGCAGATATCAGGCAGTATGTTATCTCTCATTTTAAGAGCTGAATTAAAAAATACCCTATTTTTGACTTATTTTTGCATCACTGACAAATAATAATGCAACATGGCAGAGCTTAGTAAGCTCTCAAGAAGTACTGTTAGAACATTACAGCGCTTTAGATCACGAGCAGACAGCTGGTGAAGACTAGAGGGTAAGGGTTTAATAAGCATAAATGACTGTAAGAGGATATCCATACAAAGCTGACAACATGCGGCCATAACTACATAAAGAGATCCTGGACCACACACAATGGACACAATGGACCACACACAACAAACATCTTTTTTTCCAGCTGTATAGTCTGTTACAAAATCAGGCTATATGGAGGAAATAGTGAATACAGCATGACAAGAGCTGATTTCCAAGCCGGCCTGAGAATAGAGTGGCCTTCATCAGATCAGAAGCTTACACTGGGCTATGAGTACAGTCCCTGCAAAACCTGTTGAGGCATTTAAAGAGGGGTGTTCTAAACACACTTTAGACAGAGAGTGTTCAGTAACGACACTTCGGTATTGCATTATTTCATCTTTATAGAAATATATAGTTTTCACTTTGCTGTAGCCCTTTAGTGACACAGCAGTTTTGCACAATGGGACTCTGAGAAACTGCCTAAATCAAATCTCTGTCGCTCGCCACAGGCACTCAGTCCAGAACATCAGCTGACGGTCTAGATCAGTGGTTCCCAAACCCTCCATAGGGGGGCGCTAGAGATCGCAGGGGGTGCGCGAACGTTTGTCTGCACTGAGGTTACCAAAATTATTTTTGTACACATTAAATTCATAAAATCCCAATATCTGAGAAACATAAATGTGTAAAAGTATAAGAACAAAAACCTGCAATCGCTGTTTATTTTTTGCAAAAAAAAGTGCGTCTATGTGAGTAGGAGTTGGGGTTGGGGGGGCCTGGCTTGTCTTGCACACAGGCAAGTGGGGCTTCAAGGAGAAAAGGTTGGGAACCACTGCTCTAGATAACAGATACTGTAAGTGTTTTTTTGTTGCTTGCTTTAAGAAGCTCACTAAAGTCATCACTCTGAGAGGAGCAGTAAGCGTCGCCCTTTCTTATGCGCAAAAGACACTAGACAGCATGGTTCGAATTACAGGGTACTGGGGGATACTGCACCCCCCGATCAAGACCCAGACTCCCCACAACAGAGACAAAAATAGCAGTTTGAGGGTGTCCTCAACAGTGTTAGGAAGGCAGTACCCCCCAATTATTGAGGGGTAGATCACACTCTGCTAGACAGTATTTTCTAACAGATGTTTTGGGAGTAATTATGAGCAATTACTGGTAGGTTAGTTTAAAATACAGTATCATTTCAGCACAACTTTTAAATTGTCATAACTTGTACTCAAGCAGGATGCTCAGCTTCATTTTCCGCTGTTCCCTTTGGCAATATTTCACAGATGTTTAGCAGAGGTTTATGTTTAGCATAATATTGCTCATCATAGCTCCTCGTTTGTCATTAAAATGTGCTCAGAACAGTGATCTTAAACTTATAATATGTCTATAAATAAAATGTTATTCACACCTAAAGTTTTCCTTTTTAATTGATTCTTAATTGAATGGTTATCTGTGCTTTTTTTGTCAAATAAACATGCTCCTTTACTGTTGTTTCTCAAGTACGTCTCTATTGCTTTACAGTCCTACCTCGATTGACCTGTTTGATATAAATATCCACTCATGAACACCAAAAATGAGAGCGCTACGTTAAAAAAAGCTCAAACAGAGCACTGGTAGAACACAGACCAAGCCACTGCACTGCTCCAGATAGTTTGCTCCAGATATAATCACCCCAGAGAGGGAGGCCTATGGAAGTCAGGAACAAAATTGCCTCATCTAAGGTGAGGCAAATGAAAGTGATTTGTCAAAGCATTACTTGGCGCTACAGTGTCCTGCGCGCTTTTATGTCTACGCAACCTTGAGACCTCGCTGTGGAGCACGCGGTTCGCAGCACTGTATCAATTTCAGCTGCTTACAAGGACAAGTTTCCAGCTAACAGCTCTGTGATGGTCATATTGAGAGTGAGAACTCTGTATTGGTGCACTTAAGTGCGGGGGAAAAAAACACACATCAGGCCGAGGCCTTTTGTCCATTAGCCCTACAAGACTGACAGTGCATAATAAGCTAAAGACGTTATTTGTAAAGGCTTTAGTGTAATCTTGTTTTCACAAATGTGTTGTCCGATCGGGATTTAATCCAGAGCAGTAGTAGATGAGACAAAGGTGATAAACACTGCAGTAGAGTTTAGTTAAATATCATCACCACCCAGTAACATCACCCCGGTGAAAAGCCACGGCTCTGATCCTCAATAAAACCTCCATGTGTCTGAGAGCCCCTGCTTTTATCAGACCATCTGCATTTTCTTGGAATCCAAACTTGACCTTCCTTTTTGCCGTACCTTGGGATGCCCCAGTTTCTTCACGTAATCCTAGTCCTGTGATTTGGCAGTGCTGAATGATTCTGCTGTTAAGCCAGTTATAGCTGTTAATCGCAGCTGTGTCCACCACTTGGCCGAAGGTGTGGCCGTTCCACTGAGGTTAGGACAGCAAGTTCTACATGCATCTGTCATATAATAAAAATACTGCAGTCCTCAGTCGACTGAAATAACTATATACACTTTACCAAGGCCACCAGGGGACCATCAGCACTATAGAAAAGAAGAAAGGCTAAGATGGAACACCTTATTGAGTAGAATGAAGGGCCCATATCATGTAAATTCAATCTTTCCTATGCTTTTTTTTACATAACATTGTTGAATTTATCGTTATTAAGTCAGTCTGTTATCCATATATGGTAAGATATTCAGCTGCAAAAACAGCCAGGTCATGAAATCCAATGCATTTCTATATATCCATCTATTCAGCCTCACAACATTCACAGTAACTACAAGGAGTGTTTAACTCTGGACTGCTTTTCGAATAAGGCCATGGCTATTTACATTTAGCTTAAAGGCACATTGCAAACACAGCCTGTTTAATTCTAATGGATAAAGAAATGACTGGAAAAAGGTCATTTAAAGTGAAGTGTGAAAAGAAAAATGGAAAAGATCTGGACACAAAAGAGACTCAATTTTAGAGACGTAAGCGTCTTGAAAACTTGTCAAGAACAGAGAAAAGACGAATGAGATGATAAATAAGGACAGATATGGCCAAAACGGGGACCAGGCAGGGAAAGGGCAACAGCACATACTTGGTACATCACCATGGTTTCCTAGAGACTGAAAACTCTAGGATCAGTCTCTCGCCAACTATGAGCTCAGAGGCCTCACCCTGCCTGTTCCCTCACACTTGTGCCCGACTGCTTGTAACCTTATTTTAATTACAAATGTTCTTCCTCTTGGCACCCATTCTTAGTATGAGCTAATCCTTTTTTCAGTATATCAAATATTCCTTTATAATGCAGCTGTATTTATCCTAAAATAAATAAAATAAACTTTAAAAAGTTTAAATCCGAAGTAGCTGAAATTCCGCAAATACTGAAATGCTGCTGTCCTAAAAACAAGGTAGAAGGAAGGGGAGGTTCACTTTGACAGGGCCTATTGTGTAACACAGTATTGCCAGTGAATTGAGACTGAAGCAGTGAGAGGATTTACAAAAAGCTTACGGGTGGATTTGCAAACTGGAAGCGGTCAGGTTGAGTAACAGCGCCGTTTACTCGCCAACAGTAACTTATATTAAACAATAACTCTTTTACGGCTTCTTGAAGTTACAATCACTGTCTGGCAAGCTGCTTTACTGTACGTCAACAACAGCTGTCAGACCCACTAACACACTGAATAATTAACAGTCCATTTCTTATACTGGATTCTATATTAAAAATGCATTATATTAAATGGTGAAATACAGTAGAAGCCACAGACCGGATGGTAATAAATCTCGTTACTGAGCTGTTTGAGCTGCAGTAAGCAAGTACTGCAAAGCAAATTAATGTACCGTTTAAATCCCAACTGATTTCTGAGGCTTGTCTTACTGTTGTACTTATTGATATATTGATGTACAGACTATTCCTACAATGATCAAATTTCTTGTAATGCAGCTCTAAACGAATCAATCAGGCCCTTTTGGACACTATTACAACAGCCGCCATGCCTGATTAGCATTAGAAGCAAGCATGTCTTGCAAAGCTCAACAATGAGACACTTTATACCCTCCATTATAGGATTCAAGCACTTAAATGTCGACACAATTATAGATAAAACAATGATTTAAAAATGAATGAAAATAGTGAAAAAGAAGAAGCTTTTAAAAAAGAAGAAGACTATTATGAATGCACTGTTCTACACTACACTTGAAACAATATTTGCATATTAATGATGAAGAGTGATGGGAAGAACGGCACTATAAATAAACGGCGTTACTAACGGCGATACTTTTTTCAGTAATGAGTTTCCCCGTTACACCGCCGTTACCGTTACTGACAATAAAATGCGCGTCACTATAACTGAGAACACTGAAGCAGTTTTCATGCGAGCAGCGTCTCTCTCAGCCATAGGACCTCTCTTTCTCTGGGG
>JBBJLR010000034.1:8496896-8520991 GCA_037577145.1 Brachypetersius gabonensis
CTACTGCGTTACAGCAAAAAGTAATACGTTACTGTAATACATTACTTTTGTAACGCATTACTCCCAACACTGCTTATTAATAAGGATAAATATGAGTAACCTTTGGTAAGACTCAAAGTAATTGAATGTCTTATAACTGAATGTATTATTTTTTTCTGCTTATATTTTCATGTACACAATTATCTTGATACTATTACATATGGTAATATATGCAAATAAACAGCACACAAGAACATTTGTAGTACATATTACTGTTATGTCCTTATGGAAATGTATGCCTTTAAACATATTTTTATTTATTAAGGCCATGCTCGATCACTACATGGCTGACGGTATCTGCTGATTTGTGAAATGCAGTTTGGACAAAAGTATGGGGACACATGATCAACAGGGACTTTAATGACACTGCATTCAAATACATAGACTTTAATATGGAGTTGGTCCTCCCTTTGCAGCTGTAACAGCTTCCACTCTTCTTTCACTCTTTTTGGTACTGATGTTGGTGGAGAAGGCCTGGCTCTGTTCTAGTTCAGGCAAAAGTTGGATGGGGTTGAGGTCAAGGCTCTGTGCGGGTCAGTCAAAGTTGGAAGCAAGCCGTAGTCTAAAACGTCTTGGTCTGCTGTAGCATTGATATTACCCTTTACTAAATGGAAGGGGCCTAGCCCAAACCCTGAAAAACAGGGGTGTCCCAATACTGTTGTCCACAAAGTGTAAGCCTGGGGTGGAGTGAAGAATTAATGCTACAGCCCAAGGCGTTTGTCTCCGTTTGCGTTTTGATCCTGCTGGTGCGCCGTAGTGGCGGTTCTCTCTGCAGTGGGTGCAGTTTTAAACTCTTGTGAAATTTAGACAGAAATAAGGAATATTAAATAATCGAGGATCTCCACATAACTAGGCGTAACTTGTTACTCAACTTCAAGACTGTTTTCAAACTTCTCTGGGTAAGTAACTCTTCGAAGATTTAAAACAAAGTTCAGAGAGATGTCAGGCTGTATCTGCTAGCATAACAGAATCAGAGGGCTAACTTTACTTAGTGATGGAAGTTCTTGTAAGAACAGAGTTTGGTGTTTTATCCATGTATATATTAGAATTACACTAAATCACACATGTCCAGCTACATGTGTCTGTTGTAAAGTGTTCATAACTACCTTAACTTTTATGTTCTCTCTGATAGCTAGCACTGTTAGCCTGTTGATGTTTATATTTAGTCAAAGTCACCTTACAAGCAGCGAATACAGATTATTAAATTCAACATTTCACTGTTTGTTCATCTAATTAGGCCAGTGAGTTTTGTTTGGCTGTTTTCACCCCAGACACGAGTCCTGT
This sequence comes from Brachypetersius gabonensis, assembly GCA_037577145.1. Taxonomy (NCBI): domain Eukaryota; kingdom Metazoa; phylum Chordata; class Actinopteri; order Characiformes; family Alestidae; genus Brachypetersius; species Brachypetersius gabonensis. The sequence continues at coordinate 8,498,220 of JBBJLR010000034.1, forward strand.
GTGAGTTCAGTCTTTAGTGTCTGTATCTGAAATGTTAAGTTTTTCCTTTTGAAAGTTGTTTGTCTGACCACTAATATTTTTTTCTTATCAATCAAAGCATGAGACTTTTAAGTGTTTTAATTACGTCATATATACTATTAAATCTATTCTTTTGGAGACATGGGATTTTTAACCAAAACAATATAAAATCTCTATCTGATTCTATAAAAGATGGGAAATCAAATTATATTTAAAGGCTAAATTATATTTATATATTTAAAGGCTAAAGAATATTGGTAGATATTAATCTCTGAAATCTCTTTAGTCCTGTTATAAGTTTAACTGCAGGACATGAAAGGATTAAGTTACAAGTGAGTCACCCTGAATTATTCTGCAGAAGCCTGTTAATCTAATGAAAGTAATTTGAGCTCGGAGCTTTGTGTCAGACTTGTGTCTTACATCTGTCCCCTGTGCCCCCCCTCGTTTATTTATTTTTTGCTTGACTTGGAGAAGTTTTACTATGGATGAGGTGACCCGGTTGGTGTCATCAGGTGACTGCCTGAAGATCTGGGACTTGGCCTCCCTGACTGTGGTGGAGCAGTTCAATCCCCACTGTGCCACCCACCCTCTGGCTCAAGTGTGCTGGAGCAGCAGCAGTATCCTTCAAAGCTTCTTTTTTATTCACTTGTCAGTGGGAGAGGTTTGCCTTTCCAAAATAACCAATAAAATGTGAATCTGTGCTGTATCCACACCACGCTGGGTCGTATCTTGACAGCTCTTAGATCAGTATATTGTCAGTGCCAACAGCGTAGGAGACAAGCTAGTTGTGACAAGCCTGAAGTCGTCACCAGCTGTAGTGATGGAGCTTGCCGAAGGGGTCAGTAGACACACTCTACAGCCATAAGCACTAAATCAGTTAAACTGTTTTATCCTCCAGCATTCTCATTGGTGCTCTATTTTGGGTTTGTTTTCAGAAAAAACAAACACGGGTGGCACTAAACTCAACATCACAGTTTCTTGTCAGTGGGGGACTGGATAGCACAGTTAACATCTGGGACCTGAAGACAAAGAGATTACATCGTGGCCTCAAGGTACCTCAGCTGGTATAAAATAATAAAGTACATAATGCACCACAACCACATATGAATCAGCCAGTCACATGCCAGAATATTGGCTTCTTAATATAAATTAAACTGTACACAGAAGTTGCAGAGAACTATATTTTAAGGCAGAGAATTGTTTTTCATTTACTCCTTTTCTATTCAGGACCATAAGGAGGAAGTGACATGTGTGTCATTCAATGGTGGGGATAGTTACATAGCATCTGGTTCCACCAGCGGAGAGATAATCCTCCACAGCGTTGCCACCAATTTCTCCAGCAAACCCTTTGGTCATGGGCCCACTGAGGTAGGTCTGTTCTATATTGAACAGGTCAGCTTTCCATGACACTAGTTGATTTGATTGAGGATAGTTCTATGCATAACTGGGGTAAACCATTGTTTTTCTCTTTGCAGCCAATCCATGATCTGAAGTACTCTCTTATAAAGCGGTCTTTGTTGGGCAGTATATCGGACAGTGGCTCTGTGGTGCTGTGGGATGCAAACACACAAAAGGAAGTGCACAATTTTGAAGGTGCACACAAAGCTCCTGCATCAGGTCTGGCCTTTTCCCCAGCCAATGACTTACTTTTCATCACAGTGGGGTTGGACAAGAAGATAGTCTGCTATGACACTTCCAGCAAAATGTAAGCAACATTTGCATGCAAATTAATTATTAATGAGTAGTTTAAGACTAGTACTTGAGTGAACAAGTGGTAATTTAGACATTACGACTTAATTGACTGTTTTATTATTTGAGAACCTATATTGATTGTAGTTCTTAATGCGATTTCCACAGTATATTCCGCAGTAAGCAGGTTGAGTCCCCTCTCACTGCAGTAGATTTTACTCCTGATGGTGCCGGCTTGGTAGTGGGCTCCACTCAGGGCAGGCTTCATGTGTACGACCTACGAAATTTGAGTTCGCCTGTCAAAACTACCACAGCTCACAAGACTTCAGTCACCTGCGTCCGCTTCCAGCACTCCAACACCAGGCTAAAGGTGCGTAAAGCACTGTGTATGCTGGGTAATTTCAGCACTAGTTAATGTGACATTTTGCTACACTCATTTAAGTATACTCACCTGAACAGATACTCTTTAATAACTAAAACTAGGATTTATATCTATTTATATCTAGATGTGTTAATTATTAGTGTGTGGTTAGGGTCTGTATATGGGTCTGTAAAAGAACCTTTGAGTTATTTTCTTTCACTATATAAAATTAATATTAGTTTCATTGTAGTTGCAAAACCATGGTTACTGAATAATACAACTTAAGATTCAACATGTTTTCCACAGGCCAGTAAAACAGTGTCCAGCAAGAATTCCTCATCACAGTCCAACAAGAGAATTTCTCTGAAGTTAGGTCACAGTCAGCAGAGTGGTCCTCCAACACCCACCTCTACAGTTCCCTCTGGTCTGCCTGGCTCCGAGCTGCAAGCTGATGTCCCGGCTCAGAACCAAGGTGACCTTACATTACATTCATTTGGCAGATGCTTTTATTTAAAGCAACTTACAATTTGAGGAAACACTTGAGCTTCAGGGCCGTGGGAGAGCCAGATGATAGTAGAGTTCTAAGTGCTATACCATTAAATAGGAGTAGTGCAATAAGATGAAAGCTTAATCAAAAGAGCAAGTGTGATTTATGGTGGCTAGTGCCTTAGGAGAGGGGGTGCTCTGTGAATAGATGAGACTTCAAGAGGTTCTTGGAGATAAAGGTCTGCTCTATGTGTTGTTTACTAAGTGTTGTGTTGCTTTCCACTAGCAGCATCAAAATGTTGTTTTGTTTGAATAATGAGAGAATAAATACTGAGTGTATATAATACCATCAAATATGTATTTGTCAGCAAGTTTGTTTTCAAATCTGTTGTGACTGTTCCCTCTGTGTGTGCAGGGAGTAGTGGAGGTGGCGACTTGTCCTCTAGAGAGGCTGAAGGAGAGCACATCCTGGAGAAGCTCGGCAACACGGCCCGAAACAGCCTCGACATTTTCTCACCTGTTTCTGAGGGTATTTGCATTCTTTTTCACTTTGTCTTCGATATGCATGCTGTAGACTGATCAAAATTTCTGGACGTTTTTGTATATAATACCTGATTACAAGTAGTTTTCAAGTGGTGACTTTTGTGTGGAATTCTATTATATGCAGGTTTCAAAACGCGTGTATTTACTGGTGAAAATCCGACATCAAGAAATGGTTTGTGTTTTTTATTCGCGATGTTTTTGATCGCTGTGCACTGTTCTGCATTGTGAAAGAGTAATAAATGCATACAGTTGTTGCTTATGATGAACTTGTAATGTTGATGTGTTTCTGTTGCCACTAGGAGGCACTAGCAATGCAGTATTCTATGGAGAAGCTGAAGTCCAACACTTTTCAGAGAGGCCCAAGGTGGGCCAGGACGGCCGGGGCAGCTTGGACATTTTCTCCCCTGTCCGAGATAGTAAGAGATTTCTCCTTAACTTAATCTTTGCGATTTTACACCAGATCTCAAAAAGCACACAGATCTGGTAAATGATCTCATAAAATGAACAACGAATGTTAACACAAAGTAGATGTAACTATTGCAGTGGCTTGTCAGTAATTTCACTGTATAATGGAGGTTAATGGTGAGTTCTTCAACAGTTTCTAAATGTTTTCTAATTGTGTTCTAATTGTTCCAACAAATTTAGTTTCAGATTACAAAGGTCACAGGTCCAATGATTTTTCAAGTGGGAAGAAAGGTGATGTTTCCTAAATATTTACACACTATATTACAGTTAATCATAAACTGTTATAATCTTTTAAGTGAATCATATTTTGCTTTGCTCTTGTTTAAATATTTCTGTATTTGTTTTTTTATAGCGCCAGAATTAGATTTATTACCCCCATTTTATGGCTCAGCCCAGCGCAAGAACCCACTGGGCACGCCTGGTAGTCGCTGCTACAGCCCGCTTTCCTCTGTCCAGACGTCCCCTGCGATCAAAGAGGAGGAGCCTGTAACAACATCTCCACATACAGACTTGCAGAACAATGTAACGGTCAGTCAGGAACTAAAGTTCACATTTTGTTAACCCTTTTGCTTAAACCAGCTGAGAACTGGAAGTGTGTAATCTGTATGCAAGCTGTACATGTTCTGTGGCTATAAGAACCTTAGCAGAATTTCAATTGGATGACAAATGGTTTCAAAAATGTAGGTATTCTTAAACATTATGTATTATGGACAGGTGGAGAAGAATAATGCTCCCCGGCAGGACACTATGACCACACCCCTTGCTTCTCAGACTACACGTATTCAATCAGTGCCTCTATTGATCTCTCCTGAGAACAGTCAGAAGAGAGAAGTGTCAACCCAGCTCACCTATGACTCTCCAGTGAGTAGCAGCCAGCCTGTACCAGTACCAGGTATGTGAATGGAACGTGGGAGATATTTGGTCATCTGTCAGTGATTTTCTATGAAAGATGACTGTTTGTATTCTTAACCCAAAGAAGCAGCAGCTGCGTCCGGTGCTGAAAACAATGGAGCACCACTCACCTCTATCCAGATGAGTTTCATACGCAACATGATCCATGAAGCACTAGAGGACTTTAGGTGACCTTGGTTAACTTCTTTGTGTGCATGCGAGCTTGTGTTTTACTTTACTCAGCTGGTTTGCTGTTGATGAGATTGCTTTTCCCAGTCATCTGTAATCCTCCTGTGGTTTCTTCCAGGGATACGTGCCATAGAGACATTATTAATCTCCAAGTGGAAATGGTGAGGCAGTTCTACATTCAGCTGGTAGGTACTGGCCTGCGGCTCTTCCCTGTTTGGAGTTTGTTTTTTCCCGCTCCTAAAACAAAGTACTTTTGTCTTGTGTGGCTTTTCAAACCTGATTTTCTGTTGCAGAATGAAATCCATGGGCTCATTGAGAGATACTCTGTGAATGACTCTCTTGTGGAGGAGATTGAGAAACTGAAGGAGGAAAACAGACGACTCAGAGCAAATTACTGAGAAGCACTGTAGACGTGTGTAGAGTCAACCTCACACTGATGCAGGGGTTAGGCTCAAAGTCTGTAACGCAGTGGCCATCAGCCCTGATCCTGGAGTTCTGCATCACTGCAGACTAATGGACTCCACCTGGTCAGTTTAATTTTACATTTAGAAATCCTTAATCAGCTAAATGAGATGATGAATTTAGGTTGGAGGTGAAACCTGCAGGAGGGTACATCTCCAGGAGTAGCCAGCGCTAAAGCACTGACTGGTGTGAGGACATAAATGGACAATGTCATACATCTCTGCTGGTATCTGAGGAATGCACTTAATATGTCAGGATCAGGCTGAATATCCTGTTTTCTGTATCATACCAGTGCACATTTTTATAATGCTGCAGAAGGTATTTTTTACAATTACTGTGCCTTCAGAAACCAAGAGAATGTTTGAGCTTTTCTCTCCATATTCTGCATATTTTTTCAATAGATTATTTGTAGTCAAAGAGTTTTGATATGTTTGAATGTTATTTTTGTGACTATATGAAACGCGTGTTGTCCTCTGAATGCACTGTGTGAGTGTGCTACAGATTATGTATGTGTAATTAACTATTTGTAAACCCCAGGCCAAAAAAGACTGGTTGCTTTGCATGTTCAAGGGTGAAATACAGACACAAAAGTAAGTACATCTAAACACCAGCAATACTTACACTGTCATGTAAACAAAAAGTGGGTGTTATACATAAGAATATATAAATAAACTACTCTGCTTACACTGCTTAGAATTGGATTTCTTCTGGAGTTTGAGGATGTGTACACACACACACACACACACACACATACATATACAAAGGTTTGGCCACCCCTTGATAACATTTGTCATTTTTTAAAGATGTAAACACAATCTCTCTAGGAAATGGACAAAAATGCACAATATTTTCAGCAAACATTGATGCCTAATTACTTTTTATGCCATAAATTGAACAAAGATTAAAAATAAAAACATTATTGTGGCACTCTGCAAAAGTTTGGGCACCCTACATTATCAGTACTTAGTAACACCTTCTCTGGCAGATTTCTCCGCTTGCATATTCTTTGGTCATCTTGTATGTACAGATCTGCCCACAAATTATCAAAGATGTTTAAACCAGGGAACTGTAATGGCCATTCCAAAAGCTTCACTATCCTGTTGTAGAAACCATCCCCTTTTCAGCTTCAGTTTTTTATTTCATACAGATGGTGTGATGTTTGCTTCCAGAATTTGCTGGTGTTTAGTACAATGTACAATGTTTCCTGTGGCACTGGCCCCAAAGCATGATGGATCCACCCCCCATGCTTAATAGTAATAATGCTGCACTTTTTCTCCAAACATGCCTTTGCTGATTGTGGCCAAAGAGTTCTATTTAAACGTCATCAGTCCACAGGACCACAGGTCCTGTTGCATACTTCTGAAGTTGGATTTTATGATGGGGATGCAGGTAAGGTTTTCTTCTGCTGCCTCTTCCATGAAGGTCTTGTCTGTGCAAGCAGTGGAACGGTGCATCACCACTCCAGAGTCACTAAATGTTCCTGCAGGTTTTTTGCAGTCAAATGGGGCTTTTGATTTGTCTTTCTGACCAGAAAACAAGCAGAACTCTCCATGAGTTTTCCTGGACTCCCAGATCTCATTTTGACCTCCACAGTTCCCCAGAACTGCCATCTCTTAATTACGTTTTTCACTGTGGAAACTGCAAGCTGACAATGCTTGGCCATCTTCTTGTAGCCTCTCCTGCATTGTGGGCATCAGTAACTTTCATTTTCAGTCTTACACAGCTGCCTAGAGGAACCCATGGTTGTTGAGTGTCTACAAGTGTGTGCACAAGGTTTGAAGAGGCAGAGAATTTGTAACGCTTTGAAATTGGAACCAGCTGACATTTACTAATGACAGCCGTTGCTATGCATGAGCTGATTAAGGTGTGAAACCTTGTAAAAAGAATCTGAAGCTTTGGAACTCTTAAGGGTGCCCAAACTTTTGCACACTGCCATAAAAATTATATTTTTAATTTTTGCTCAATTTATGGCATAGAAAGTAACTATGCAGCAATTTTTGCTGAAAATATAGTGTATTTTTTCATTTCCTAGAGGTACTAAGTTAACATTTTTTCAAAATCACCAAAATCTGTTATTTATCAAGGGGTAAGATTAAATAAACCTTTAGCCCCACAAGTGAGAACTTTGTTTGGTCATGGCAGAAAGTGGACAGTACTAAGTTATGAGCAGCAAAATTAAGAAAAACAATAGAATAGAATAAAATACTATGTCACAGCACAGTGAACAATAAAATGTTCAAATGTAGAGTACTGTATAAAATCAGTAGAAAAATGTACAGTATAATATCTATAGTATAAACATGCACATCTGTATAGTAAAAATATACATGTGTGTGTAAACTGTAAGACTAAATTGCCATTTAAAAGTAAGACAAGATGTAGGCTTGGGCAAGTTCTATGCGTGTACACAGTGAGTATATGTTTAAGTACATATATATATAAAGTGTGTGCATGTATAGATATATAATATATATAAGGTAGGTTTATATATAATACAGGATTATATATAATACAGATTTACAAATATTTATTTATTAAGTGTTTTTAAGGCGTGTTCGTACAACAAAGTGTATGACAAGTATGTACATAACCATGACAGGCCAGAGTTTATACTAAAGAGTGGTCTGAGACTTTTATTTTGTCGAGATGGTTTTCCAGTCCTGCACTGGTTTCATTGCTTCCAAAGGGCATCATGACTGTCTGAGCAGAGCAGAGGTGAGCGCACACAGACAAATGTGGAGTTTTACTGTTCTTCTTCTCAGTGTCTGCTATTATTACTGAAGGTGTTACAGACAGAAAGCATATTAACATGCAGTGTTAAGCTGAAAAGTTGTTGTTTTTCATGTTCAAGCCGCATCTTCTACACGAATGGCCAATCCTCTGAGGGGCGAGGTGGTGCGGCTCTATAAAACGGTGAGTGTGAGTCTGACCTGGAGTCAGCTTATTTATACAGAATACTGGAAAGATATCAGAAAGCATGAAAAAATGTTTAAAACTAAATTCGAAAGTGCCCAGAAGTGCAGCTATTTAAAAGAAGGCGAAGGAGAATTGAGCAGATTTTAAAAGCTCCAATTTGATTGACAGCTGGTTGGAGAGGATCGTGAATGAAGACCATGTTGCTGCTGGTCTTCATTCACTAACTAGTTTTTTTTTGTTGTTGTTGTTGCTGCTCTTGTGTTCTTTCTTGCACTTTAGTTCCGTCTGCACAGCATAAGAACAGAAACACTGGTTTTCTGGAGGAATGTTGTTTCGTTTCACTGCATTATGATGTTGAAATTAGGGCTGAAACGATTATTCGAGTAACAAAAAAATGTTCGAGGCAATTCTTTGGCTCGAGGCTTCGTTTAATTCGTCACCAAAGTCCAGCTGTGTGACCCCTATTTTAGCCGCAGGGAGTCCCAAGAGCCGAATCCGAATCTTCCTGATTCAACCCATTGCAGAATCTCGCAGGAGAGCACCCAACAGACTAATAAGGATACAATGTACATCATAAATGTTTCCCAGAAAGGTTGATTAAATGCTTAGTTCTGGAGCCAAGAAGCCAAACGTTTTAAGTTTTGATCTAATAAAAGTGTTGTGTTTGAATAAAAACCCTTTTTTGTGATAAATAACAGCCAATTGCTGCTCATTTTAGAGGCCTTTCATGTTGCATAACCCACTATTGATATAGTTGTTTAAAAACACAAAAGTATGATTTTATCCGATTAATCGATTAAAAAAACACGACAGAATACTCGATTCCAAAAACATTCGATAGTTGCAGCCCTAGTTGAAATGACAATAAAAGATAACATAAACCCACGAGTGGGAAATTTACATTGCTATGGCAGAAAGTGGACAGAACAAAGGCATGAGCAGCAAAAGCAATAGAATAAAAACTAGAGACCAAGACAGTACAATATAAAAATACACTACACAATCCTTCTTGACCCTTTTGGCGTCCGGCCTGTACTCCAACCAACTGCTGATCACAGCCATGTCAAAAGCATGTGTTCATTCTCAGAGTCCACTTTTTTGACCGAACTTCTGTACAGTATAGACTGACAAGTTGCTCACGCAGGTCAATGCCACCCATTTCTTCATTGTATAGCTGGACCACCTCTGGACGAGACACCATCAAAGAGACACCACTTTTTGTCCCACCACTGCACTTCATCCACTCTGACAACACCCACGAAGTCGGAGGCCATGACAGCCGGTCTGTTGTCATACCATTTGACCAGTGCCACCTTACCATCACGGCTTACAACTTCATCACGGCTTCCTCGAGGCTTTTTGGTCATCTCTGTGTCAGACTGTAGAGGAGGCCCAAAGCAAGAGACCCCTGCTCTCCCTGCAGCATGAGTTTTCCTCTCAGCCAGCAGCTCCAGAAGATTGTTGTGAAATAGTTTATACAGCTTGTGGTTGGCTTCGGTGATTCACTGGGTAAGATGGTACACCACTCTATTTCCAGGTCCTAGCTACTTCCTGTGCTCTTGTGATCGCTCCACTGTATTTCCTTGGTGCAGCAGGAAGTCAGGAAGGATATTTTCACACGTTGGATGTGGCTTGCCTTTGATGAATTGCTTGATAGACAGAGTTCCACGAAATGGCACCATTTGTTCAACACAGCATATAGCGGCATAGAGAGGACATACCTTGAAAAGCATCATTATTCTCAGCTTCTCCAAATTGTTGAGCTGGAAGAATCTGTCACTGTGTTTTGAAAAATACCAATGTCTGTCCCAGCTCCCCAGTACATGGAGACTCTCCCATAGCAAGGTGGAGACTGACCAGGGTTCTGATCTCTCCTGAACTGTCCGTTTGAAACGTAGTGTACCACTTGGCATGGCATACATTTCTAAACTTACCATCGCTCTCACTCCTAGCTCTATCCTCCTCATTTCCTGAATTCAAGGAGTCGGGTTCAGATAACTCTCCATTCATGAGACGTTCAAGGAAGTCTTTGACTTTATGTGCAAAAAATATCTAACATTTTATAAGAATAAATAAACTGGGACGCCGTACTTTAGCTACGAAAAGCTTACAAGTGGTTTGTTTCTTTATATGCTGACACTAAACGTTGAGTGTTGGCTAAACTCGCCCAACTCCTGAAGTCTATTGGAAGGGACATCAGAAAAAAATCTTATAAATTAACTTGATATATGTTCAAAATAACTTCAAATATTATCACTTCTAACAGTTATACTGACTTCAAATTCGTTTGACCAGTGGGAACATTTTTGCTTGAAAATGGGCAGTTCCTCCTCCCTCTCTGCAGTCGCTCCATGCTTGTCTTATCCGATGTCTCCCACTTTCAGAGCGTGCTCAAAGTCATGATTGTGATCGGATATTCAGGATCCAATCAGTAACCAATATTGCCGACATCATTCAACATCATATCATATAGATCATATATATGTGTGTGTACATATCAGAGATGTGGACTCGAGTCACACTTAAGTCACACAAACAAAGACTTGTGACTTGACTTCAGACTTGCCCTCAGTGACTTGAGACTTGACTCGGACTCGGGGCTGTGACTCGTGAGTCATCACTTGTAAACCATCTTCATTTCATGGAATTATTTATATCTCGCACTCTTTCCAACGACCTGAAAACCGCTCACCTCGCCCCGGTGTTGGTGAGGGCAGATTCACAGCACGCAGCCCCGCCCCCTGCTTAGCAACAGCCAATTGTAATCACGGGGCGTGGCCTATTAGCTTCAATTAGCTTCTAAACGTTCAGAGCTCAACATTTACAGCTCAAACATCCCACATTTAGAGTCACCGCTTGTAAACTTCACCACTCAAAGACTTGAGACTTGACTTGGACTGTGGTAAAAAATGACTTGTGAACATCTCTGACATACATATATAGAATAGAATTTGAACACAGGGGTATGCAAAGAAGTGACAAGCATTGACAGAAAAATTGCACATTATACATTTCATCCAGCAATAATATTGCACATTAGAGAAATGACCCCCTCAGTCTATTGTGTACTGTGAGTGTGTGTGTGGTTAACTGCAAGGTGTTTGTTGTAGAGTCTGACAGCGGTTGGAGAACCTACTTGATTTGACTTCACCATCTGCAGCGCCTGCAGATCAAACATACCCACCAGGAATTTATACGTCAAACATCAATGTATTTAAACCATTGAGTGACTAGTACAAGATCTTTTATCAGCTGTGAGAACAGGCTTAGAGATTTCTGGTTTTCTCTTTGGTAACAGCTCCTGTTTCTGGGCCGCGACTATCCAAAAGGAGCCGATTACTTCAGAGATCGTCTGAGGGCTGCTTTCGCCAAAAACAGGGCCGTGAGGGACCCAGAGGAGATCAGAGAGCTCCTCATCCGGGGCGAGTTCGTGGTGAAGGAGCTGGAGGCCCTCTACTACCTGAGGAAGTACAGAGCCATGAAGAAGCGCTACTACGACACGGAGTAACTCCTGTAAAACCCTCCAGACAGTTCTCCAGACAGGCCTGGCCTGGGACCCTCATGCTGGGCACATACTTTTTCTTAGCTGGGACCATGAGCTCCTCAGTTCAGTTGTGGGTAAAAACAGCGTGGGGTGTCCCAGGACAGGACCTGCCTAGATATTCACAAACTAGACAAGCTACAGCATACAGTGGGGGATCATTATTTTGCTTATATATTTGCTGCTGAATTTGTAAGTGCACTGTAAATTAAATGCACTATAAAATAAAACACAATTATTCCCCCCACTGTAAACCTAGTGCTTCTTAATGCACAGCCTGTTTACAGCAACTACTTGTAGATTTATTTTTTTAATTCTGTAATTAAATACTCAATCAGGTGCTTTTTAATGTCCGTTCCCCCCTTTTTTTCCCTCCAGATGCAGTTTTCGTATCATTGGTTCTTGTGAACTGGGACAGAACATGTCCAGCAGGCAAACACCTGCTTTTTAGGGTAAATGTAAAATATTTAATAACTAAACGGAATGAAACAATTTTATATTGCTTTTTTATTTCATGTAATGAACATTCCATGGACTTTGATGATGTAAAATGTTTTAGAGCATACATCACAGGTTAAATCCACTTACGCTCCACTTACGCTCAGATTAAAGTAGTGAATACATTGTGTCCTTTTTTTCCGCACAACTGCATCAGAGATTCTTATTTTGTTCCATTTATTTGACACATAATGGTTAGCCAAACGTTTGGGGACCCCTGTATTATTTTGTAGCACCACACCGACCTGAATGAATTACTGCTTTTATGCTTTTGCTAAAATGCAGTTTATTCAAATAAAAACAAACAGTTGGAATATACTGATCCTTGGTACTGAGAGGAATTTTTAGAAGGAAATATAAGAGTTGGAAACGGCATGAGGTAGAGATTCAGTCCTGAGTGAACACTAAGGAAAATCGCCAGACACCGACACATCGGCCCGACATATGGGACAGGTGGAACTCTCCTGAGAACCGAACAGAACAGAAAACAGAAGATTACAGAGCAGCAGTGTGAGAATACTATTAAGGAAAACTCACACAAAAACACTCACTTTTAGCCACCGGTCAATGCAGTTCACATGGTAGTCATGGAGACAGGGAAGCATCCGCAGATTCTCTCCTTTCTCATAGTCACAGAAACAGATCTGACAGCTGTAGAGAGAGAGAGAGAAAGAGAGTGAGAGATCGACCAGTAGCTTCATTCAGAGGCCTTAGGCTCTGCTGCAGCGGGCCAAGCTTGATGGTTAGGCCATTATGTTGCCATTTTATTTTGCAAACATGGAATATATTTATCTTGTTTTAAGCGTGTCATGTACCATTACTGAATGGATTCTGAATTCCAGAAGATATCATTTTGCTTATTGTGGGAGATCTCACTGAAAAAAAAAGAAATGTGAAATTGTGCTCTAAAGACTTACACTGTTTTCCCAGCATTGTGTGTAGGATCATAGACCTTCGTAGGGAGCCTCTCTATGTGTTGCTTGCTTAGACTGTTCTTAGCAACAACAGTTCCCTGGAGCTCCTCAAATGCCAGGAGAGCCTAAACACAAAAATCACATAAGCAAAAACAAAAGTTGCTGACAGCCACAGGAAGATCAACACACTCCATTCAGCAGCGGAGCTTCGGTCAGTAAAAACTCGAACCTCGTAGTTATTCCCCTGGCTGTCATCAAGCAGGTCCACGGCCGTGTGGGGAGTCTGCCTGCGGCGGGGATTGCGAGCTCGTCGTGCGCGCGGCTGCCTCGCGTTCCCCTCTGATCAACACCACAGCATCAAATTCAGAATATGTTCAGTAATCTTACATGAGACCCTCAAAACCAGATAAATTCCATGTCTGCAAAAAAAAAAAAAACACTTACCGGCCCGCTCTGTAAAGTCTCTGAACGTTGAGGAGTTCACCATCGCAGTAAAGGGAGAGATCCAGTCCAAACCTACATAGGAATCAAACTAAAGAAGAAGCTGGTATATTCATTTTATTGCCTGTATTATGCAAATACATTTTTCAATATTTGTACATTGACTATTTTTAAAGGAATTCTGGCTCGTTCTGAAATAATGTATCTGTTTCCACAAGAATCAAGACTGAAAACAATGTGAGAAATCAGAGAATTGAATTCTATTAACCATACACTCCCTAGGGCTGTGGTTCAGGGTTTGAGCAAAAATATATACTTGAGATACGCATTTAAAAGAACTGACTGAGTGGTTATGGGTGTGCCTGTTGGGCGGCGCGGCCTGCGGTCTCCCTCTCTCCTGTGCCTCCTCTCTATCAAACTGCTCCTGCAGAACAATCCACGCAGGACATGAAACAGGACCAATAATATACAATGTGCTTCACATTACATGCAATATCTTCCACACTTTCATATACAACCTTGACCTTTCAGAATTTGTCCAAGAGCTAATAACTCCTACCTGAAGACTTCTGGCAAACGCCTCGTCTTCAGCCACCTGAATGGAGCGAACCATCGCTTCAACAACTACATTATCTTCTTCATCCTCATCTATGATGATAATCTCCTCCTGGATTTGACAAGCTGGAGAGTTCACAGGGCTTCCTCGCCTCCCTGTATCTGTTAATAATACAGCAGACAGAATGTAATAAACCAAGCAGTCGGTGAAACCCTGACAATGACACATCCTTCAAAAAAACCTAGTGCTCTAAACAAGCGATGGCTCGTACCCGTATCTGGCAGGCGTCTGTCCTCCTCGCCTCCATGCAAAGATGTTGCCGATGCACTTCTAGAGGACCTTGGAGTAATCCGAGTGCTTTTTCGTTTAGGTCTTTTTTCATTATGTTCCTTGTGGCTCTTTCTAAGCTTTTTCAGCTCAGAGGCAAAATCACGAGGAGGCGCCTCAATCAAGTAATTCCGTGCAGCATCTGATCTCAGGCTGGAGTGTTCTGGAGCTCCAGCAGAAGACGAGGCTGTAGAAGTGGAAGGAGAGGTAAAGGAGGAGGTTGATGGCTGTGAAGAGTCAAACCAAGTGCAGTCAGGAGGTAAAAGAGCTGAAGCAGGTAAAAATCCATTTGCTCCTGGTCCAGAGTCCAGGAGTCTCCGTCGCTTCAGTGCCCTTTGAGAGTGCGGAGTTGTATGGATGGATCCTGGAATCATGTCCCCAATTGCGGGTCTTTTTAAATCTGGATCACATTTTGAAGCCTACAGAGAAAAGACAACGGAAAACTGTTTTTCCACGCTTAAACATCTCCCGATGTTTTTCCGTTCAAAAAGAAAGCTGCCCTTACCTTGCTATGAGCATACCGTTTTCCTCTAATAGCGGGGCTGTAAATGAGATGCAGAAGTGTTTCATACATATTCCATGCAGTAACACAGCGATTATTTCCACCATTATTCTTTAGAAATGTTACATTCTTTACAATGTTACTATTGTAAAGAAGAGCAACTCCTGACATTGGACGCTAAACTATGTGGACAAAAGTATTGGGACATCTGACCATTGCAACCACAGGGACTTTTACAACAACTTTAACAAGGAGTTGGTCCCCATCTTCCAATCTTCTTGGAAGATTTTGAAGTTTCTGTGGGATTTTTTGGCACGCAATCTCAGTTCCAGTTCATCCCAAAGGTGTTGGATGGGGTTGAGGTCAGGGCTCTGTGCAGACCAGTCAAGTTCTTCCACACTGAACTCATCCAGCCATACATTTATGGAGCTTGAGGACTCATGCTGGAATAGAAAAGGTTCTTCCCATCACTGGAAGGTAAGGGGCCACCTGAATTTAATCATTTAGAGGCATGTCCCAATTCGTTTGTCAAAATAGAGTAGCTCAGAATGTAGTGCAAGTGAATACCACAGGGAACATTTTTGGTGCAAGCGATGGGTTTATACCTTGGCGTTTCAGGAATGAAAAGGGGAGATAAGCCAGGAGATCCTCTGTGGTCAGTAAAAGACAGATCAGCGTTGTCCAGCAGGCAGGCAGTGTTCAGAGTTTCAGGAGGATCATGTTCATCGAGTCTTAAGGGACTGCCATTAGGCCCGAGATCTTCTGATGTGCTGTCCATAGGTACTGCGAAATCTTACATCTGGGTAAAGACACAAAACATGAAACCTCTTCTCCACGAGAACTTGATCATAACCTAAACTGAATTTCCTACCCCAGCCAGACTGAGCCTAAAGAACAATGCTGTTAAGCTAACGATCAAAATAAAAGTTAGATTTGGCGTCTGGGAAGCAGTTCAGGGGCTGGTTTCTGCTCAGATTAACACAACACAAGTAACTCCGAGTGTGGGAATAAACCGCGTCATGTCATTTTGACTAATTCTGTCTAGTTTTATCGCGTTCTGCTTGAGACGCTGTGATGTCTGCTAAGCTAAGCTAACCCACTCAAAGTGTTCCGACAGCAGGATCACGCACAGATCGGGCTCACCACTTGAAAACAGCATGATCCGAATTAAACACGATCCGAATTAAACAAACTCCTCATCTTCCACAGAAACTCCACATTTCACCACAAAGGGCAGCTGAAGAGGAGCCACGACATTCAACTACTTTTCTCTTTTCAAAAAAGAGCCATTTCCATTTCCGCCCGTCTCAGTCTCCACTGAACATCTCCGTGTTTTCTACTATTAATATTTTAATACGTTTGTGTGTTGTGTATTTATATTATTATTTTTAAAAACCCATCTCCCAATGAACGATCTACCTGTCTGTTATTACAATGAACGAAGCCTCTTTTAAAATTACGCATGCATTTCTTTCTAAAATACTGCTTCAAAAACATATATCTACATTAAAAGCTAATTGTGTTTAAAATGTAATTAACAACGAGTCAGTAATTGCATCAGATTCAAATAAATTTTGCGTAATGAAAGGAGACATTTATGAAACTGCAGCTACTTACTTATATAATAAGAGTTCAGGATAAAAACGAAAGGGGCAGGTGACAGTTCCATCAATATTTTAGGCAGTTCATGCATATTTCTGCAAAATTAATAAAAAAAATATCATACTTTAACAAGTGTTCATTTAAATAAGAAAAGAAAATCGTAAACTGACAAGGCACTGCACTAAATCCAGTGAAACTAGATTATTTTTGTAAATAATATATCATCATACTGCCCAGTGCTGTACTGTACTTAGTAACATCACAGTATATTATTATACATATTATAATAAAATTCAATTCAGCATAAATAGATAACCTTGGACCAAACATCAAAGAGCTCACGTTTTATCTTTGCTGATAAGGGACTGGAACCAAAAAAAACCTCTCTCTCACACTTAAGTCTCCTTTTGTTGTTACATGCTAGTAAAGCCTTTTAGGATTTTAAAACATGTCTGTTTGTACAAATACTCTGCCTGATAATGTAGAAATATATTTTACTTTTAACTTGATATAGAAAAAAATCTGACTCAGTTCAAGAAGTATCAGACCTTAATATTATTTATTTTTAGAAGATATTTAGAATATACAGAATTGATATACAGAACATATAATTCTATAAATAAATGAACAAATTCATACTATGTTCAAAAACATCGGCCCAGCTGAATACCAACAGCAATATTAACAACTTTAAGGTATTTCAGGTCCCCGAACTGACAAGGACACGTCACCTACGCTTCAAAATAGCATGGACTGGAGGGACTTTCGCACAGTGGCCATCTCCTGCTGTTGCTATGAAATATTTTCAGAAGAGAAAATAGTTAACAAATAGCTAACAAAAGAAAGAGACCATTTGAGAAATGTAAAAATAATTTGTATGAAAATCCTTACTGTGTCCATCATTATCTTTTTCTGCAACAGGGCCATCTCCTTTCTCAGTTCCATCTGTGCTCCTTGGAGAAACGCTTCATGGCTCTTCTCCATCTCCTCCATGTTCTGTAGAGGAAATAATACATTGGCAGAACTTAATTTGAGGATGGATGCAAATGGGGTAAACCCCAGGTAGAAAAACCCCCCAAAAAAACCCAATCAAAATAATCATAATCCCTCATAATCTTCCCCATTAGATTTCTATCACTCATATTTTAATAATATTTTTCCCCAAAACTGATCAAATGTGTAAAATGGACATTAAATACAGACTCTCACCTTGACAAACTGCTCATACAGGTCTTTCAAAGTTTTCATTTTTTGGCTCTGCACAACCCGAGCCTGCTGGAAGAGCTTCTGCTGCTGTCGGAACAAGTTCTGCACAGATAACAGTTAACAGTTAAAGCCTTATTTGATTTTATGCAACAGGAGCTTCTCATCTCACATGCCATTTAGAAATAATGTCTAATTTCACACTGTAATTTATAAGAATAGTACAGTCTTTTGCTCAGAAACACATCTAAGATTTTCATGTCAAATAAATATTAATGTATGAACTAAAGGAAAAAGTTAACCTTCAGCTCCTTTATTATAGGCTTTCAATTCACACACAGCAGCACTAACATTCAGTTTCTCCTCTTGCTCTCCAGATTTCTGAACATCAGTCTCCCACTGATGCAGCACTGCGAACACCTGCTGAGAGTACTCCTGCGTCAGCTTCTGCCTGTCGAGGAAAAAACAAACAAACAAACAAAATAAACCAAAATCCATCAGAATGTTTACTGCAATTACTTGAACTCCTTTATCCTTAATCTTTTCATTTCAAAAGTTAAAGCATCTTTAATGTCAGGAGCATAAGAGTCCACTGTTTCTCCATGATCCTGATTTCAGGCTGAGGACACTTACCTCTGGCTATGCTGAGTTTTCCACAGCTGTTCTATTTTCTGGTTACTGCCTTTCAGGGAACTTTTGGTAAAAACCTCCAAGCGTTTCCTCTTGGCCTGCATTGCCTTGTTGATGTCAGCTGCAATCACGTATGCAATGTTTAAAAAATCACTGTAAAACAACCGCTGAAAATACCGCCAAGTAAGATCACTGCTTGCAGTTTGTGAATGGAACTGCCTCACCTCCAAACTTTTCCAACATTGTCTGAACTTCATTCCTGTAAAAAAAAACCAAGGGTATCTGTGTGTCAGGCCATACTGAGCCCAAAAGGTTAGAAATAGCCTACTACTAACATGACAAACTTCGAACTCACCCAACTCCCACACCAATACCCAGCTCGTCTTCCTCAAACGAACTTGCAGATCTCTTCTTTCCCAGCTTGTCAATGATGGGAGTTTCTAATAAACAATTGCAATTCCTCAGTTGACAGAGACCTATAACACTGAAATATTACAAAGCCACTACAATGCCTGTCTATCAATATCTTTCAGCTTAGACAAACAACACCTTCTCTAGCTTCATCATCAGAGCCACTGAGAGCTTTCTTTTCCTCCTCAATACTGAAGTCAAAAGTCTGCAAGTTTGCGGCACCTTCTGCTGGTTTGTTCTTTTTGTTCTGTTTCCTTCCAGATGATGCCATTTTCCTGCAGGGAAAAAGTGGCGTGCTTTTAGTTTCCGCAAAAGATCTGGCAAACTGTAGCCAACATTCAATATCCAAGTAGTATTACACAGAAAATAAGAAGTGCTTTTATTCGTACAGGTAATAAACTAACAATAATATAACCCATGTGTTCATTATGGGCTACATTATACCATGACCTCACGGACAAAAGTACTGGGACAACTTCAAATTGAACTTTGGTAGCTCCTTACTCCCTTTGAAGGTCAATCTTAATGCTTCTGCATACCAAGACCTTTTAGACATGCTTCCAAATTTGTGGACACTGTTCGGGGAAGAACCTTTTCTATTCCAGCATGACTGTGCTCCAGTGCACAAAGCAAGGTCCATAAAGACATGGTTGGATGAACTTGACAGAACCCTGACCTCAACCCACACCTTTGGAATGGACTGGGACGGAGATTGCGAGCCAGACCTTCTCATCCAACATCAGTGCCTCAGAAAGAATGAGCATAAATTCCCAGGAAACATCCCAAAAGCTTGTAGAAAGCCTCGCGATAGTGGTAGCGCCTATAAAATAAATGTCATTTTAATTGACCCTGTGTAATGATCAGCCGTCCCAATACTTTTGTCTATATAGTGTAGCTGCAATCATTTAATTTGGTCTTGTTGAGGAACAACACTAATTCCTCATACTCATTCCTTTCAATTTAGCCCAAATAACCTCATATCTTTTAGATAACATTTAGGTTTTGTCAGCGGGTTTCTGAAAGCGACTGCTAGTTTTAAGCAGTTTAACTGTTACTCCCAGACTTTCCATCCAACCGTTCAGTTTATAGCATGTAAGGGAGCTAACGGCCAACTAGTATAGTCTGGTCTACGATCATTGGCTACATTATGTACATTGAATATACATTTTATAATGTCAGCAGGTAAATGATCGTTAAATATTCTTTTTGTTATGAAACAACACTGAATAATCTTTAAAAGCGACTTAGTATGGATTATGGTGCAAGTTACCGTTTCCCCTCAGATCTCGATCTTGTATTTCGCGCCAACACTGCAGTGCACGAGCTAGATAACAGTGATGGGTCATGAGCAAAAGCAGCGGCTCTAAGAGTGAATCAGAAGAGTCGACTCTCATCGAGTCAGAGTCGGCTCCCCACTTTATGTCCTTTCGCTGCTCCGCTAAAGACAGAACTTCCTTTAATTCAGCAGCGATCACATGTGAGCATATAGGACCATACCATTATGTGAAAACAGAGAGGACGAGAGACGGGACAGTCAGGTCTGTCCCTCCGTCCGTCCGCAGATACTAACTGAGGAGAAACCGCATCAGCCCCATCCAGCCTGCACTGTGGACATACCGTCTGTCCTGCACTGTGGACATACCGTCTGTCCTGCACTGTGGACATACCGTCTGTCCTGCACTGAGGACGCACCGTTTGTCCTGCACTGAGGACGCACCGTTTGTCCTGCACTGTGGACATACCGTTTGTCCTGCACTGTGGACATAGTTTGTTTACCGAGTTTTGTTCTGTGGATTTGTTTGCAGTGTTAAAATTAAGTTTGATTAAAATATTTAAAAGAACGCCTGCTTTTGTAACAGAACAAATACAGAATTTATGAGGGAATTATGAGCTTCACATAAAAGCACTAACTGTAAAAGGGTTTATCAACACAAAGCATCATATTCACCAGTTTAGGCTAAAATAGAGGTTACAGATGATGCTCAACTAAGAGCCGCTTGCGAGCCGAAAGAACCGGCTCTTCTTTGGGAGTCGAGTCACAAGAGCCGACTCTCTGAAAAGCGCCGAACTTCCCATCACTACTAGATGGGGTTTCAGGCTGCGTCCCAAACCACACTCTCCTGTACGACACAGACGACAAAAGTATTGGGACAGTATTGTTTCTTTAGTTTTTTTAAAAACGGTGCCAACTCCATATTAAAGTCTTTGTATTTGAATGTAATGTCACTGAAGTCCCTATAGTTGTAATGGCCAGGCGTCCCAAAACATTTGTCCATATAATGTATCTAAAATAAACTTTGTACAAGACACATCAATGCTGTTTAACAGTTTAAACCACAATTTACTACGCTGCATCACACCCACTTAAAAAAAACATGAAAAATGCACACTCCTTTCCATTTATTGAAAAGGGAAAACCAGTTTATGAAATCCTGTTTATTCCACCTCTCAAACATTTAAATTTTTAGCACAGTACAAAAAAAAAAAAAAAATACAAATTACAATATTCACATAGGTGATATTCAGTGAGACATTAAACAGTGAAAATGATACTGTAGTCGTTCAGAAACTAAATATCAAACTTCTCCTCGCAAATAAAATGTCCATTTTCTTCAAAGTCCTCTCGTGTGACAACCATTTCTTCAAAGTCTGGGTTTTCTGCTAAAAGCTTTCCTCCTTCCCAAGCATAGCAGATCGGACTGGTAAGAGAAGAATTAAAGAATCACAAATAAAATAGATCACAAATAAGAAAATCAACCAGCCCTCATTCCCTCTTACTGTGAACTTACTTATGCGGCAGTACAACAGAAACATCGAATTCAGTTGGGGCGAGTGCACGGACCTCCTTGTACACTCGGTCCCTGAAGCCTGGGAAGAGAGTGTTGCCGCCCGTCAGGACAATGTTCTTGTAGAAGTGGGGCTGCATTTCTGCATATGGGAAGAAAATAATATGGTCCCATAAATAGGCTTGTTCATTTTACATTGGAGCTACAATGACATTGCAGTCACTACGTCTGATCATTACACCAACAGGAACTTTAATGGCATTGGACCAAAACAAACAGACTTTAATATGAAGTTGGTTCCCCCTTTGCACCTATAACAGCTTCCACTCTACTTAGAAAGCTTTCCACAAGATTTTGTTGGAGTGTTTCTGTGGGAATGTGTCCCCCATTCATTCTGTAGAGCATTTAAGAGAACTGATGTTGGACGAGAGGTTCTCCATTCCAGTTCATCCAGCCATGTCTTTGTGGACCTTGCAGGGTACAGTCATGCTGGAGTAGAAAAAGTCCTTCCACAAAGTTGGAAGCATGGTGTTGTCCAAAATGTCTTGGTATGCTGAAGTGTTAAGACTGTCCTTCACAGAGCCTAGCCCACACCCTGAAAAACCGGTGCGTCCCAAAACTTTTGTCCACAATGTGCAGTGAAGAAGCACTCGAGGTCAAGGTCACATAGGCTTACATTATGATAGCCTTGTAGCTCCTCTACAAAACTCATGGAAATACTATGGCTTTAATAGTTACCTTCAGGCATTTTGTTGATGGAGTCTACTAGAGCTTCTGCCACGCCCATCTCCTGGATGCCAATATCTGAAGGGTGGAAAAGCATTTCTGGGACAGCAAACCTCTCGTTGGAGAGCCGCAAGATCTGTTCCCCAGTCTTGTACTTCCCTGTGAAATTCATCTCCTCTCGAGG
Organism: Brachypetersius gabonensis; assembly: GCA_037577145.1. Taxonomy (NCBI): domain Eukaryota; kingdom Metazoa; phylum Chordata; class Actinopteri; order Characiformes; family Alestidae; genus Brachypetersius; species Brachypetersius gabonensis. The sequence goes on from JBBJLR010000034.1 coordinate 8,520,561, forward strand.
CTGCCACACACCGGAACATGAGGAATCATTTTAGTTTCCAGAATTAGAATACAAAGAGCAAGTGAAATCTGTTATGAACAAGTGAGTTATTACTGGTGTCATCGTGTGACACAGCTATATATCATTTTAAAGCTCCCAGCTTCAGTCCCGGCACAACCGCTTTGTTGGGGGTACGTCGTTTTTGAGGAAATCACATGCAATGATCAATGCACTGTCAAATCTAGCTCTGAACCAATGGTGATGGACACTGTAAGTTTGACAGTACTCTAAGCCAATGGTGCTGGGGTCCACTAGGAGAGGCCAATAATAACACAGGCCAACAGGTCAAAACAATCAGAGATCAGTTTCTGTGGGTTCATGCTGATTTCAGATCTGTGTTTAGTTTTTCCTGCAGGTACAGTGTTTGTGATGAAGCTAGTTCTATACTGCAT
>JBBJLR010000034.1:8521091-8540904 GCA_037577145.1 Brachypetersius gabonensis
ATCATATAATAATCATATGCTGAGTGTTTGTGAAGAAACAGTGGTAGCTGACTGACTCTGATCATTATATCTATGCGCCTATGAGACTTTGCACTGAAAATTTTAAGTTATTTGATTGGCACTTGCGGTTTAATAAAAACCACATGCAAGTCTAACATTACTCATAATTCAAAACGTTGATGTGACTCAAAGAAAATAAAAGCAGGTCTGAAATCAGCATGAAAAGTTGGTTTAGATAAGTGTGTTGTCGTTTCTGATGATTACAAACATTTTTTATTGACCTGTGTAATGAACAGGGGTCGGGTTCCCTAGTCCAGTTCCTAGATCACCTATATGGACATGCCAGCTTTGATCAGCTTTATTAAGCTGATCAGACATATGGTATGTAAAATTCATACCTTACAGAAGCCCTTTTTAATGGAGCTAAAATCTGGTAGCACGTAGTCTCGCATCGCCAGGTTGTCTTCTCCTTTCAACCTATAGAAAAACAGCATGTTGACTCCCAGAGGGAAAAGCTGCTGTGTATAAGAGTCAAAAACAACCAAAACTTACTGAGCGATCTCCATGTCTTTGTAAAAGTCCTGTGACACATAGCAAACATCCTCCTTCACTTGGTTGATCACATGTGTCTCATCCATCACATGTAGCTGCCTGTGAGAAAAACATGGATCACATACAGCTGCAACTTCACTCATTTTTACGCTATGAAATTCCTGAAATGTCTCCCTTTTTATAAAACAAATAAGTTGTTGTAGTTTCAAAAGTTTATTCATTCTCCATTACATACATGACAATCAAGCCACAAAATAAGTGATTCATTATTTTGTGAAAAACAACACATTTACAGAATTTACACATCTATTCATGGTAAAGTAATGGTAAAACCACTTTTTTATGTCCGATACCAATATTGTAAATTTGGATATCTGCCGTTACGTTACGATTTGCCTTAAATGATCCTAAATCTAAATATGAAAAATATATCTTCACAGTTGGACAGGGCGTGGTGAGACCTTTCCAACGACCCCTCGGTCGCCATAATAGCCCCCAGAGATCCGGAGTTATACTGTTCATACTGGACACCCAGGCGAGGTGAACGATAAATTCTCGGGGCTCTTTGGGAAGGTCTCATCGAGCCCTATCTAACTGTGAAGTTTCGAGGAGATTGATGGTTGCCCGTCTAGTAAATCCGTAATTTTTAACGGACCGAATTACATTTTTATTCCATCCCGATTTTGGACCCCTGCGATACAGAATATTGTGCGATACAGAATAAAAGTGATTAGTTCTTTTAAGCCCACTCTGATTTTTGAAGAGGTATGATACAAGACAGAAGAGAGATTGCTTACATTCGTCAGTCTTAAAGAGGCACAATGAATTTAAGGGATAAAGAAAGACATTGAAAACTGGGCACGTAAAATAAACTAGTACTGATTTTAACAAAAAAAAAAAACGCAATACTATTCAACCCAACATTATACTGCAACTTCAGCACTAAGTTTACACAAGTAAAAATTCAAATACAACATGATGGTTTGGAGAAAAATGTTAGCTCGTAATGTTGAAATACAAGTAGTCAATATTGCATTTTTAACAACAATAAATATTTAGCAAATTGTTCAAACTGGAGGAAATACTAGGAAGGCTGTTCATATACTAATGGATCAACTGAGTACGGCATATGCTTAGGAAATATCATATGATCTAATATTATACAATACAGAATAATGGAACAGAATAGAATATAATAGAATGCTCTATCAACCACAGCATGATGACATCCTTACCTGTATGAAATGATCTCTTTCAAATGGTTAGTGAGAAGTTTTCCACCTACATTTACCCTGTGGAGCCAAAAGCAGAATGTAAAGGATGCAGCCATCAGACAATGCTGAGAATTCTGATTCAAGTATGATAATGATCATCTGACCTGCAGATACCATCCTTCATCTTCCTCCCTCTACAGTAAGGGGCGATGTGTGTGAAGGAGAAGCCACTGTCCACCACTATGCTGCACAGCTCAGAATTGTTCTCCTGGAAGTATCTGTGTGCACTCAGAGATCCAGCTGAAACCAGGGACAAGACCTTGTACTGAATCCAATTTGCAGTCAAGTTCAGGAGAGTGATGTAGACTGTGTGTGTTTAACATCTCAGAGGTCGGTACTAAGTAGTTACTTGTATGAAAGTAGTAATGTTCTTAATTTGTACTTGACAATATTTTTACATTGCAATTTTAATTATTTTCACCTTCTACCTAAGAATGTTGATAAGGCAAGGGCTTGTTCGTGTGGTTTAGGACACAGTATGACTTTCTGCGAGATGGATAAAAACATACAGTCATAAAAGACAGAACAAAATGCAATTTTCTTCTCTTGAAACGTTTTGTGAAAACTCTGTTGTCTAAAATAGCTGCTAGCAACATTCAGTTGTATGGTGACTTAGCACAGTGAGTCATGTTGTGTCCTGAATCACATCACCACATCTGTACAATCTTCATGAAGAGCTGCATGCAGTATAAGTGGGATTCGAAGTTCTGTAGATACATTTACAGAAAGAAATTGAAAGAAATTGAATGACTATTGTATTCTTGCAGGCAACATTAGCCTCATAGATCCCAATCTAAACTGAAAAAGCAAGTTGACTGCTGGGATAAATGGAAATTTGATCTTCTATAATCTTTAAGTAGGTTGTTGACCTAAGTATTTTGTGTGTGTGTGTGTGTGTGTGTGTGTGTGTATATTATATATATATAGTAATCCCCCAGTTTCATGCAGATCAGGAGTCACAGATTCAGTCACACACAGATTTTTTTGGAGAACCAAACTCATAGTTTTATGCGGAAAACCCCACCATAATGCAGAAACTGCCAATATCCTCCGCCTTTGTTGCTTTTTTTGTGCCAATAAATATATTTTTTCTGGATGTTTTCACACAATGTTCACCTTGCCGCAGTGTCCCAATATTTTTGTCCTGCAACCTTCCGAGTTGCATATCTCGGCAGAGAATTCAAATACGAAAACGGGTTTACAGTTACATTTTCTTTAAGGATAATGCATTAAATATATAGTAATAAATATTTCATTACGTATGATAAATAATATATAATAATAAACTGACCATTGATTCTCAGAGCTGCTTGAAACTGGTATTCCTCAAAGAGAATCTCATTCATTGACTCTTGAATCGACATGAAGTTGAAGTAGGGCTCCGTTATCACTATGCTGGTGTCGGCAAAGTCAACCTGCAACCAGAGTGCAACATTTATGTCATGTATGGTCTGTAGAACTTGATTTTCTTTATATTTTATGGCATCAGTTGTTTTTACATTATGACTACAGAGCTCACTTATGCAGTGACTTTAGACTATTACTAAATTTAATGGAAACCAGTTGTACCTTAAACATCTCCTTTCCGAACAGGTGGTCCCATACTTTCCGTTGCACATCCCAGTTAACAAGGTAACCCTGAAACAAACAATGATTTGCTCTTGGAAAAAAATGCATACAAATAAATAGAAAGTTTTCATAGGTGCTTAATTGATACACTGGGTATCAGGATTTTGAAAGTACAGATCTATACATCAACAGGAATGGCCAGTCGCTACAAATATCTGGTTAACAACTGTGTGGCGGTGATAGGCAGAGCACATCCAACTGATTTCCCCTTGCACTGATCCGGTCTAGCATTAATCATTTAAAAATGCAGCCATTTCAGAACGCATTTACACAGAATCAACAGATCGCTGCAGCCTTTGTCCTTATTTTGGTACTGACCACTCAGATACTTACTCATCCCTATAAGCTGCAAATGGGGAAACCATGACTACTTGACTTACGTAGTTCAATGCAATGTCGTTGTAATGTTCGGTCGTCCCAATACTTTCGACTCACCTTCTGAAAGGGGAGAATGTAGAAGAGTCCAGAAGGGTCTTTGATTTCATCCAGCTGGTTTGCAGTGAAGGTTTTTAGTCTCAGTGTTTTGGAGCGAAACTGGCAATTTGCTATAACACTGAAAAAAAAAAACCCCACCATAAACGCACTAGTTCACGGATCCACCACAGACACTGTAAACGTGTTACACACAACGCAAAGAGGAAAAATTAGTCTTACCTGACTTTTTCATGGCTGTATCCAATCTTGGCTGTGTAGGCCCCATTATCCAGGACCAGGGTTGTCATTGTTAAAGGAAGGTTTCAGTACGCAACACAGGAGACCGCAGAGGAGTAATTCAAATGAAAGTAAATCACATTTTCTCAAATTTTACTCTCTTCAGCAGCTTTTAAGTTAACTCCACACGCTCCAGCTGTTCTTCGCTCGATAAAAGTCCATTCAGTGCATTTTGCCTTTACTGCCATCTGCTGTACTGGAATTCCTAAACCGCTCACGACCTGAATTCACTTTTCTCCTAAACCACGCCCCTTTATTTTAGCCCTATACCGCACACACTTGTCTATAAAAAAATATTACGCATCATTTCAATCATTTTGTGGATAATTTGTAGAGAAAAAAAAATCCTCAAAACTACTTTTATTTTTGTGACAATGAAAGTGAAGAGAAAGGGTAAGGAATCAAAGAGAATTCAGAAATTAAATCTTTTAAGGAATAAAATCATTAAGCAAAAGAAAACCAAAGACACTTGAAACATATTTACATGTGTTTTTGAAATTTAATTTTTTTAAAAAAAGACTACCATTCACTGAACATAGGGCTTCAGAAAACTTTGTTGCCTGAAGGCATCAATGTGCCATAGTGTGTTTAATCTCAGATTCAGTGGAAAGTGACATTACAGTGGATATAATTCATGCTTGCGTTGTCCACTGGCATGAGCTCATAGGACTGAGATCAGCTGGATATTTTTTTATTATGCTTGATTAGACCATCTTTACCAGTTTAGATATAAGTCTTTATTGGTTTAGATTATAAATCAATCTTATATGATCCACTACAGAAGACTACAACCGTTCTCAAAGTACATTTTACCTTTGCATTTAGGGTTCAGACATTTTATTTGTACCTTTGGGACAGACAAACAAAAAGAACCGGTTTTCCTCCAGAATAAAACAATCCTGTCATATCCGATCAATATTACATAAAATCTACAATAACAGTCTAAACTGGCACTTGCATCCTCATCTCTTTACATTAAAGGACAGTGTTTCCAAGTTACATTTTTATTTTGCCTTTTAAAAGGACAAGTTGATGAGAGATGCTTCATTCACAGTGTTTTCCTTCTTTTCTTCTGGACTCCACTTTATAAGAGGTGAGCTCAGATCAATCAGCTAGGAAAAGAAAAGCAAAAAATAAATCAAATTCAGAAGAAATGTCAAGAAGTCATAAATAAATAAATTTGAGACAGCAGAGAGGACAGTAATATAACAGCAATACCAGAAAACAAAGCAGTAAAAGAGGAAACTCAGCTGAACTCTCACCTGGCCACCGAACACTTTATTTGGGGCAGTTTTGATCAGGTCAGGGGTGTTTGAGAGGTCAATAAGAATCTTTTCCTCTGGCTTTAAAACAGGAGCAGGCACATCCACCAGCAGCACCTGAAGGAAAAAGAAAGAAAAGAAAGAAAAGCATCCTGAACTGAACACAGCAAGGCACTTAATTGTGTACATTTTGTTCTGTTACTTTAGACACAGCTAGAAGATAAAGCTCCTAAGAAACAATAGAAGTCTATAGTTTCCCAAACCTTTTCATTAAAAACTACCGTTCCTGTCTTGGCTGTCAAACCACTTATGGAACGACCTGGAAAATTGAGCAAATATGCATTTCCAAACTATACTATTAACTTCAACATGGCATCTTAAAGCAGAGTTAAAAACATAACCCAGATGTTTTGCTGAGTTAAATAATCAAAATAGCAAGATTTAAGTATAATTTAAGAGATATGCCAAAACATTAGCAAACGACTTTGGTGATGCAGAACTTTTAAAGCATTTCATATTCACCTGGAACAGTGGCTCCCAACCTGGGGTCCGGGCCCCCCTTAGGGAGGCGCTTGAGATCACATGGGGTGTCTGGACAGAGGTCACCAAGATTATATTTGTACACCTTAGATTTTAGAAAATCCCAATGTCTGAGAAACGTAAAAGTGTGTGTGTGTGTGTGTGTGTGTGTGTATTAGAACAAAAACCTACAACCGCTATTTATTTTTTGTAATTAATCATTTTCTTCTTTTTGTGGGTCTATACGGGTAGGAGTTGGGGTTTGGGGGGCCTGGCTTGTCTTGGAAACAGGCAAGGGGGGCTTCAAGGAAAAAAAGGTTGGGAACCACTGACCTAGAACAACCAGGTAATCAGGTATACGTTCCCTCACATGTAAAACTTGAAAACCTAATTAAATATTGGTGCTAGACCTTGCATCATCAGATACAAAAGCAGGATGTTTGTGTGATAAAATGTCTTTTTTTACCTCATTCATTTCTTGCATATCTGGCTTATGTATCTGGTGGTTCTTCAGGACTTCCTCAGGCTCTAAAGCCAGTGTGATTTCTGGGTTGGGTTGAGGCTGTAGGTCATCTGAGGACGGCATGAAGGTATTCTCCACAGCAGCTGGATCGCACACCGCTGGTCTATCAGCATCATCCTCCAGATTAAAGACAAGGGTGCAGGGCTGAAGCTCAGGAGGAGCACATGACTCCTTGCTCACTGCCTGCTCAACTACTCCTTGCTGCTCACCCTGCTTCAAGTGACCTGGACTAAATAGACAAAGAAATTCATCCATAAGAATCATAATAGAATATTCTTTAAGGTCAATAATAAATTAGTCAATATATTGCATCTCTACTAGATTTATGCTGGAAATGTTAATTTTATACATGGATCCATTTCAACATTTAAATTCTATAAAACCACACAGATAAAAAAAAAAAGCAGTTACTGCTCTGACTAGATCAGTGACATACTCTGAATGTACCAGGAATTATTTATTTTAGGCCTGTTTACACTTCCCTTTTGAGACTGTTCAATTGTACACTTCAGTTGCAGCAAATGAACCATAAAATGTTAAATTAGAAACGGTGCCATTTCAAATTCTAACTACCTAGCATGGCTTATCCCAGAGGCAGAGGCAGGTGACCATCGCTCTGGGGTGCAGGGTGATCTGCTGTGGTGAGTCACACTTTTGGGTGTGAGCATGGGGATGCCAGATACCCTGCGGGTCACAGGTGTGGGCAGAGCTGATGGCCGCCTCAGTTTTGACTGTACTGACTTCCCAGCTACAGCTGAGGGGGTCTCAAAACCCTGGGGTGCAGGAACGGTGAGCTGCTGAGGAAGACTAAGAACAGGCAGAAATGATAAACTCTGTTAAAGCACAATACTAGTGCCATGATGCATCTGAGAACAAATTCTACACCAAAAAAAATAGACAATTATCAAACTGAAATTTGCACCCAAAAAAGTGTCACTACATTACCTGTCCAGACTGCAAGTGGACATCAGTCTCTTTGGATTCATAATTTGTGGAACATCAGATGATGACGTAACTAAAATCCAGGCGGCAAATAAGTAAGGCATGTTTGACAAGATTTCAGATCCATTTCAGAGTGAAATCCAAGTTAGCAATAAGCCTCACCTTCAGATCTACGCACACCTTTCAGAGAGTTTTTTGGTGTCAGCTGCAATAAAGCCTTCAAGTTCGAATTCACCTTAACACTGCTTCCAGCTTTAGTAGCAATGATGGGCACAGAGGAGGTTCTCTCCATGGTCCTCTTAGCTGGAGTCTGGTATTGCACAGAGGAGGAAGCCTCCAGTCTCTTTATTGGGGTGCCCTTGACAGGTTTAGGGAGGGGCTCAGAGTTTTTCCTGACTTGTGCTGAAGCTCGTCTTCCAACAGAGGGCTCCACAGGTCTGGTGATTATGCCTGACTTGCGGGTGGAGCTGGGTAGTCTGCTGCCACTCTTAGGAACCCAGCCACTGATGCTACCCATGCTGGTGTTTAGGGAGGAATTGGGTTTTCCTACATGGAAAGGGACAGATAAGCATCATGTTTTATGCATGACTGTAGTGGTAGCTGGATCAAATAGGAGCTCTGTCAGCTTGGGAGTGTGGTCATTAAATAATGAATACAGTCAGTCAATACAGCCATTCCAATTGACACAAGCACAGTCATATACCAATTTCTAAATTACAGACTCACCTTTACCTGTTGGAGAAACAGACAAACTGGAATTAACGCTGGACACAGAAGAGGAAGAGGAAGACGTATTTCGACTTCGATCCATTACTCGCCTGTTGTGCAGTGTAGGAGCTTTACACACAGGTGCACCTCTTAGTTCAGTCTATATATAAAAAACAAATCCTCATGTGTAGCCTCTCAAAAACAGTTATCAGAATAAACCCAAACTAGTCATTAATTAATAAAAACTGCCCATCAGTTGACAGATTTTGAAGGCGTTTTCTCTCAATGCCCATCTGAATCATTCACAAATGAAATGAAGAGCATGTTGAGTATTTTTACCTTGCTGGGGGCTGGGAGACACCTCTTCCCTGGTAAGCTTGTATTGAACGACGAATCGCTCACATCAGAGGTTACACTAGCTGCATCGGACAGAAGATCTTCAGCAGAACATGCTCTGCTCGCGTTTATACTGCCAGGACTCCGCTTAAGGACAAAAGAATTCTGAAATAAAATTGAGGGTTTCAAAAATAAATAAAAACAAGTGCTATGAAGGCATTTATAAAGTTGGCCTGTAATAGAATGGATTAGCATGAGTCTTGCATTTTTATCAGGAATACATAGTTTAAATTATGTCCATGAAATTCTATTATTGGGATATTCAGTTCCGGTTCTGGAGCACCCCCACCAGCACAGTTTGACAATTGTCATGCCCAAAGGTTTAGCTCATTTGTGTAGTACCATGTTCAGATACATTACATCAGGAAAATAAAACTGTTTTGAAAAGTCCAGAACTGAATACCCCATATTCTTCATTTCAAAGGGGGAAGAGGTAAAAAGAGAGTTGCCCTACTTTGCTGGGAGCAGGTAGCCTACATTTGCTTGGAGCTGCAGGTCGCGTGCAAGTGGAGAGTCGCGAGTTCCCCATGGCTGTGGGTTTGCTTGGGAGTACTCCACTAGCAGCCACTATACTTTTGCCTTGTGAAGCCATTTTAGGCTGAACGTTAGTAAGCTTTACAGGACTCGAAGTGCTGAGGCGTGGCTTGCCACCAGTCATGACACAAATTTTCTGCAGTCGCTCTTGGATGACGGCCGGCAGCTGCTTCATAGGGCTGTTCTGAACACAGAACGTTTCTCTCTTTATAGGACTAAGAGCTTGAGATGTCTTGCCAAACATGTCCAACTTGGCTGAGTGCTGCACTTCAAACCTTTCTGTGTTTTCAGGCAAATTCGAAGCAACAGTGTTGCCTTCTGCTACAGGGTCCATACTGCTTTTCGTTAGGTGACTGGCCAAAAGGTGAGCCTCTCTGTGGATCTCCTCAAAGTTCTCCTCGAGCAGGGGACTCCAGCTGGGCTCCTCACCCACAGAGGGCCCACTACTTATACTGTCCTTCTCCTGGTTCTCCACTCCATTCGAAATACATCTCTCCTTATGACTGATAGGACCCAGGAAGACCTCATCTTCCACTTCGTTATCTTTAGAACTGTAAGAAGAAATAACAATCATAAGAGCCGTCATGGTCAGGGACCAGGACAAAGAGAGTAAGCAAGTTTGAATAAGTGAGATTTAAGATATGATTAGAAAAATTGGCGGAGAGCCAATTCGAAAGATTTATTGAGGAAGGAAATGCCAGAAGGGTGTGGGCAACGTATAGTTAAAGGATCTAGATCCCCTGGTTGACAAATGAGCACAAGGTGAAGCGAGTAGATTGGAAGAGAAAGATCTGAAGGTACGGTAGTGTAGATGTGTCAGAGATCAGAGAGGTATGGGGACGCCAGACCTTGTGGGTGAAAGTGGGTCGTCAAAATCAAACTTCTCATCAGCCAATGAGTAGAAATCTATGGAAATTAGAATAAAACAGCATTAAGAAATCCATGAATCTACTTCATTTGAACAGTGCAGATGCGTATGGCGTGGCTAATCCAGGAAGAATGTATTAATTTCTTGTATTCAATGCTTGTATGAACATTACCATCACGGGCTGACGAAGCCATCACCCTCAGCAGAACACCTGGAGTCTAAAGTCCGGAAAATAAACAAGAGTACCGTTAGCTACGCACCCCTTTCCGTCTTTACTAAATCTGTATAAACAAGATGATCTCACCATTCATTGCCAAAAAGCTAAAGTTTCATATCTGCTCACATAAAAACAGAAATGTTGCTTTATAATTTCAGACAATACAAGTTCAGTGTGGTTAGCAGGGAAAAAGGAAGCGAACATGTTAGCGAGCAAACATTAGGCAAGAAAACGCAAGTTATCTTAAGCTTCTAGTTTCCGTAACGTTTAACAAGCCTGCTTACCGTCCAAATTATGTTTGTGACACTGTAAAGTCGTATTTTATTCCTCTGGAGCCTTTAGGGAACCACGACACCTCCTCAATGGTGTCTGAGCAGCTTTAACTCCTTTCAAATTTGGAACGCAGGCTGATTTCAAACGTCACGTGGCTTAAATAGAGCCGCGGCATTGGTTGAGAGAGTCACGAGAGCAGCAGTGGTCATGTGACGCTTCAGAAACGCACTAACGTGGACAAAAGTTTTGGGACACCTCTGGTTTCCAGGGTGTTGGCCCCTTCCTTCCAGTGAATGCCAACATTAATGTGTCGGCATGCTTTCAACTTGGGTACAGTTTGGGAAAGGCACGTTTTTTGTGCCCCAGTGCACAAAGCCAGCTCCGTACAGACATGACTGGATGAATTCGGTGAGGAAGAACCAGACTGGCCCTAACAGAGCCCCGACCTCAACCCCATCCAACACCTTTTGGATGAACTGAAACAGAGATTACGAGCCAAGCCTTCCTCATCCAATGTCAGCACCTGAGGTCATAAATGCTCTACAGAATGAATGGGCAAAGTCTATTAAAGTGTCATTAAAGTTCCTGTTAGTGTAAGAGTCAGGTGTCTAATTACTACTAATGACTACAAATTATGAATTACTAATACTTCATGACTAATATAATTACGTTTAGCAGTATAGCATTACATCACTTGATGTGTAGATTAAAAACAAAAACAATTAAGCCAAGTCGTTTTTAAAAACAAAAATAATTTAGGCAGGTCACCCATTCTTACATTCTTCATAAAGAATCATATTATTGACGAAATCTTAGTCTAATGTAAGATGCTAGCGGGTGGAGAGGCACGGCTTAAGAGCGTCATGTGAGTACGGTTTTGGCTCTTATACTAGAAATAATAAAATCTGTGTAAAAGAAAAGGCCAAGCCCAGGCAATTGGTGCATAAGAGCCTTTAATTAGTCTCATGAGAAACAAGACTATGTGTGGGCGAGTGGGTGCGTATTTCGAAAGATTAAAATAGGCTATGCAAACTAACTAACTACTCAACTAATCCCACCACGGTGTTTGATTACTCCTTGCTGTAGTGTGGGTTTCACCATCCATGAAATTAAGATTCCCTCAGGATGAAATTGAACTATTCATCTTTTATTGTCAAAAACTCATACACATGACTCACACTTTCAAATGGAAATTGAACCACAAATCACTGTTTATACTGATCGTCATTAACAGACATTAAGTAATTACCAAATATACAAAAAAAAAAAAAAATAAGAATCCATAAACAGATGGATAAACATTCATTCCCAAAATAGGAATGAAACTACAGTGAAACAAACAAAAAAAGAACCAAAAGAGCCTCTCTTCCCTATCTGCCTTTGCTAACATTATAAATGTATATGTGCAGCACAACCCAACATTACCTACGATCTATTTCAGGATAAAATCTTCCACAGAAATCAAACATCTTTAGATCGTAAGATCAACATCTGTGCTTTTGATTAAGAAATGCACTTCACGATGTCTTTATAACGTTTCCTCCCCATAATCCTCAACTTGTGTTGGTCCCCAAGGGGCTGTGGGATAATTTGGTCGAACATGCCTGCTGTGCTCTGGCTTTCATGGCGTGTGAGAGCGTCTACGAAAAGAAAGCCAAATTACATAGAGCTTTGTTTACAAAGCTTTTTTGTGCAATTTAAGGAACCTTGTTGTGTTCGCTAAATGTGTTTAATAAAAAATAAACTGGTGATACAGGACTTAACCCTGCAGCAGTGACCGATACAGCTGATAATCTGAGGCTTTAAGGGAATGAAAGTTTTCTTTTCACATATATTCTGCACCCTTTACAAACTGTACACATTTGAGATGCCCAGATGAATGACCACTTGAATACAATCTTCTTAAAACATGCAAGTTTTGGCTGACTGTCATACTACGATACATCCTTTTCCCCATCGAATACATACATCACTAGACCAGATTACAATGTTCAAGTCGTAACATTGTCCTATAAAGCTGTCTACTCCTACAAATCAACCTCAAATACAGAGCAGCGACTATGAATAAGGTCTCGGAATTTGCACGTTGCCCCCAATTTTGTGCAAGGTGTTGTTTTCTCCAAAAAGCATGTAAACAGACCATTTGTGTTACAATATAAACAGCCACATCTTCAGAGTGTTCCACTCAAAAAAGCATATGGGTAGCATTTCATTCAGATTGAGGAGCTAGAAAAATGTCCATTACCCTTTCTTTGTTTAAGGACAATTTGTTAAGGTTATACCCACAAAAAGATTCCCACAAAATAATCATCATCCATAGTTAGCTACCCTGTCACTCCGTCTCAGCATCTAAACATCTGATGACTTCCTAAGAGTGCTCTTATGCGAGGGTATTGATGTGGTCTTGGCATGAGTGGTACAGACATGATCTTAGCAGGGTTTTAGCATGGGTGGAATCAAAGAGATGTCTCCAGGCTGTGCAGGGGGCTTCCAGGGGGCTGAGGGATGGCAGTCTTGATTATATCCTTATGGCGGTGAAAGCTTCTGCTGTCTGTAGCATTATTGTTCTGATTAGGCGAAGATACAACAGGATGAAGGGGTGGTGGTACAGCATTGCGTTTTGCAGGAGGCTCCTCCTCGGGGTCCGTCTCATCAATCAGTGGAATGGCCGGCTCGGAGTCTTCGATCCGGAACTCCGGGTGGCTCATGAAGTTGTGGATGGAGCTGCGCGACTCTGGGGTCTCCAGACCTTCGTATGGAGACATGGTGTCTCGAAAAGCATTCACCACACGGATCTGTTCGAGGAGGTTAGACAAAAGAAAGGAAAATGAAGTCGTGAAATTAAACTAGTTAATACTATACTAATGTAAACAACTGAATGATTATGGAACGTTTCTAGAGTTTAATGTAATTTCACACCATACCATTCAGTGCCCAGTAAACACAGGTCATAAATAGAAATTAATTAAAAAAATTTAATTAAGCTGGTTTTGTGTCATCACATAAACCAGCACTTTACCATTCAGCAAACAGCAGTTCTGCTTCACTTGTCGACATTAAAGGAGTGTTTCAGCTCAAGAGTGCTTTTTGAATGAGCTACACCTCAGGGCAGCCAATCAATTCGTAACTCATTTACATACATCAGGCTTAAAGGCACAGTAACAAAAACAACGTGTTCAAATTTCAAGGTGATGGAGAGAGGATTCATGTCATCAGTACTGTCTATCAACTTTGTGATCCATTTTATACTGTATGTCATTTGGACCTTAAACTCCTAACATATAGCTGAACATTTTAACTCGGCATGTTGCCAAAAATACTGTGCAGCTCTGTGAGGTGAAGTCTGAAGGCCTTTCTGTTGGTTACACCTACCTGGGTCTGGATTCTCTGGAGTCCCCGGCACCAGAGGACCTGTCCCCTTCTCAGTTCCATCTCAGCATGGTCAATCTCATCCAGGTCCTCCATCTCCTCCAGCTCCTCCTCTGGGATCTCCTCTTTCTGGGTGCCATGGCCGGCAGTCATGAGGAACTTCAGCCGGCTCGTGGGAATGGTGGTAATAAACTGTGAATTAGTGGCAGAAGGTCTGAGTGAGAATTCGACGGCTGACTTGTGGGGTTGTCTTTCTTCAGTATGAAGACAAAAAAAACAAGACAACATGGCTTCAGGTTTACCTGGCCCCAAAGAAGACATCCAAAGCCAAGGAAGACACACCAGAGCCACTGGTCAATGCTGAGACCCACACAGCTGAAAGGCTTCCCTCCAAACTGTACAATTATGATCTGCAAACGAAAGTAATTTCACATTTTAAAAACGAACAAGGCTTTATTAAAGTAAACTGGCTCCTTATAGTCACACCTGAACACACCACTGCACACAATGTGAACAATGAGACATTCTTTCTCTGCATTTAATCCATTCACCAATGGGGGGCGCCCAGGTGAATGGATTAAATGCAAGAGTCAAGAGTCTCAGTGGTGTGTTGCTCAAGAGTCTCAGTGGTGCCACTAACAATCTTGTGATTCAAACACATGGCCTCCTGATTGCAGGAGCAACTCCCTAACCACTAGGCCACCAGTTGCCTACTCAATATCTAATAAATTATGGGAAGAAAACAAACCCCATATTCCTTTTTCTCTACCCAAGTTAAGCCTGGAATGAATAGATAATTTCACAGTTTCCTTACTTTACCTGGATCACAAATGTGCTAAATACAATGGAACAGAAGATAAGGTTGTTGAAGATGCCGTCAAAGACGTTCCTCTCTCCATGGATCTTGCGAGCATTGATCTCATTAAAGAGCTGCATCATGACGAAAGTGTTGAAAACGATGGTGTAGTGTTCTGAAGGGGGCGCATGTAACGGAGCATTCCTGCCGCTGTCAATATCAAAGATCTCCTCACCTGTCAGGAGAGGAAGCGTGTGAATAAATTAAAGACACTGTGTGAATCTCTCTAAATCTAACTGGAAGGAAAGGTATTTGCTTGCTTTGGGCCTCGTTCAGTGCTTTCAGTGTTTTACAGGTTTTCACATGCAGTTTCAGTTACATGATATATAAAAAGTGACATAACCTTCAGTTTTTTCACTGAGAGTTCAATCAAAAATGGAAATACATTCTTAGCTCCTACAGTCTAATGCTCACCAGCAAACAGCAAAGTAAAGATGATAGTGAGTTGGTAGATGGCATGTCCCAAAATGTTCTTCATCATGGTTCTGGAAATGAGGGGCTTGTTGCGGCCGTACGGTTTCCTCAACAGCAGGGCCTCAGTGGGCGGCTCCGTGGCCAGGGCCAGCGAGGCAAACGTGTCCATGATCAGATTCACCCAGAGCATCTGCACTGCTTTCAGTGGAGAGTCCTGTGATGAGGGAAACATAAAATGCAGAAAACCCTTGATAGTTAATCAACTTGAGTTGAACTATTTCGGAAAATTGTGTCCCAGCTATCACTATTATATTCATCCCGGTTCAATCCAAACTGTAAAATAAATTGAATGCATTTTAGTGAATGAAAGCAGAGAGTGTATTAAATCCTCTGTTCAAACAGTTGGCTCCACTTCTTTGAGCATGTGTGCGATTCAGCTGTCGATGTGCATCATTCACAGCCATTAAACTGGGTTTTGAAATTTGCAACAAAAACAAACTGAAAATGCAGTTTGTTTTGATATGATCTAGAACAGTGGTAACCAACCTTTTTCTTGGAGAATTTCCTAAAGTTTGTTCAACCTAACACTCTGCCCTGCCCCCGCTTAGCTAAAACAAAAGCATCTGATCCAATCAACAAAGGACTTCGCTGGAGTAGGTGTTCCAGAGTGGTTGGAACTGGACTTTGTAGAAAGGAGGATCTTTGACCTAGTGACCACTGATTTAAGTTTATTTGCAGAAAACACTGATCGTGCAAAGGAACTAAAGGGACTCTGCACTAGAGGGTGACACGGGAGTGAATTTTCAAACCTCTCCCGTCCCACTCCCACAAAAAAATCCCGTCCCGTCCCAATCCCATTAAAAAACTGGGGGAAAATCCCGTCCCGTCCCAATCCCAGAAGAATGACTCCCATTCCCTCCCACTCCCGTGTTGTTGTTGTTTTTATGGGCTAAAATCTGTCAGTTACGTTAAAAAAAAAATCCTGGTCCCGCCCACTTAAATTTCCCAGTCCCGCCCACTCCCGCTTACATTTTTTCCAGTCCCATCCCAATCACTTTTTTAAA
Organism: Brachypetersius gabonensis; assembly: GCA_037577145.1. NCBI lineage: Eukaryota > Metazoa > Chordata > Actinopteri > Characiformes > Alestidae > Brachypetersius > Brachypetersius gabonensis. The sequence continues at coordinate 8,537,203 of JBBJLR010000034.1, forward strand.
AGTGATTTTGTTTCCCGTCCCACGGGATTCTTGTGACCCACGGGATTCCCAGAAAAATGTCAGCCTCTACTCTGCACCCAGTTCAAGAATAAAGACAATAAAGCAACAGCCTACACTCTTGACTACAGCTTTATATTTGTGAACAAGTATGTTTTAAAAAAAAAACTCCAGCGCTGACTCAATTTTACCTCCCCATTAGTCTCGTCAGGGTAGTAGAGGTCTGTTTTGAAGGAACATACCTGCGTGATGCAAGCTCCAGTGAATGCCACAATTACAGCCACCACATTAACTGTAAGCTGAAACTGCAGGAACTTGGAGATGCTGTCATAGACGTTCCGTCCCCACATCACTGCTTTCACAATGCTGGTGAAGTTGTCATCCGTCAGAATAATATCTGAGGCCTCTTTAGCCACATCTGTTCCAGCAATACCCTAAAGAAACAAGATGAAGATGGGGCATGATTTTCAATCATTACAGATAAAACTGTGCAAATACGGTTTTGTCCCCCCCAAAAAAATCTTTTTCTAAAAGCTGTTCACCAGCAGCCATTAAACAGCACAGGTATGGCAGCAGAGCAGTTTCTCTCTCTGATGCTATCTTAGAAGAATAGTCGAAGAATTATTTGTGGTAACAGTATTTTTGCTTGAAATGCTAAGCTCTAAGCTCTAAACATCACAGTACATCACAGGTTTTTGAAAGGCCTCAGATTTAGCAGTTTTTGTCCATTTAATCTTGTTTGTCACAAGAAAGAATCTGTAAGTTGAATGAAGGACTTACCATTGCAAAGCCAACATCAGCTTTCTTCAAGGCAGGGCCATCATTTGTTCCATCTCCTGTTACAGCAACTACTTGCCTTTGCTCAATAACAGTGCTATCGATTATACCTGAGCAAGAGAATACAAACTACCATTACAGGATAGTTTACATAGGTGTTCAACTTTTGAAAATATGTGTACAATCCAATATCTGACGATGCCAGTTCTAGACTCTTTACCTTTTACTAATGTGTGCTTGTCAGTTGGAGAGGATCTTGCCAGTACACGCAGTTTGGGCCAAATCCGGTCAATACGTTCTTGTTCAATCTGAAAATAGCATTTTTTTAAAGACAAAGACTTTGGGCCAAAGACTTTTCCTTTCCATCTGAAGTCTTTTTTTTGTGTAATCAGGAAACGACAGCCATAAAAGATATATGGATACTTTTAGCAACTTGGTGAATTTAAGTTACTTCATACAGGGACTAAGTTACTTACTATACTATGAAAATACTGTGAGTACAGCTGTTAGTAGAAGAGTTCCAGCCGGATTGCACTAAGTCAACTGTTTTTTATAGTAATGCTGGTATCTTAATGTTAATTGATGGGATCATGAACTTTACAAAGGCGTTCTGGGTGCAAACTGGCAAATTTCTGAAAAGAAACTGATAAGATCATTATAACTTGAAACACATCAACCGCTTGTCAAAAGCAAACTTAAATTTAAATTAAATGTTTAAAATAAATGCCACTCGGCTTGTTTCCCAATGACCTTAATAGAGGTTTTGTGCCATTAATTATTTAAACCAATGTCCAAATTCTATTTGGGGCCCACTGTATTTTAAAACTGACAACACATACTGGACCAAAATGTAAAGGATGCTCTGAATGAGCTCCAGTATCTTTGATTAGTTCTTATAGAATTTAGATTAGACATTATGTACATTTACATTTACGGCATTTATCAGATGCTTTTATCCAAAGCGACTTCCATTCCCTACCTACAGGGGGCAGTCTCTCCCTGGAACAACTTGGGGTTAAGGGTCTTACTCAGGAACCCAGTGGTGGTGCTGAAGGTAGGATTCAAACCCACGACTTCTTGGTGCCGAGTATCCTACCCACTAGGCCACCACCACCCCGCCAGACATTATTCAAGTATAACAACAGCTGTCCGTTTATAATAAATCAGATCTACATTCTACGTGGACATTTGTCGGGGCATTGCTGGTAACTTGCCTCTCCCAGTTCGTTGCGTATCCGTCTGTTGAATTCTTTGCCCTCAAGGCACAGGAAGTCATCTCCAACATGGATGATGCCACACTTGGTGGCGATAGCGCGGGCGGTGTTGATGTTGTCTCCAGTGACCATGCGCACGGTGATGCCGGCTCGCTGACACTTCCTAATGGCATCAGGAACCTGAAATAGTAAAAACACCCACAACTTAGTCACCAGCATCATATAGTGACGTACAGTAATGAGTCACGTGGGCAGGTCTCTTCTATGTAAGAAACCATTGATATCAGTATCTGGAATACTGGACAGACTTAGTTTACTAAAGCAAATTACCCCACATTTAGATGATGACTAAATTAAAATGTTTCATTTTAAAGACATACACCACAAAAAAAAAACCCCCAAAAATATTTTACTAATCTCTTTATTGTTTCATCTTTAAATAACCTGAAAACTATGCACTTGTTATTTAACGTAAAATCAATCCAGCATTAATCCAAAGATATCGACAAAGCCTTAAAAATATTGATAAAGCAGTAAAACAATGTGAACATGTAAAATGCAATGTAAAAATCAGCCTTAAGAGTGAATTAACCAGCAATATCTCATATATACTATAATTTAAATATTAAATCTGTTATATTAGAAACAATACACAGTATCTCATTTATGAATGTGTTTTTAAAAAGGGGGTCCACATGTCTGTAAGACAGTGTAAAAATCAGGTTGAATCTAGGAATGAATGTCAGTTAATGCAAAGTGAAATATATCTAGGAGCTGCTGTGTAACGGAAAGAGAGTATGTGTAAGCATGCTTCGCTAATACAACCTGATTCAGATTTCAGAGCGCTCACCTCGGGCCGCACAGGGTCTTCAATGCCCACCACACAAACGCAAGTGAGACCTGTAAGGATGTCAGTCTCATTGTCCCAGTCTGGTTCTCCGTCTGAGGCCGGAAAGTCCCTGTAGGCCAGGCAGATGGTCCTCAGACCCTCAGAGGCCATGGGTTCGATCACCATCTTCATCAAATCATCTCGGTCTCTGGGCTTGAGAAATTTCGGTTCACCGCTAGCTGTCAACATTTTACAACACCTGCAATACAAATACAAGGTGTTGGTATGAACACAAGAAAAAAAAAATCCCAAATAATATACAATATTCCAGCACCAGTGTAAAATACACATTAAAGCACATTTTGGTGCCCAACACAGCTCTCATACGAAACTTAACACATAAGCAGTTATTGCCATTTAAGCGCTTGGGTATGAACTTACTTCTTCAGGAGAATCTCAGAGGCTCCTTTGCTGTACATCCGGTAGCTTCCATCATAATTTTTTAGCACTGTGCTCATGGATTTTCTGACAGAGTTGAAGGTGTACACTTTGAAAAACTTCTCTTCAGGATTTTCATTGCGGATTATTTGGTAGTCTCTGCGTAAGTCAAGGACGAACCCCAGCAAGGCACATTCAGTTTTGTTCCCCACCTGACGGGGTAGACCACCATCCTTCTCAGGGGGCTACACACACAAAAGCACAGATTCAGTCAAGTCAGGTTTAAAAATCCACCAGGTGAACAATTTTCACATAATATAACAGAATTTCACTACCAGTCCAAAGTTTGGCCAGACCTTCTCATTCAACAATTTCCTCTGTGTTTATTATGGGCTACATTGTAGATTAATACTGAAAACATCACCTGTTGCTCTGATGCAGCTTTGC
>JBBJLR010000034.1:8562534-8572571 GCA_037577145.1 Brachypetersius gabonensis
CTTTAGCAGCTGCTAGCCAGGCATGTTTGGCTCGTTACTCTCGGCCACAGAGCGGGTCCAAATATAAAACAGTTACGAGGAGCAGGGTCTGTTCTTTTCTCCCTTGAAATGGGAGCAATTATTTACTGTATCTCACTCACAGGACGGCCATGTAAAACTCCCAACACTCCCGCGCTACCACACACTGAAACACTACACCTCCCAGCTTCACTAGAGGCTCAATTACCCGGTATGCAAACATTCTTAAGGCAACAGGCTCAGCCAGTACATCATTTTAATTCAATAATGATTGCTAGATGTATTATTTTTCATTTCAATTCATGGTCTTTTTGTTTGGATATATAATTTAAAAATAGTAGAAAAATGACAATATATTTGGGGGGGGGGGCGGTTTCCTACCTTCAGCAGAATTCAAATGAGCCATTTTAATCTAGGTTAATCTAGATTAATCATTTTAATCTAGATTAATCTAGGTTAATTCCAAGATTACAGTGAGATTAATCTAGATTAAAAAAATAATATATGCCAACCACTAATATATATATATATATATATATATATATAAAAATGAAATATCAGAATTTACCAATTTTTTCACAACTCACAAAAGGTTCTGCAGAAGTGGCAGCATGGGGCTGTCAGCAGAGATGCCTGAATATCGGCATACTAAACTCGGATATCGGTCTATGTGGATATCGTAAAAAATGCTAAATATCAGCCCGATGTATCGGCTGACCTCTGCTTTCCAGTATGACACCTAGGGCTTCATAAACACGAGAGAGCTAAAACACCTGCTTCATATCGTCCACACACCAGTCAAACATCACGAGGGACCAATTATATCCTCAGTGTGTCAAGTGTAAGTGGATATATAGTATGAAAATACAGAACAGGTAGAACTTTGCACCGCAATCACATGCAAGACACAAATGCTGACACATGCTGGTGTGAAAAAGCTGCATATGTTCTCTAATCCACAGACGAGGAAAATCCTGCGGGTCTGCTTCATTAAACATCTTGAGCAGTGCATGAATAATTATCACACCAGAAGAACTTAACACCTTCTTTCGTCAGCCGCTCACACCTCTTCTGACACCAAACCGCGTGCGCATGCGCGGCAGGTCAAACCCCTGCAAATTAATGGGGAACAATTCACTCCTACAAGCAAGTGTGATATTAGACAATGACGTCATTCAAAACACACTAAACTCCACCAGAACAGAGCCAGCGGGTTCGTGAAGCACATCTATTCATCCTCTTTGCATTCACCAACTAAACTGCTTCATCGCATTTCTCAGAAAAAATAAATGGGATCAAAAGGTAATCAAAGTTTAACCAAAACCAGAATTGGTCACAGTGGTGATACAAAGCTTTCAGAGCCTCTAAAATCACAGAAATATTTACAGCCACACTGGTGTCCACTTTATGATACAGAAGGTTCCAACCTACTATAAGATTTTCAAAGTCCATTCAGTGAATGTGAAATAGCCATAATAATCATTATCATCTAAAAAATAATCATCTATACTAATAATGTACTACTTATTATTTATATTATTAACCTATATATACAAACAAGCATCCATGTTAACCACCATTAACAGTACACACACACACACACACACACACAACATTTTCAGAATTTACTCAGAAGGCATATTTTGGTTCATTTGTTGGTTTTTGATAGTAAATAAAATGGCAGACATTGTTAGCCCTCCTGGTCCCTATCAAAACCACTGCATAGAAATCAAAGATATAAGTTACCAGTCAGTATGTTGTTTCATATTTTTACGAGTAACCACGTGACTTTGTTCCAATCTCAGTGACTTAACAGGAGATTTTAAAAATCAGTAGCACTGCTCTTTATTCGGGCGTTTCACACAGGTGCAGGAAAACAGAGAGAGGGCGACTCCAGCTGAGACATCCGGGACGAGTACATCCTTATTTTTGTATTTTGATTGGTTAAATAACGCGTACCTTCACTCCACCAGCTCCCCGAGGCCATCAGACAGATGCTTCCATGTGCGTGTGGTGTGCTGTCCTGTCCTGGTTTGACTTCCAGAGAGAGGTTTTCACGGTATTAATAATAAACCTAGACGTTTGGACACGCGGGAGTTTAAACAACAGGTTTTCTCATGTACTCTGTACGGAAAGAATGGAGTGACACTTGTCTGATTATTTTTTTTTTTCAAAAGGAAGTCTAAAAAGCGTCGTTTCTACTCACTTTTAGTCGAGATCAGCCTCCCATCCTCTTCTCATAACTGTCCATCTGCTCCACTCTACAACTCCATCCGTGAAACCCCGCCCACATCAGCCAGCGTAGACATAATGGGAGGGGCTTTGGAACGTAACTCGTGTCCTGATTGGCTCATGCCCGTCCCAGGTACAGGTGTCCATCCAGCAGCTACCATCTTCAAAAGGACTTACATTATATGGACAAAAGTATTGGGACACCACTGTTTTTCAGGAATAGGCTAGGCTCCTTACTATAATAGGAGGGGTTAACGCCATATAAAAGTCTATGCATTTTAATGCATCTTTACTATAGACTAAGAACAAGTAAATAATAGGTGAAATAAGTAGTTCAGGACATTTTATTCAGACAGGATGGGACACTGACTGAGAAAGAGTGAAACAAAAGCTCCTTTATGAGACCAGACATCACAACACTGTAGTGCAAATTCGATTTATTTAATACAGCATTCGTTTCCCCCATAATTTTATCACGTGCTTATAAGAGATAAGGGAAAATAAGAGATGGCTTTTGCAGAAGCCCAAGGTTCCTGACTGTTTAAAGTTTGTAGGCAAGCACAGGTTATGAAGTGAATATGCATCAGGAATATTTGTTTCTATTTTCTGGGAAGCCCTACTGATATCAAAGGTCATGTCTGGTCCAACAACGCCGAGTAATCTCAAAATCTTCTTACGCACACATCATACAATACATTGGAGAGTGGAATTCATTTTCTATGGATTGAAAATATGGGCTAATCACAGCCTATGTGTTTTATTCTCATTGGCCAGACATTGTATTTTTTGCTGTAAGTGACTGCAGTACTGTCCAGTTGGTTTAACTATCATAAAAACTGTGCATCACAAGTAGGCATGTTTTAGTTGTCTTCCGCTTTTGGCAGGAACACCTTTGTTGCTGCTGAAGAGGTTACAGAGGGAGATAGGATGTGCCAGATATGATGCAACCAGAGATGTGTGTGGGTCTGTCTGGGTCTGTCTGTCTGGGTCCACAGTAAAAATATAAATTGAATAAATAAATGTATTGAATGCTCATCTCAACATTCAGGTTTTGTTTTCTTTTTTGCAAAATATTTTATTGTACAGCCTAAACATGTAGCAGTTTAGTACTAATACGATTACTGCTATGGATCAAAGCAGAAGAAAAGTTCAGATGCTCTGCACCAATCCAATACCCTTTAATCAGCCTGAGGCCTGTTCTATTATTTGCAGTATGAAACTTCTCTCCACGCGGGTTTCCTCAGGAGGTTTGCGTGTGTTCACGCAGGAGAGGAGTCGGAGGGCCGTTGACACACATATTGCTCCTGCACTCCTGGGTGTGTCTGACCTGCAGTGGGACCTGATGTGGTGTTGCACCGCTGTTGTCTGTTGCACGCTGGCATGCGAGGCGCCTAACTCCACTGCTCTGTCTCAGGGATGGTAGAGAGCATGACCTCGCTTAAACAGGATTAGCTATAAATAGTGCTGCCTATCCGCTCGGCTGCAGCGTGGCCACGGCTCAGCTGCTGACTCTGATCCTCGCTCTGCGGCCCGGGGGGCTAAAGCCCCTGCCCACCTAGCCCTCCATAGTCTCGGACTGACCACTCCCGCCGCCTGTTTGGAGCCTTACCCTTTTTTTTTCTTTCTGTGCACTGATTATTGACATCATTATCCCACACAACAAATACAAATCAATCACATTACCATGAGGAGCCACCAACTGCAAATAAACAACAAAAAGAAAGGCAAAACACATATAAAAACAACATCATAGGAAAAATACAACGCAATGTTTGTTAGCTTATGGAGTTACATGCATGTTAATGTTAACATGCGTTCATTTTTATATACAGCATACAGCCATGACCCCCTGCCACCAGGGGGCCCTGCAGAAATTGCTGATTATATATTATGATCAACAGGAAAATGCTTAACCTACTGTAAGAAATCCTGGCAAATAAAGTCCAGGTGCTGTTGTGTTTTAGGTAGTTTTATTACAGTCTAATCAGGATAAGAATCAGAAAGCTGCATTGGTCCCAGAGACAATTGCTTATGCAACAACTGCACAGACAGACAGAGACAGAACAATATAAAGTATAAAGTCATGATAAAATACTAGAAATGCTCTGTAGTTAATACACTTTGCTAACGCACCAAAAAGTAAGAGATGTGCACATTAATACTATAAAATAAATACTGCTGGAGTAGTTTACAACCATTTAACACGCATCAGTGTTAAATGGCCTTATGTATGTCCACTTGTAATGTGCTACATGAGGTTGTGGTCAGGCAAAATACTGCTCAGGACTAGGATCACATGAATCGCAGTGCAAAGAAATGCCCCCCCCCCCGTGCAAATTAATTAATTAAATTAATTTAAAAAAATGCTTAACTCATTATTCTATCTCTAACAAGGTGCACCAGTTTCTAACACTAAGCTAAATGTTTACCTGCCCATTTATGATTTGAATATAATATATAATGGATATAGCACCCAAGTTGTAAAAGATTATTAGTGTAGTATATTAGTTAATGCAAGCTAACTGTTGAGCTATCCGGTCCCACATGAGCAAATGTGTTAATGTCTGATCTTATATCTTAAGGACTTCAAAAACTGCAAAGACAAAACTCTATTGTAAAAAAGTCCAGATCACTGAGGATTTTTATCACTCAGTCTGCAGAAGCTCTATCCAACTTGAATGAGAAATGCTGAAAAATTAGATTTAAGCTTCCCATGTGAACAAAGCCTTTGTTTAATGCATTTTTAGCACAGCATAAACACTCTTTAGGGCCGCGCTAGTGTCCAGATTTTGTCGATACAGACTATACTGAGGAACTAGAAAAGTGTGACTTCAGCTAAAAGCCTTAGTTTAAAGTGCCATGGTCTTACTTCCCCACTATCAACTTCTTTCTCCACTGCTACACTCCCTCAGCTCCCTTTACTGATGACAGGAAGCACAAGTGATTTCTCTCGCTCAAGTCTCACCCTCTTATATCTCGTCACCATGACGACAATGAGTGATGTCAAGCCACAGCCACACCCATATGGGCTCTAGTGTAACCACATGGCGTCAAATGGTATTAAACACGCGGCGCATGGAGAACTTCACATTCATGGTCGCTCACGTGCACAAATACTCACACTGGATTACAGTCGAGACCAACATGCAAAACACACACACACACACACACACACACACACGCCACAGGATTACTAACATAGAGCCACACAGCCATAGCAAGATTACTGAGACACAACACATAGATAAACACAAATGCGTGCATACACACACACACACACACACACACACACAGAGGCCTCATGGAGGGAGATTAGACGGAAGCAGTCACTTGCACAGAGCAAGATTACTGTGAACCGCACAGAGGCAGCAGCATTCCTTCTGTGGGAATCACTCTTGTTCCCATTAACAAAATGAGATCTGATGGGATGAGATCTGATTTTCATAAGTGAACACAAATGCTTTTGGAATCTGTGAGACAAAAAGGTTCTGATAAAATATAACCACTGCTGTATGATCGTCCTTTCTCAAATATTCAAGAGGAAGAGACGGGGAGTAAGTCTTAGAAGTTTGCACACAAGCACAATCCGCCCGTGTCGCCTTCAGGAGATTACTGACTCTAAGCAGATGAATGCAGCCACTAAAATCAACCACCATGTGTTGCACGTGTGCATTTATCATGATGAGAAGTGACTCCGTTTAATTAGTCCACAAGTGTCGACCAGCCTCTGTAGGAGTGCACTGACTGTTTCAGATGCTGTTTCATTGCATTGAGTCTGTTATTTACAAGCATTTCTCTTTCAGACAGAACACAACAGGAGACAGACAACCGTCCCCATCTTCGCTCTGACACACAGACATACGGAAAATTGCATGCCACACACACACACACACACACACACACACTGACACAAAATAACCTCACTAATCTTCTTCTCAATGGCTTAAAGCAGCTGAAGAAGCTTAATAATTGAAGAGGAAAACAGCATCAGTGCTTTTAAGGACATATGCACACAGATTAGCCCCTAGAACAACCGAGGTAACTCAAAAAATAAAAAAACTCAAATAATAGTAATAAAAAAAAACGATCCAGCCCAACCATTGTCCCAAGTATCGAGAGGAATGCAGTCTTAAGCAACAAAGAATAGCCTTCGGTACAAGAGGCAAACACATTTCATGCATTCGGGCGTGTCCGACCCAAATTTTGTCAGAAAGTAAAAGTATTTGCATCAGCTGTTTAACATTTCTTGCATTGCATTATACCAGAAATGTCTTAAACATGGCTTTTTGTGAAACACACTGGCCACTAATTCTATCATGAAGGAAGGTAGGAATGGTGATTTTGATCCTGTCAGTCATCTGTATGGAACTGCATCTATGACAAGTAAAATCCTAACAGTATTTCTAAACTTTGGCAACTTTAGTGAGGGCTTAGCGCTGCCTACACTCAACACAATCATGTGTCATGTACAGTCAGGTCCATAAATATTGGGACATCGACACAATTCTAATCTTTTTGGCTCTTTAACTGCAGACTTTCAGCGTTAACTGGTATTTACATGAAGGTATTTACATACAAATCAGGTGAACAGTGTAGGAATTACAACAGTTTGTATATATGCCTCCCACTTTTTAAGGGACCAAAAGTAATGGGACAATTGGCTGCTAATCTGTTCCATGGCCGGGTGTGTCTTATTCCCTCTGGATTTACAAGGAGCAGATAAAAGGTCTAGAGTTCATTTCAAGTGAGCTATTTGCATTTGGAATCTGTTGCTGTAAACCCTCAATATGAGATTGTCACTATCAGTGAAGCAAGCCATCATTGGGCTGAAAAATAAAAACAAACCCACAAAAGAGAGAGCAAAAACATCAAATCACCTGTTTGGAACATTCTTAAAAGAAAGAACGCACTGGTGAGCTCAGCAGCACCAAAAGACACAGAAGACCGTGGAAAACAAGTGTGAGGCATGACTGAATAATTATTGTCCTGGTGAAGAAAAACCCCTTCACCACAGTTGGCCAGATCAAGAACACTCTCCAGGAGGGAGGTGTATGTGTGTCAAAGTCAACAATCAAGAGACGACTTCACCAGAGTGAAAACAGAGAGTTCACTACAAGATATAAACCATTGGCGAGCCTCAAAAACAGGAAGACCAGATTACAGTTTACCAAACATATCTAAAAAAGCCATTACAGTTCTGGAACAACATCCTACTGACATCTGGAAGCATCTGCGCCTGTTTCTTCACTGAATTATGAGCAGGTCACCGTTAATGAACAAAAAGGGACTGGACTGAAAATGAGGGTCTTTGAAAGTCCTTCAGGAAGCCTGGAGAACTGTTCTTAAAGACTTCATTTATAATAATAAAAATAATAGTAATCATCATCATCAACATCATAACCTTAATAACCATAATAAAATAAAACTGCTGCTGCTACCACCACTTTTATTACTACGACTGGTACTACTACTAATAATAATTGATAATAATAATTTTATTTTGCTGAAATGGGATTCATAGCTAACAAACTCATTTATAGTTAAAAGAATGTGAAAACCTTTATCATTTGAAAAATGTTTTGAATGAATGAGTGGTGGGGCGAAATGTAGCCCACATTAAAAAGAATAAAATGGTATTATCTTGAAACATTAACGGATACAGTGTTTATAAAGAATTGTATGAAATAAATACATGTAGGCTAAACAGACAGGGGGCCTGTGGGCATGCAGCCCGGGGGTGGAGTTGAGCTCCACCACTTCAGTCCTGTTCTGTTTGTAAAAACAGGGGAAGACAACAATAAAACTCATCTCTACTCACAGCGCCCTCTGGTGGCTCGTGGAGCTCCAAGCACCTACCTATAGCAAGCAGCATCCCTGCATAGAGGTACAGCTACAAATAAAATCTACACAATCTTCTCCTGAATCCCACTGTAGTGGATCAGAGATGTCCAGAGTCTGCCTCTTTAGTTTTACACTAAAGATTAATGGTGATCATTAAATGTGTGAATGGGTTCCTGCAGACATGAAGGTTGAAAGCCATGACAGTTCTAAAACCAGCCATTGAGCTTGAAGCTTGATTGAGTTCACCATTTTAAAGCATAAGGTTAACATAGCTGCTAGTTCATAAAAACTGGATGGTTATCCTGGAAGACCCCTGTCCTGCACAGTTTAATGTTTTATTTGTTCTAACACATTCGCTTCAAAATGACAAAAATAGCTAATAAGTTAGTAGCAACACATGAATGAGGTTTGCATGACTAAGATATAGAACTGCAAGGCTAAATCATAGGGCACCACCTGTAAACTTAAACAGACGTGCTTATGGAGTTTCCGACAAAAAAGCAACACATCGGTGTTACAGAATGTGCTCGTTTTCATTAGGATTGGTTTCTGCTTAAAAAAAGTGACTACACTGCCTTAAATCCTTTTCATCAACTGGGAACATCTGGGCCTTTAAAATACAAACCCACGTTAGCAGCCATCTTGAGGCATGAACTTCATTATGGCTTTAACAGAACCACCTGAACAGATAAGCCTTAATGAACACCAGCTCCTTGGTTTGACCTCTTGACTGTTTCTGCGTTAGCCGGAGTGAAAGGGCCACTCTATTATTTATAGCACAGCGGACGCATGAGAAGGTCAAGTAGTTCAATTAGTTTGAGACTTTGAGGGTAACTGGAAATTGTTGGTTATAATTATAGAAGGATAAGAAAGTAATGAAGAAGCCTTTGAATGTTATTATCAGGCTGACTATCTGGAAAAGTCCAGAACGGCCACCTTTCTCCTTAACAGAGGAATCAGCTAGAGGCGGCTTATACAATCATTTATCAGGTGTAAAATCCATAGGTAAAACTTTCAATTCAATTCAATTTTATTTATACAGCGCTTTTAACAATGGTCATTGTCACAAAGCAGCTTCACAAAATGAAATAAATTGTGTGTATGAATGTGTGTGAATGAAATGATGAGCAAGCCAAGGGTGATGGAAACCCTACAAGTGAATCATTCTGTTGTGGAAGTCGTATTTGTATTGGAAGGCTCAGGTTTCAGGTTTCAGGTTTGCTCGAGTCATCGGCACTGCTTTTGTGGTGTTACTTGGTGTGAATGGTTTATGTAGTATATTATTGGGAGATATCAGTGCGTATGATCGTTTCTGTGCAAAGTGTGGAATTTATGAACTTAAATATAAATATCCGAATTTATATAAATATAAATGTAAATATACGCACACCTCTGACCACATGTACGCATAACACTCAGTGGTACAATTATAAAATTGCAAGATTCTGCCAGCAATGATGGATGCAATAATCTCCCTGGTCCCAAACTACATTCAGTTTCTTTACACAGGTTTCATGCCATCGCTGAATTTCTCAATGTTAAAGTGTTATAGGAGCAGTAGACTGCACCCACATAGCGATAAAAACTCCCAGAACGAATATAATAAAGTGAACAGGAAGGGGTTTCAATCCCAGCTTCTACTTCTGTAACAAGCACACAATATCCATCTCGGAAAAGTATATTTTCTTTGCACGCTTCTCCATTATTCCAGCAAGAAGTGGTTACAATATCCACACAGCTATTGTACTTCTGAACAGCTGATATGGTGGTGGTGCATAGATGAATTGTTTTTATCTAGATTATTCTTACTGTAATCTTATAATAAATCTAGATTAATCTAGATTAAAATGGCTCATTTGAATTCTGCCGAAGGCATTCAGGATATGTGTGCTACCCAAATAATGACAAAGTAAGCCTTTGAGAACAGGTTACTGAAGGCAGAGGAG
>JBBJLR010000034.1:8572671-8627671 GCA_037577145.1 Brachypetersius gabonensis
TGTGTGTGTGTGTGTGTGTGTGTGTGTGTGTGTGTGTGTGTGTGTGTGTGTGTGTGTGTGTGTGTGTGTGATAATGCACACATGTACACTTTTCTTGTTTACAGTTTTAATTGGTTGTTCCTATCTTTAGCTAAGGCCTATTTAAAGCATCTGTTCGGATTCAGGCATAAATCCTTGCACTATGCGGTTGATTAAATGTGTTAATGCCTTGTTTAATGCCTTCAGATTCAGTCCTGATTTAGTGTATCCTGCCTTTCTTGACCTAAGTACCAACATGAGAGTTACATGAAGAATCACTGAAATTAGGGCTTCTGAACATGTCAGAATTAAGCGACTCATTGGAGTGGATTATTGAAAGCCAGTTCTCCCTGAAAGTGTTGCTAAAGTGTTTTTAGTGACCTGAAGAAATGTCTAAGCTGAAATCAAGGCTGGTGTTTTAGCATATTAGATAAATCCTCTCATAGTAGCACTGGATTGCTTGCCTTTTGTATTTTATTGACATGAAGGATTCAATACTGTTTTAATTAAACTTTTAATTGCTGTTGTGTGCACTATAAGTCATGGGGTGTCAGTAAAACTCATTCTGTGCGCAACTTCCATTCTGTCTCCCAGCACACAGACAGAAGAAAGTGGAGTCCATGGTGCCCTGTAACACTGAATACCCAGGATTCATTTACGATTCCAGTATAAGGGAGACCAACAGCATCATCAAATGTGGTCGCTGTCAAAAGTGAGTCTTAGTACAGAGAAGCTCCCAAATCAGTCACTGATAATCTCTAGTTAATTTCCATCAATTAATCACCGAAAACATGACGTGTTAAAAAAAAATTACGCTTATTAATCACACCAGCATTTGTTGACAGAGTAGCATAATTCATCAGAACACTTGTGCTTGTGTATAAACTGCACCATATAGATTGACTTAGTTCTATCATTGTTCTTGCGGAAGCATTTTATCCGACAACATACTAGATCAGGGGTGTCGAACTCCAGAGGAGAACCATCAAACCGTGCAGGACACCGTCCAGGACTGGAGACACCCCTGCATTAGATCATATGTTTGATTGCTGTGACCATTACTGCACATGAACAGTGCATAGGGCTGGACTGGCCATCAGGCATACGGGACATTTGCCCGTTGGGCCGATGGTACATTTGGGCTGGCGTGGAATCCCATCAGATTAATTGAGAATAATTACTCAGAGAACCTAATTAGAGTAATTAATTAGATTATTTTTTAAATCATGTGACACCCCTAATTATTATACATAATATAATGCTGGGCAACTGTCACTGCCTTCCTCTTTTCTCTCCTTCTCCAGGCACATAGGACAGGCGTGCTCACACCAGCTGTAGTCAAAGTGCTTCATCTTTAATTTCAAAACGTAACTGAAACAAAACAGGCATGTGAGCCAAATTCCAGAACTATAGATTTACTTTCAAGGACTAGCGGCCACCCACCGTCACTGACCCCAGACCTGACAGAAAAGGTTAAAATTTTAAATGCAACTAATCTCATTGTTATACGCTAAATTCAATAATTAGTTCAAAAGTAGTGTATTGCGAATTTTACAGCTGCCAATATTTCTTGTAAAAACTTAAACATTAATATATATATATATATAAATAAATAAATAAAAACAAAGCTTCTTGCTACTGCAGGACATTCACGTTTTATCTAGTTTGTTATAAAAAAAAAAACCAGACTCCTCTCAGAGTCCAGAGCCACGATCGTGACATTATAACTGGCCCCTTCCAGGCAAAAACAAGTTGACATTCATAAACTTGTTTTCTTCTTTTCTGATCAGGTACCAGCAGAACATTTTTCTGAAAAACATTGTCTGTCTCATAATAGCACCAAACTTTCAAAATAAGTCATAAAAAAAGTGTTATTCCGCCATAAAATAAATAAATAACGCGTTAAGTAAATAATGCGTTGCCCAGCCCTAATATCATTTCAAATGTTTATGCTACTTAACCGCAGATACTTTTCACACTTCATTAATGAATTTCTAAGACCCTGCTAATTGTAAAGGTGTATTTGGACTTTAGTTAGGTGCTTATACAGTGTTTGGTGTAATGTGCTCTCTTGTGTTTCCAGGATGTTTGTGCTCCAGCAGGTTGTGAACAGTAACCTGGTGATGCTGGTGGTGCAGGCGGACTGTGACTGCTCTCGCCAGTACGCTCCCATCACACTCACCCCCCGGGAGGTCAAATATATCCTGCACAAGCCGGTTCCTTATGTGTCTACAGGCCAATCTACACACTGGATCAAACACTACCAGAAATAGTCAAACTCACACTGTGTTGTCATTTTTACCATTTACACACAGTACACAGTGAAACAAAACATGCCTCTAGGACCATGGTGCAACACAAGAACAGAACAGAACAGAACAAAGCACCACAAGTGCAGACAGGACGAAAGAGCAACAAAACAATGAGACAGCCAACAACAGCTACAGTATGGATAGTATTTTTTATCAAGTACTCTATTCTAGCAGCAGAGAGTTATGTAGAATGCAGAACAAAAGTTACATTTATTCCTTAAAATATGTACATACCGTTTTCTCTGCTTGTGAGTAATTGTTTAGGTCTTTGCGGGCTGATATGTTGTTCTCAGTGTGGAGGCAATCTGATGAAAACACTGTAGGTGGGAATCTCCAAGAATCTCATGATTTGATTCCTTTTTCAAGATGCCATTATAGAACTGTTTTCACTGGATTCTGATTTCTATATTATGTCTAAATTATGTCTTTTTTTGCTGCATTTATCATTAACTAATAGAATCTGAATATAGCTTACAGTCTGCATACTTGTACATTAATAGCCATGTTTCACCATCTACATGGTTTAATCTAAAACAGCATTTAAAAAGATATAAATATTTTTATTTGTTACTTTGTTTTGATACTGTTAGCAGTTCTCTAAGGTGTTTTTTGAACAACACCGCACTCTTGCTAAGGGTCTTATTGACTATGGTGTCAGACGTTTTATTTTACAGACATGAAATTTGTGTCTACACCCAGTTTATTTGACCGTAGAGGCAGAGCCTGTAGAAACATTGACATTTTGTGAGTTTAATCTTTCAATTGTGAATCGCAGTCCATCTAAGAATCCAGGTTCCTTCCCATTCCTGAGAACGACCCTGGAATTAGTTTTTAAATTGTGTGTTGGCCTTAACTCCTTTGAACATAATGCAACAGTGAAATGCAACAGAATGAAATCGCAGAAGATCCGCAGACGCCCTGAGTCTTGTCACGCATACCATCCTCATGTAAGCCTTCTTTATATCACTAAACTTTAATGATCTACACTTTTTTTTCATATCATTATAATGCAAATCGTCACTGTCCAAAGTTGAAAAATGTCTTCATTAGATCCATTAGATTTCATTAGTTAAGGAGATTTTTGCCTCCTCCTGCAAGGCTGAAATTTTTGGAGGCATAGTTTTTCACGCTGACGGCAAAATAAGGAAAATAATTAACTGATGCTTTGTTTCAAAGAATGTCAAACCTTTTTTGCCATCACAGGAAAATGCAAAGGACTGTGGTGGTGCGTGTGAGATATCCATATCAGTGGCCCTCTTCTTCATTTCCCTGGTCACATCACTGGCCCTTCGCTGATGAGAAAAAGACCAACGTCCCTCTGCTGTGACCCGAACGTCTTAGATCTATGACTGTCTGTGAAACAGTTTACTTCTGTTCTTCTGGTGAACCGGACTTTCTCATGGATTATAGACAGTGGATCTGTAGCATTAGGGATTCAACCGAAAATCTTGTTCTTCCAAGCCAAACCTGCTTCTTGTGCAGCAGTAGGGAGTTGCATGAAAGGCTAGCAGCTATTAAACTGCGTGTTAGGGTGCCTCCTGCTGGAGCTGGGGTGACATTGCGGGGTATTTGAGACTTACAGTACGTTTGCATTTGCTGAGCTAGTGCTGTCAGAAATACATAGACACTGATTGTTCTTACTTTTCAGCTATAAAACTAGTGCTGAATAACAACAATTCTATTTCTGTCTTTGTTTTTTTTCTATAAGAAAACACTATATTGTTTTTTATAGTGTTTGTGAGCAACGATGTGAATGATTACACACCTTTAGGCCAATTAATGCTGCTCTAGCCCACTTTTATAATTTTGTTTCCGTATTATTCCTTAAACATACATGTGCTAAAAGTCATAAAGAACAAATATTGGGTAAGGTCTTTGATTTAAATGTAGAATTTAAATGTTTTATAAAGCCTATGGAAATAATGTTTACCTGAAATAATGTGAAAGTAGATATTCCTGTTCCAATTTCAGTGAAAAGCCCGCAGCTGGAACGGGGCACATGCAATCATTCCTAGATGGAAATACAGTTTGAAGCAATGATGGGAAGGTGTGAGGAATTTGGCATTTGTGTTAATTTGATAAATAAAAGTTGGTAGGATTTTTTGTCTGATGTGTCTTCTTTGTCTGAAATACTGACATATGTTGGAAAAAAATGTATTGTCATAATAAAGTATGGATTAGATGATGAGAACTATCATGCTTTTATAATTTTGATTGAACACTAAAGAGTGTCTGAACTGATCTGTGATAACACTTGATGATCAAGTGGTGATTTGGGGCAATACAAGAATAAATAAACTCTAGCAATTGTCTAACAGTTCTTGAAGCTGATATTTTGCCTGCAGGAAAAATGCAAGACCGTCACAGACCGGCCCTGTTCGGGCATAGAGAAACAGGCACAGGCACAGACTTCCATAGGGCGATGGTTTATTTACAGACTTAGACCAAAACAAGGAGGACACGGACTAGGGAAGGAAAGGATGACTTAATGTTCCACAGCCAAACTAAGGGTAAACCAACTTAAATACCACCGAGGGACTGAAGAGAGGACCAATGACAAAACAGAACCAATAACTCCCCAACTCTATCCAGCTGGAAATCAGTAAACTAATAGCTGAATAGAGCTGGGGAAACGCCCGCATACGGAACATAAAGAAGTCCAAGGATGACCTCTAGCGGCCGTACATGGTATTCATGACAAGAGAAGCCAAAAGACTAAGAATTGTGCATTGCAAAGGGTTATGCAGTGACATACCTGTATGCATTTGTGTTGTAATATTATTTAGCCCATATAGTGAATTACTAGGCTGGTAGAATGATCAGCGATGTCTGTTTTTGGGTACATTGCCCAAGGCCTTGTGTTTTATTTGGTGTGGACACTGCATTTAAAGACTATCCGGTTTTCTTTTGTAATGTTCTGTGGTCAGATGTTGGATATTGTGAGAGGCTGTGTTTTACAAGAATTAAAATTTGCTCACCATCAATTGGGGCAAATTCATTTTTCACACAATTAAATTTCATCATGCTGTAATCCTATTATGATGGAGCTCTGGTGATTCTGTAAATCCCGTGTTTGACAAGGTCCACGTCATCTGCTTGGGACAAAGCCCATGGAAGTTTCACTTTTAGCGCTCAGAACCCACTTGGAGGCTGAAGCTGTAGATTTCATGCAGACGAAATAATGGAGAACGTGGGTCTACAGAAAAATGGGAGGATTCAAACCTGATCTAAACAAAAAACTGATAGAGCACCAAAAGAGGGTTGGTGTGCTGGTGCTGAGTAAGAAGAAAATATGTATTACTCTAAGCCCTAAGCCTAACAGTGCTACTAGCACTGTGAAATTACAAGTTTGAGTCTGGGTGAGTGCAGGACTGAGCAGAGCAGGATGCAGGAGGATTTCAGGCTGCAGGCTACATGTACTGTAGTTCAATACTGAGTAGTTCCACATTTTATGATTCTGTTTTTACATTCTTATTAACTATGACCACTGGCAATTTTAGCTTAGGATTCAATGCATTCAGATATGTGTTTTATATGTGTCCTGTCCCTCACGTATTTTTCATCAACTCTTAAGAAAGAGGAAACCAAAGCAGCACAGGGGCCAGCTGTATCCAGACAATTGTATCTTCATCTTCAGAGACCTAAGTGGAGAATTGCACTGACTCTAATTGGCCATCTGCCACATACTCATCAGAGAACAAGAAAGGGAAGATGAATTAACCAAAGAAGGCACAGAGAGAATCAAAAACATTGCAAAGAGATAAAATAATCATTTCAATCATCTTCACTGACCTCATTTCCAGTTTATTCTTGCTGAGCTCTGCTCTGTGTTCTCCAGGCTGGCTTTTCCAATATGATGTGACATTGTATTCCATATGGAAAAGACCCATATGATATATACGTGTCTACCATACATTCATACAGGCGACAACCTCATATTGTGCATAGACAGATACCATACGGTGTCCTTTTTTAAATCAGGCAGAAATGACTTATCAATTCATATGAAACACTCTCTGTTTTGTACTAAAAAGCACACCTAAATCTTATTGGGGATTTCTAGGACATATACAAATAACATATAAATCTTATTTCGCTGCTAGACCCACAATAACAATAAGAAAACACAAAAAAGCGTTTAGTATCACTTATTTTACATTCAAGACTTATACAACATTAATATATATTTTTAACAATGATTTGTTTAAGCTGTATTGCCTGTGTTTTGGGGTTAGGTTGTTTGTGGATATCCACAAACAACCTTTATTGTGGCTTCAACCACCTACAATGACGTGATGAAGATTGAACATATTACACTGCAGTAATTAAGTGATTTAGCGCTATACAGAGGACAGAATACAATATTGCACATAATATTTGGCACCTGTTGAGAACATTATGTAGTATTGCACATACACTGTTACACATCACAGCAAAAATAATTCACATAGTCCCAGTATCCCACAGTCCACACAATGTTTTTTAAACCCGTAATGAATATACAGACAGGAGCAGAAGGCTGTTGCAGATTATTGTGTGGGTGTGTGACTGAGGAAGCCATTATGGCTGGAGGTAGCTCAGTGGGTAGAATACTTGCCTCCAGACCAAGAGGTCACGGGTTTGAATCCTACCTTCGGCATACCACCACTGGGTCCCTGAGCAAGACCCTTAACCCCAAGTTGCTCCAGGGATGCTGTCCCCTGTAGTAAGAGAATAAAAGATTTGGATAAAAGCGTCTGATAAATGCCATAAATGTAATGTAAATATGGCAGTGGGAAGGAAGGATTTTCTGTGGAGCACATTTAGCTGGTCAGTCTGTGGCTGAAATTATTTCTCAGGTTGTTCGCCACACTGTGGAGTCATCTACTCTGTCCATGATAGACTGAAGTCTGGACAATGTTTTCCTTTGAATGAATATTGCACATCAATGCAGTACTGCTGCAGGTTCGTCCCTGAGTCTTTTATAATGTTGCCTGCTGAGTAACTATCAGCAGTGATGGGTGATGATGATAAAGTTCAAAATCATGAACTGAATGGTATCAATTGATTTTTGTAGATGAAGTGAAGGGACAGAACTCAAGGAAACTTTAGTTTTTATACAATTTGAGTTCATCCTTCTGAATCAGTCAGCAAACTAGACTGCAGTCAAACAGGATCACGTCCTGGTGCAAAAAAAAAAAATCTTACCGGGCATTTTGAGACCGGCCCACCTGGGGAGGCCCAAATTTACCTGACCAGCCCAAACCTACCATCGGCCCACCGGGCCAGTCCAGCACTGGTGCAAAGTCTAAAACAGAACTCATCAAAATGTTTCACTCTCACACACACACACTCTCACACTCTCTCTCTCACAGACACACACACACACACACACACGCATATATATGGAGTTGATCCTGGTCTGCAGCTGCTGTAATGGTTCCGCCCCCATGCTCTGGACTCTGAGGGTAACTTGTTTTTCTATAACAAACTAGATAAAACATGAAAGCCCTGTACATATATGTATACAGTATTTGCTAATAATATATATTTATATATGTACAAATATATACATATATGTATATACCTATGTGTGTGGGTGTGTATATTTGTTAAGTTTGTCATATGACCATCACAGTTGTATAGAATGGAAGAGAGCGAGGAAGTATGTTGACTAACAAGACGGACATGTCCAGGCTTTTGTCCATTAAAAAAAAAAAACAGGTTTGTCGGGATCACTTGAATAGGTTGACAGTATTGCTGTGTGACTCTAAGCGTCACAGAGCTACCTTTGATAGCAACAACTAAAGGACAACTACAGGAGGGAATAAAAATATAAAGTTATTCCTATATAGCTGAAAATAGGCAAGATCAGACCCATCAACAGCCTTCTCGGTTGTGATCTGTGCGGAGGTGACTGGGATTCATCAGTGAGCAGGTTTGGACAGAACGAAATGATTTATGTGCGAAGAGGTCAGTTAAACACACTCAGAAATTTCTCACTTTCTCTCATGCTACATTTCCGTTTTGAGGAGCGAGGTTTGTAGGTTTATATATATTATTTTCAGTGGGGCGCTCTGTGGTACACACCAGACTGCCACACAAAAGTACGTATCAGAAAAATGCTGTGATTATATTCTTTGAAGCAATTTTTGAAGGGTGCCTTGTCTGCCCACATCAGAAAAGAACTTGGTGAAAAAAACTTTCCTGCACTTTTCTGTACATTTTATTATTTATAAACAGTCTAAACATCAGACTGATTCAGAGGAGATGGACATACTGCTGGGGGAGTTAGGTTTAGTGCAATATACTGTATAGCATATACATTGATCAGCCATTACATTTAAACCATATGTCTAATGTTGTGTAGGTCCCACTCGTGCTGCCAAAAGAGCTCTGAATGGGTAGGGATCCTTTAAATCCTGTTGTAAGGTGGGGCCTCCATGGATGAGCAGCACATCCAACAAATCCTTGATCAGATCTCGGGAATCTGGTGGCCAAGTTGATACCTTGAACTTTTTGTCCTGTTCTTCAAGCCCTCCTACAGTTCTGCAGTGTAGCAGGGAGTGTTATCCTGCTGAAAGGATAGAGTGTTATCCCGGCCGCTGCCAACAGGGAATACTGTTGCCAGTAAGGCATGTATTTTTTCTGCAATAGTGTCTAGGCAGATGATACATATCAGAGAAACATCCATATGATTGCAGGACCCAAGGTTTTCCAGGACCCTTCCATAGTGGGTACTGACCTTGGGATACTGGGATTATCCCACAAGACCTGCCGTTTTGAAGATGCTCTGACCTAGTCGTCTAATCATCAGTTTGGTTCTTTTCAAAGTCATTCAGATTCTTACACTTTATTATTCCCACTAACAAACCAAACTTTAAGACCTGACGCTTCACTTACTGCCTAATATTTCCCAACCCTTTGACAGGTGCCATTATAATGAGATAATCAATGTCATTCACTTCCCCTGTCAGTGGTTTTAATTATATTAAGGAGTTTTCTGAGGAACATGTTCTCATATTTTCACAGGACTTGTAAAACTGCTTCTGATGGTTTCTGCCCTGGTAATATTAACAGTCCTTAATTTCAAGACCTTGAAAATTAATCTGCCGCTCAAATGGGGGTACCTAAAAGGTAGGTGCAACCTCAATTGTTGGTTTTATACTTACCGGAAATATGCATGCAAGAATATATAAGTAACCAAATATTTATTTTGACATCTAGAGTTGCCAGGTGAAGAGCCTGAAGACAGTTTGAGGATGTCCATCCTTGATGAATCTACTTGTAAGCATTAAAAAGACTGCTTTAGTAATTAACCAAAGAAAGCAAAAGTGGCATTAAATAAGTAGAGTTCAGTGTCATTCAGTGTTTTTAAATGGTCTATTTTCATTACTGCCATAGCTCTTTTGGGTCAATACTTCAAACAGTCATGTGTGTATGGGGAAGGTGTAGTGTATTGCACTGAATACGTTGAAATACCTTTGAAATAAAGTTTTAAGTACATTGCTGTATGCAGTATTCTGTTTGGGGCATGTTTACTCAGCTACCAGCGCTCCTGGTGGTAAATGTGGCCTCTCACAGCAATGTCTGGAGGACGACTTTGCCTTTAGGCTTACCAGCGGTGCAGCAAATGTAATAGGTCCAAAAATCTGCCTGGATGGAGAGATGTAAGTTTGTCTTTTAATTAACTTCACCCTGTTCGTTTTAATAGGGTGTTTTCAATTAATGCTATTTTTCAAATCCTTCGTTCTACTATTTACATTTAAGTTTCTTTCAGATTAATAGGCGGTACATCAAAAAGCTGGGGACCAGGTATTAACATAGCTGTCATCAATGGTAAACCAACCTTAATAAATCTGTTCATTATAGCTAATGGTTTTTGTGTGGACATGACATTCCAAAATAATAAACCCAATCCAAAATAGTATATGGAATCAATATCAAACAATATGGTTGAAGACTCCATCTTTGTGTACATTTTTAGGCCGGACTGGTGCGCTTATCAAAGCTGATTCCTTCGATGTGTGGAGTGGCGGTATCTGAGTTTTTTCCCCTTCGTGCTGTTAGAGATATTTCTATCTTTATAATGATTACTAAACTCCATTTATAAACGTATTTTTTATAACAGCAACATTTAAGAGCGCAGGACAGTCACCTCTGAGATTTTGATCGTATTTAATGATTTAATGAGGCTTGGCTTTTTATTTTTTGTTAATATTTCATTTGCACAGACATCACACTTCTTACAGATTTTCTAAAGTCAATTGACAATGGCTCTCTTGTGCTGGTGGCAAGCTGTGATGATCCGGCAACAAGGTGCAGTATCAGCTGATCTAATATTTCTGACAGTCTTCATGTCCACTACATTATGGTGGGACAATTACTGCTTGTTGATCCAATGCCACCACAGGCTTAACCCTGAAGCGAGGGCACTCATCACACAGCTTGACAGTTCATACATTTCAACCTTGGGCTTCAGAGACAACTGGGTCTTTGTGGGAGGAAAAGGGATCAAGAACATGCTGCCGCAGGAGAAGGTAAAGTCAAAATGCTTCTGATGGCATTTCCATCACTCACTCACTTCTTGTAGATACATATTATCTAACATTCCTACGAAATTAATGGCATAAGCATTTTGCTGCATGCTTTGGGCCATTGTCATTTTAATCATCATCATCATCATCATCCCTTTGACAACTTTCTGGCCAAGTGCAGGTTTTCCTCAAGAATCCTCCAGTCCCTGTGCAAAGAACCCCCCATAAGCACTACATGACTTTACCACCACCATATTTTACTGTTTGGTGTTCTTGGATGGTGAGCTGTATTGTGTTACCGTCAGATGTATTGTTTTGTTTTTAAGGCAGAATAGTTTGATTTTGGTCTAATCTGACCATTACACCTTTTTCCACTTGGCCTCAGAGCTTTCAATCTGCGTTTTGATGAAGTTCAGTCAGGAATTTACGTAGCCTTTCTTGAGGACTGCCTATTTTCTTGCAACCCTCCCATTCAAGGCACATTTGTGGAACACTTATAATCTAAAGATATTACTGTCACATGCACACAATTACTGTTCAAAGTTACTGATCCTGAGACTTTACTGTAGTCTTTACTGTGCTCCTAAGGACTGATAAAGCCTGACTTGTGCCTGGTTACCACTTTATCACCGAGATCTTTTGACAGTGTCTTACCACCCATAGTTGCTTGCTTACTAGATGCTATAATGCTGTCAAAACAATTACATCACAAGTGGAAATCAATTAGCTGGGTCTGCAACAGAGAAGGTGATTAGTTACACCTGATTGAGTATTTTAGTAGGGAGGTGGTCCTTTATTCATCTTGGTCATTCTGGAGTTTTCTGATCTAATTCCACAATGTTATAATATCTTTCACATGGATGTTATATGTTGCACTGAGTAAATATAGCTGATAATTTTTTTTTATTCTTTTCTTTAAAAGCATTAGTGAGGTCAGGTAGAGGCATTGGATGATAAGTTGTGGATTGTAAAGTCCACGCTCATTTTAAAAGTTTTGGATGGGCTGGACTGAAGGGGGGGTGCTAACGGGAATACGGGGGGATTGCTGGTTGTGCCAGGCCAAATTTACCATCGGCCCACCAGGCAAATGCCCGGTATGCCCGATGGCCAGTCCAGCACTGGGGTCCACCACTCCTGACACTGCAATGGGGGATTTATTTTCAATCTTGCCTGTCCTTGGTGACCTTAAGCTCATGTGCAGCTGCTCTAGAGCTCCCTATGATACTGGCAGGGCTTTTCTATGGAGATTATACAAATTGTGTTTGACTGAGCTGTATGAGCAATAGGTGGATAATAAAATAGAAATAAATCCTTAGGAGGGGGTTCTGCATACTTTTGGACATGCAATGTATGACTCAAAGGTTGAATAATTTAATATGTGTTTGTCTTTCTCTTTCTTCCAGCACATAAAGAATGACAAATCAGGCAACAAGTACGGTAACTGGCCAGAGATGGTAGAGATGGATGGCTGTATTAGAACCAAACCCTGTTTTCCAAACAAAACAGAGTGAAGGAAGTGCCTAATCAGCAGTTCACACTAGGGTGCCCATGTGTCCGCTTTTTCCGAGGTATTTCCTCTTTTGGCACATAAAAATGTATTCAGAAAGGATTGTTGAATGATCTAAAATGGCTGGGTTAAAGCTGGGTTAAAGTTGTGGGTTCGAATCACAAGATAGGTAGTGTGGAAGATTTTTTGCACATATTTTTACTGTAAGGATGAAATCATTCATCACAAATTCCATTACTTTTTTATCCATATTTACCAAAGCCTTTTATGAAGGCTGCCAATAATTACAGAGCTGACTGTAGGTCTATAGGCCGGATCTCTGTATTCTCCTAAAAATTACTATTTGTAATTTGAAAGATAATATTGTTTTTCTGAAGACAGATAATGTTTGATGTAATGATTCATATTTATTAACACACAGTGTTTACCTCCTGTATTTAAACTGGTTATTGTGTTCTATACATTTATTAATAAAAATGCTTTTGTCATCCCTTTTTCATTTGGGTTTTTATTTAATGGTATAAAAAAACTATTTTTTACAAAAACTAAATGTCCATAAATACATTATATGGACAAAAGTATTATGACCTTTGTTCAATGTAGCTTCACCATCAATATAGAAGATACTGAGCTGTTAAATGCTATTCAGGTGATAAATAATAATTTACCATTTGGCCGTATATATTCATGGGTAGCCCACACTTGTTACAAAAATGAAATAGAGTGTCATCTTTCTCCCCAACCAAGTTGAGCTGAGGCACAAAAAAATGGAGCAGTTAAAAAAACAAAAACCAACAGAGCATCTGCACTCAAATCAGGTGATGGCATCGCAAGTGGAGCAGTTATGTATATAGTCTCAAAATAAAGTCTCAAAACAATCTCTGTTGGCTATGAGAAACCCATAAAAGCAATGATTTCATATGCAGAAATTGGTCTTATGCAGATTTAATGCTGACCCTGTAACTGCTTAAAGGGTTTTTGGGCTCAGCTTTCAGTTCATGTTTTATACAAGTTACAAGAAATAATAGCAGTTCCTGAATAGTAAGGACCTGAAGCTCGATGGGTTTAGAACTAAGTGGGCAGTAGAAGCCACAAACCTGCCCTAAAAATCTAAATTATTGTTCGTAACGATAAAAACAAAATGGTGAATGAATCTCACTGTTTTGCTGCAAAATAAATATAAAACTCCCAGATAAACTCCACTATATGGACAAAAATATTGGTACGCCTGACCATTACACCAACAGGGGTAGAATGCAACATCTATGTATTCATTCTGTTGAGCATTTATGAGATCTGGCACTGATGTTGGACGAGAAGGCCTGGTTCACAATCCAGTTCAGCCCGATGGCTCTGCGCGCCAGTAAAGTTCTCCCCACTGAGCTAATCCAGCCATGTCTTTTTGAACCTTGCTTTGTGCACTGGGGTTCATTAATGCTGGAATAGGAAAGGTTCTTCCCCAAACTGTGTACAGTTGGACGTTGTCCAAAATGTCTGGCTATCCTGAAGCGTTCAAATTGCCCTTCACTAGATGTAAGGGGCCTAGCTCAAACCCTAAAAAAACCAGTTGTGTCCCAATACTTTTGTCCATATTGTTTACATGCGTATACGTAGTCTCCGCGCAATGATGAGTAGATGCGTCCCGCCTACGCAGCCTGGAGGTGGGGTTCCCAGAATGCTGAGCGAGAAGTCATGGACCAAAATGGTGAGCAACAAGCTAACGAGTAAAACTGAGATTAAAAAAATATTTTACGTATGTAAAATGTCCGTATTACTCATGTTTCATTTGCAAAGGCATCGCTTAAATCCTCAGCGTGTATGTGTTGTGAGTAATGAGTGCAGGTTGTTTCTGAGTGTAATGAGGGGACTTCGCTCGCCACACTCTCTGTTAGCTGGGAAGCTAACGGGGGTGTGCTGTTTTTGTTGACTCTCAGAGAGAAACGGCTTCAAAAATGCATAAAGACAGTCTTTTTTTTATCTTTTTCAAGCAGAGTCAATTGTGCGTCCTGGCTGTTGTTTTATCTGCAGTTTGTGGTCATCGTTAGCTGAATGTGATGTGAAGCTCCCAGCTCTCCGTCCACTGACAGCGAGGCGAACTTCGCCTTTCTGCTCTTACACTAAGTGGACAAAAGTCTTGGGTGATAATTGTATTTCAGGGTTTATGCTCAAGGCAAGTTCCGTAAAGATAAGTTTGTGTGGCCCGAACAGAGCCCTGACCTCAACCCCATCCAGCACCTTTGGGATGAACTGGAACAGAGATTGCGAGCCAGACCTTCTTGTACGACATCAGTACCTGATCTAATACATTCTCTACAGTATGAATGGACACAAGTTTCCACAGGAATACTCTAACGTTTTGTTGAAAGCCTTCCAAGAAGAGTGGAAGCTGGTATAGCCGATATAGTGTCCCTTTTGGTATCAGGTGTCCTATACTTTTGTTCATATAGCGAAGTTCAGCTACGAAGTTTTCATTATGAACAATCCTTTAGATTTTAGTTCATGTTTGTGGGTGCTACTCTACACTTGAGCTCACCCTAAACTCCAATCCCTGAAATCTGAGCCCCAAAACCCTTTAGGGTGTTACAGGGTTAGCATTAAATCCGCATAGGACCAACTTCTGCATATGTAATTAAGAAACCCAAAAACCCTTTATGGGTTTCTCAGACAAACTGCAGTCATTTTTCATGCTGATCAATACCTAGGTGCTTTACTAATGAGGGATTTTTATGCATTAGACAATGATCTTCAGGGAACCGATGGTCCAGGGGCTCTCGGAGGCCCAGACGTTCGCAGACGAATTCCAATCAAGTTACTGTCTAAACAGACTATAAGAAGCAAGCCTACTGCCCGGCCACAGCGACCCACCGCTAGGCTGCCTTCCAATGGACAAAGTGATGAAGGTATATATGTACATTATATACATGTAAGATTGATATTTGGGGGTAAAATACAGCATGTATGTCTTTGATCACAGGATTTTGGCTAGACCAATTTTGTTTAAAAAAAACACAAAATAGGATTTTGTTGTGAAATATGTATGAATCTTAAACTGTATTTTTTGTTTTTTTGTCTTTAGAGTCTTTCAACCCTAAGCAGGAAGAGAGATTTGAATGCAAATCTGGAGATGCTTATGGGAGCCAGCGGAGATTTCCCCATCCTTTATTCTGGGACTATAAGGTAACTGCTGCCACTTTATATGTCATCACCACTAATACATAGTCTTTTGGTTTGACTTTTTTTTTTTTTTTTTTAACTGAACCCTTTTTTTATGACTCAGCTCAACTTGGTTGGGGAGAAAGATGACACACCAATTCATTTTTGTGACAAGTGTGGGCTACCCATTAATATATACGGCCGAATGGTAAGAAAAGTTGTTCAAGACGTTACTTCATGTTTAGTTATGCACACTTGACAGTTGATGCTTTGTGTTTCTGATTTGCATTTATGATATCTTGTCTCTGCTTCATTTATGTGCAAGAAAGAAATGGATTTGAAACAGACACTCTGTGTGTGTTCATATCAATGTGTGCTCTTTAGTCGTCTTACCCAAAAAATATTTTGTTTAAACAGATTCCCTGTAAGCATGTGTTCTGCTATGACTGTGCAGTGCTGTATGAGAAGAAGAACGATAAGATGTGCCCAGGGTAAGTTTTTTTTATTTTTAGGTTATTGTTTTGTGGTGTTTTTTTTTTTACACGCCATGTCTTTGATGCTACTGTTTGTGTATTATTTATTTATTGAATTGCATTGCTAAGTATTTTTGATATCCATGATGAAGCTTTCTTATTAAATTATATTTTTATAGTGTCTTTATGTATTGTGGTATGTATTATGTGCGCTGGCTCCACTTCCTATACTAAATTCTAAGTTTAGTTTGTCCATGTACAGCTGCACAGACCCGGTCCAGCGCATCGAACAGTGTCAGCGTGGCTCCCTCTTCATGTGCAGCATAGTGCAGGGTTGCAAGCGCACCTACCTCTCTCAGCGGGACCTGCAGGCTCACATCAACCACCGCCACATGAGAGCAAGCAAACCTGGAGGCTCGCGGTCTGAGCCGTCTCACTCGGTCTCTTCTTCAGCCTCGGACCCACCAGACCGCTTCCGCTTGCCACCACCACCTCACCTGCCCAAGGCTCACCCTCTGATTCCACCCCCATTGCAGAGCCATGAACCATACGGCCAGCCGCCCCCAGCTTCGCCCTCCGCATCCGACCTGGGCCCGTCGTCTCGAGGCCTTCCCCCGGAGACCTTCCGCATCGCCACTGTGACCACACGCAAGCACAGCAATCTCATCACTGTGCCCATCCAGGATGACTCGGGCAACTCGGGCCCCTCTCCACGTGAGCCCCTGCCACAGACTCCCCCTGGACCGCCCCCACACCACCATCCAGGGGACTATCCCGGTCAGTCTGTGGTGTCACACCCTCATCATATCATGCCACCACCTCAGCAGCAGCATTATGGGCCACCTCCACCTCCCCCTCCCCCGCTCAGCCACCCTATGCAGCATCCTTCCCAGGGCTCAGCTGCACCACACATGGTCTACAACCAAGCCCCACCAATGTCCACCGCCCCACCTCCCATCACTCCTCCACCCGGCCACCTCATCAATCAGATGCCTCCGTTCATGAACCACCCACTGACTGGGCCGCTCACACAACATGGGGGACCTGTCAATGCTCCACCTCCTCACCACTACAACCCTAACACCATGCCACAGGACCAGGGCACTCTCAGCCCACCCTTTAGCCAGCCTGGAGGCCTGAGCCCGGGTATGTGGCCAGCTCCACGAGTCCCTCACCCACCACGCATGCAGGGGCCTCCACCTCAGGCCCAGATTCCTGGGCCCCACCATCCAGACCAGGGCCGATATAGACCGTACTACCAATAACTTGTGGCCTGTGTCAGTTTTATCACACAGTTTGAACACTGACAGTATCGCTTAGAACTGAACTCGTTTAAGTTCACTGGTGGAGCTGTGTGTTTGTGATAACGTGACATGATTCACATGCTGATGTTTTGTATGAGTGTACCTTGCTGCTTACTGTGTCTTACATTCTGTAAAAGATGAGTTGAGTAAGTAGTTGTGAAGAAAATAATGGCGCAGTAAGATGTCATCATTGCTAAAGTTAACATATTTAGCTTGAACACTTTTCTTAACACATAGCATTTTAAACATTTTAAAGAATCTTGTACCCAGAGACTGCAATAAACGACACTTGAACAGATTTTCCTCCTGCATTTTTATTGTTCTTTGTACATCTTGTTTATTGTATATTGCTTACTTCTGATTCTATATATTTGAAAGATGTCACTGCATTGAAAAAAACCCCAGTCAAACAGGGTGCTTAGGAAAAAATCATGAGCAATTGAGAAGCTTTAATGTGCTAATTGAGGGAAATATCTTCCTGATGTTTTATATGATTCTTTAATCTTAGTGTTTTAATTCATTACACATTATTGCACATTTTAATGCCTAAAACACCTTTTAAACAACCGATTCCAGTCATGTAGAATTTGATTATGTAGCTTATTTAAATTCATAAGAATGGGACGGTATCTAAGCTGGGCTGGTTTCCTCACAAAGCATTTTAGTGGAAAGATGTTTTATGCTAAAGCATATCTACACCTACCTTTCCTCCTTTTTCCTTCGGTTCTTTTTGTCTGTTTAGCACCAGAACTTCTCTTGGTCCTTAAAAATCAGTACCCCCGTCCCTCAGTGTCCTTGTTTCTTAAGTTACATTCAGACGCACATTTGCTCTCTCTAAACCCTAACAGGCTTTTATTTCTTTAGTCTGTAGTGCCCCCTTTTATCCTCTGGGGGGCGTTGCTCACAAAATATTCATTCCTATATTCACTTATTCATAAAGAAAAAAAAAATCATTATATTATTACTTATAATGCGGCAGTTAACTTGAAACATATAAAGTTGTTGATTTATTTAATCCGTACGAAATATGAATACATTTATTTCGAAAATCAAGCCTGAACATTACTGAGAGAGGGCGGACGAATGACACCATCCACTAAAAATCAAATGTTTGAGTGACTGGTTCCCAGTCATGAAGGAAGAAGCTGGAGATGCAGTGCAGATCAGTGAAGATCCATGGGCTAGAGTTACAAGAGCTTTAACGGGACTATCTTTACTTCTGAATAAAGAAACTAATGGGGGGCGGGAGATAGCAGTTTGACTTTTAAGACCGACTGTATTTTTCTTTAAAATCGAGGCACTGAGGAGATAAATGCTGTTTAATCCCTTTAAACTGATTTTAAACTACAAACCAAGCTGACCTGTGGAGTCCGGGATTGTGGGGTGAGAGCGCTCTGCTGTTCTGGTGTGAAAGATCTCGGGACTGCCGCAGAATCTTCACGGAGGAGGAGAGAGTCGAATCACTGGAGGCTTTGCGAGGAGCCGCCTGGAGAGCAGCTCTGAGGAGCACCATGCTGCAGCCCACGAGCTCCTGGAGCACACACGTACGTGGGGTGTGAGCTTCTCGCTGGAAGTTCAGCTGAGATGTGATGAACCATGGAATTACCAGCCAAGTGGATATGGTGTTTTGGAGTGCTCGTGCAGTTTCCACTGTGTGGATGCTTCGATCTCCACCTCCAGGAGAGCCTGCAGCCTGGAGCAGAGCTCCTGAACGCCTCTCTGGGACCCGGCTGGACATACGAACTGGACCCGAGACTCACGGACAAGCCTCTCACGCGCTTGCTGAAGGTCGGTCGCTTGAACGGAGTTGTGTTTCTCGCGCGGAAAGTTCACTGCACGCGCTTCAAGAGACGCCCCACGCCACTGGCTCTGAGAGCAACATCAGCCGGGTCAGGGAACTGGGTGCTGCTTCACTTTAACACGTTCGTGCATGGACAGAACTGCTTCATCAAATACAGAAGAAAGAGGAGGCAGCAGGACGCAGACATCCATCTACGCTCTGGATATGGCACCTGCTTCAGCGTGGGTATGTTGCCCATAAGCATTTATGAACACTTACCAGCCTTTACAAGGCAACCACAGATCATCCTGACTACATGTATGGAGAAAGATCATGAGCGGGGGAGTATAGTCTCTGAGACTGAGCACTGTTTGCCTCCCCAGGCCAGTTTCCTCTGCACAGTACCCACTTTCCAACTGTTTCTGCAAGTGCAGTTGCATTTGAGGTCAAAAAGTGCCCAGGCTTTGGATATAAACACAGAACAGTGGGTGAAACGCCTGAAAAGGAATGCGAATTCAGCCCCCCAGTTTCAGTTGCCCAACTACCAGGTTTCTGTGCCCGAGAATGAGCCCTCGGGAACCAGGGTCATCACCCTCAAAGCCTTTGACCCAGATGATGGCGACGCAGGAGTTGTGGAGTATGACATGGAAGCTCTGTTTGACAGCAGGTCTAATGACTACTTTCAAATAAACTCTGAAACGGGAGGCATTACAACTCTGCAGGCTTTAGACAGGGAGCTGAAGGACACCCATGTGTTCAAAGTGACAGCCACGGACAAGGGGACCCCCAAAAGGTCTGCAGCAGCTTATCTCACCATCACGGTCAGTGACACCAACGACCACGGGCCTGTGTTCGAGCAGACCGAGTACAGGGTTAGCATCCGGGAAAATGTGGAGGTGGGCTTCGAAGTGATGACAATCAGGGCCACAGATGGAGACGCTCCCTCCAATGCCAATATGGTCTATAAGATAGTGAACGAAGCTGAGGTGAATTCTGCGTTTGAAATCGATCCGAGGAACGGCTTGGTTAAAACCACAGTCCGTCTGGACAGAGAGGTTCAGTCGCAGTGCAGACTGATAGTGGAGGCTAACGACCAAGGCAGAGAGCCTGGCCCTCGCAGTGCCACAGCCACCGTGCACATCACTGTTGAGGATGAGAATGATAACTACCCTCAGTTCAGTCAGAAAAGATACGTGGTCCAGGTTCTGGAGAATGTAGCAGTTAATTCGCAAGTAGCTCAGGTGAAGGCCACCGATAAAGATGCTGGAAATAATGCAAAGGTGCATTACAGCATCATCAGCGGCAATGTGAAAGGCCAGTTTTACATTCACTCGCCCACTGGCGTCATTGATGTCATCAACCCTCTGGATTATGAGATGATCAGGGAGTATAATTTGCGGATAAAAGCTCAAGATGGTGGCAGGCCGCCTCTTATTAATGGGACGGGTTTAGTCATTGTGCAGGTGGTGGACGTGAATGATAATTCTCCCATGTTTGTCAGCACACCTTTTCAAGCCTCGGTGCTGGAGAATGTTCCTGTTGGTCACTCTGTGATTCACATTCAAGCGATTGATGCGGATTCGGGTGACAATGCTCTTTTGGAGTACTGCCTCACAGACACATCGCCTGGCTTCCCGTTCATCATCAATAATAGCACAGGGTGGGTTACAGTCAGCCAGGAGCTGGATAGGGAGACCACCGAGTTTTACACATTTGGCGTGGAGGCAAGGGACCGTGGGCTTCCCATGATGTCATCCTCATCAAGCGTGACTGTGACTGTGTTGGACGTGAATGACAACATCCCCACCTTCACACAGAAAATGTACAACCTGAAGATCAATGAGGATGCTCCGGTGGGGGCCAGTGTCCTCACAGTCACAGCTGTGGACAGGGATGTCAACAGCGTGGTGACCTATCAGATAACCAGCGGGAACACGCGGAATAGATTTGCCATCACCAGCCAGAGTGGTGGCGGGCTCATTACTTTGGCCTTGCCTCTGGACTATAAACAGGAGCGCCAGTACATCCTCATGGTGACGGCCTCAGACGGCACTCGTTTTGACACTGCGCAGATTTATATCAATGTTACAGATACCAACACCCATCGGCCGGTGTTCCAGAGCGCCAACTACCAGGTGTTAGTGAGTGAGGACAAGCCAGTGGGCTCCACCGTTGTGGTGATCAGTGCTACGGATGAAGACACTGGCGAAAATGCCCGTATTACTTATATGATGGAGGATAATGTACCTCAGTTTAAGATCCACCCAGACACGGGTGCCATCACCACTCAGATTGAAATTGACTATGAAGACCAGGCGTCCTACACATTAGCTATTATTGCACGTGACAATGGGATCCCTCAGAAATCTGACACCACCTATGTGGAGATCATAGTCCTAGATGCCAATGACAACGCACCTCACTTTCTCAGGGACATCTACCAAGGCACTGTGTTCGAGGACGCACCTGTGTACACAAGTGTACTTCAGGTGTCAGCCTCAGACAGAGATTCAGGGCCCAACAGCAGGGTGAGCTACACTTTTCAGGGAGGGGATGATGGTGATGGGGATTTCTTCATCGAGCCTTATTCAGGGATAATCAGAACAGCCAGAAAGATAGATAGGGAGAACGTGGCCACATACAACCTCAAGGCTTTTGCTGTGGACAAAGGTGTTCCCCCTCTGAAAGCAGCAGTGGACATTCAAGTGACAGTGCTAGATGTTAATGACAACGCGCCTGTGTTTGAAAGTGATGAAATGTACATCTATGTAGAGGAGAACAGTGCTGTGGGCTCCACTCTGGCTCGCATCAGTGCCACAGATCCTGATGAGGGAACCAATGCACAGATCTTATACCAGATTGTGGAGGGTAATGTTCCTGAGGTCTTTCAACTGGACATTTTCAGTGGAGATTTAATTGCCCTCACTGACCTAGACTACGAGGCCAAGATGGAGTACCTGATAGTAGTCCAGGCCACCTCTGCCCCTCTGGTCAGTCGGGCCATCATACACGTTCGCCTCGTGGATGTCAATGATAACTACCCTGTTCTGCAGGATTTTGAAATCATATTTAACAACTACGTCACTAATAAGTCCAACAGCTTCCCTTCGGGTGTCATTGGGAAGGTGCCTGCTCATGACCCGGATGTGTCTGATAAACTCCTCTACACATTTGTGGAGGGGAATGAGCTGAGTTTGCTGATTCTGAACCAGGTCACAGGAGAGCTGAAGCTCAGTAAGGATCTGGACAGCAACAGACCGTTGGAAGCCACCATGAGAGTGACTGTGTCAGGTATGATTACTGTTTTTGTAGTTGCCTCACCACAAATGTGATAGCATATAATGTTTGAAAGCACAAATGTCTTAGAAGCATGTTCCACCGTGTGTGTGAACTGGTGTCAATCAGTCATAACACACCCGCTGAATTAAACGCTGATTGGTTGCAATTGTTTCTTTACCTGAGCCAAATATGTTAACAAGAGCAAAACCTGGTACTAACATAAACCCAGCAGGACTATGTGTAAAACTGGGGACCACTTCATTAATGATGAAAGAGCAGCCCTTTTTTGTTCAATAGTGTTAAGCTTTTTTCATTTCACACTTTTCTTCATACACACTGCCTTAACACAGCCTGTGAAGCTCAAGGTTTTTGTCTTCGTACGTGATCAGGTTTGTGTTTTTAGACATTATTGCCTGCTAGAATGAACCGATATGTAGTGTGGTGTTAAAAGATCTGATTGACTGGAGTGTCCCCTATACCCCAATGAGGTCTTACTAATCCCAGTGAAGGAGTTTTCTTTCAGGCCTCTTTTCTTGTCATGCCGGTAAATCAGGGTTGCTTTGCCACACGCTGTTAAACATTTCTGTTCTGAGTTTTTTCATTTATTAATAACAATTATACTTATATGAAGAATTTCATTCCAGTACATTCTCCAGATCACCTTCCAGACTTTTCAGTACATTTATAGTGGTCTTGCAAGAAATGTTGGCACTAATGTATGATTTAAAACCATTTTTATTAGAGAAAAATGCATTTCCTATGTCAGTTGTTATTCTTTTCAAAACTCATTATGTCCAGGATTGTTACAAATGAACATACTGCATTTTTTAATGAAACTCTTCCTTTGTATTTTTGGGACAGTTTAGGTTAGAGAGTGTGAAAGGAAGTCAGTTACACAAACCTTTCTTAAGAATAAAAAGAAAATCAGGGTTAAAATGAGTGTTTGTTGCTTGTTTCAGGTTATATTTTTGTAGAGAACTTTGATTTATTTTTTGGCCTTGAAACATTTCAGCCGTTCTCAATTCTCAAGGCACTAATTGGAATCAGATGGTTGTTGGTAAGATTATTTTTATGTCCATTTGGAAAGAGTTTCAAAAGTCTTAAATCACACACACTGAGGCTGACTGTAAGTTGAGACCTTTGTGTTGTTGCGTGGCCCTGTGGTGGTGCATTAGCTCAGACCACTGACTGGTCAGTAGAGCTCGGTATGGCCATGTGGTTTCCATTAGACCCATAAGCTTTGCTGGTTCTGTGTTAATGTGTCCTGGTCGCGGTGCCACCCTTAATTTGATTTGAAGAAATTAGCCGTGGCATGTGCCACTGCTTAGCATATAAACAGACAAACAAGCGTCCTGGTGCATGTCTGGAGAGAGAATGCAAATAGCTCTCAAATGTTTGCCGCCGTCCTTCTATGACTTTTCCAGAGACCAGAAAAAAAAATTAAAAGTCAAATTATGCTGCCACTGTAAAGTAGAATTAGTCTAGTTTACTCAAATCTGAAAAAGAAATCTGGAGTCACCCACTTGCTCCAGCTTGATGTGCTGTGGGTACGAATTATTAAAGGCTCAATAATGAAATGATTTAAACAGGCAATAAATGATGTTGCACAGTGCTTATGGATATTACAAGTGGTTTATTGTTTTCACTGCTGTAACGAACTTACATCAGCTCAGGGCCGCAGGATTAACTGATGAACTGGATTCAGGGGGTTGGAGCAGGTAGAGCTCGAACTGGTGCGCAGCAGATTAAAGCACACTTCACCTTAGAACAAGCAGGGGTGCAGTCATGGCATTTTGTGGCTGATTCCTATTTCTGTACAGTTTTCTTTCAAAGTAACAGGTAGCAAAGTTGTACGTTTTTTCTTTAAGCAAAGAAAAATAATGCAGAATAGGCCAGGATGGCATGTGCTGGTGTGACTCAAAAGAGAGATATAAAAAGAGGCAGAAAAACAAAACAAAACAAAATTTCTAAGTCGCCTGTGAGCAATTTCAACTTTTTTTTGTATTGTGCATCTGTTTTAACAATTAGCTTGACTTGGCTTTGAAATTGGGAAAAGTGTGTGTGTGGTGGTGTCAAAAAGGATCAAAAATCAGATTTTTTCTGTAAATTTATTCTGTTTATTCTAGAATTATTTTGTTCATGTCACACTGCAGGGAGAGGCTGGTTTTGGGATTATAATATTCTCATCTGTTTGTACGCATAACCTCCTGGGGCTTGTTCCAGTGTCTCCTCTCTCACTTTTAGGGGTATATTTGCTTTTTTTCTGTGATCCCTACTCTGATATTCTGATTGAGTACACTGTAAACCTAAATGGAACCCTTATTAGAATGGTCAGACAGACTTCTTCCTGGTCCCTTTTGTATTATTAGAAGCTGGTTGACCGCGAACACTGGTTGCTTAGTTGGTTTCTCGTTTTCTCAAGGAGAGAAAACATCCAAAGGACATTGTCATGTTAATCTCTCAGCTCAGTTCCCTGAAAGTTCTCAAGCCAGTCGGCTGTTACTGGTCAGGCTTTGGTTTTTGTTCGTGTCCAGGTTTGAGGCCATGAGGAGAAGTCTGACAGCGAGGGGAAGGAGCAGAGAGGACATGAGGACAGTGGGCGGTGCTGGTCATGATCAGCCAGCTGCTCTGGATGCAGATGAGTTGGTGCTGTGATCTCTCACCTGGTGTGAGTTTAACTTGCCTGGGGCTTTTCTTCTGCTGCAGGTCATAGTGGTCACTCAAACTTAAGATGACTCAAAATTCCTAGAGTGCAACCACATTGGGGTCTGTAGGTAGAAGTAGGGCTGATTCTTTATGATTGGAATATGATGAAAAGTTATCATTTTGTGCACCGTCTTGTTTTGCAGAAAGATAAGAACGTCTCATGTCTGTCAATACAGGATGTAAATATTTTGTAACTGCATTTAAATAGTATAGCAAAATCAAAGTAACCCTAATAATAATATATTTTAATAAATTATATATCTTAATAAACAACATTGTATAACCATCGATAGTCAGTCATTAAAATTTAAGCATGGTGTTCTGCACGGTGGCGCAGGGGTTAGCGCTGTTGCCTCACAGCAAGAAGGTCCTGGGTTCGACTCCCGGGTTGGGCGCAGAGTCATTCTGTGTGGAGTTTGCATGTTCTCCCCGTGACCGCGTGGGTTTCCTCCGGGGTTTCCTCCCACCGCCATAAACATGCGTGCTTTGGGAAATAGGTGAATTGAGCACTCTAAATTGCCCGTAGGTGTGAATGGTTTTCTGTCTCTGTATGTGGCCCTGCGATATGCTGGCGACTGTCCAGGGTCTATTGCAGCTGGGATAGGCTCCAGTCCCCCCTGACCCTAAATGCGGGAAAAAGGGGTAGATAATGGATGCCTGGGTGGGCCCATATTATGGACAACAGAACATTCCTCACTTTTTAAGGAATGTTTAAGTTAAATATAGTATGTAAACATTGTTTAAAGTTTCAGAGCATTCCATTGACTCACCAGTCAGAGCAGTTCATCTAGAGAAATGAAGTATGATGTCATTTAAAACCTGGTTTTAGTCACTAAAACCAGTGCTTCTACATAAACACTTATTCAGCCCTCAGCAGTTTAGCCCCAGCCATTCACAATGAAGTTATAAGGAGTGTTTCAGCCAGGACTGCTTCTTGAATGAGGCGCAGTACAGGGCAGCCAATCAAAACAGAGTTTGTTTATATACATCAGTCTTAAAGGAACACTAAGTTTCATTCTAAGGCATAAGAAGTTGGTCACGTAAAACAGAATCATGACTGTTTTTGGTTACATAGAACCACACAAGCGTCATAAGTGGAACATAAGTGGAAAAAATACAATACAAGAAATAAACATGAAAAGAAAATGGGCCCTTTATTAAACTATCATGAATTAAACTCACACATGCTCAGTGTCTTTATGCAGTGCACTCAGTGCCCTTATGCAGAGACTAGTTCCAGTTATTTACCATCGTTTGACTATCTCTCACTTGACTTGGTTGCATTCCAGGCGTGCCAGTGAAGAAGGATGACTTCATAAAGATTATCTGAAGTATTTCTGCAGTCCAGGGCTGTAATTAATATCTGATTCTGAGCCTTTCTGAAAAAAAGTACATCTGTACTTCATTTTTTAGTTGAAGCTTTGACTTTGTGTTGGAGATGGTTCACCTCGTACCATATGCAACCTTTTCATCTTTGTTTGGAAGATGTTTGATGTATTTCGTTCATGTGTTCCCTTTCTAAGTGAAGAAGACAGGTTTTATCTGTCGGTTGCTGATATAAAGCATGTGTCTTCAGGTATGTGTGTGTGTGCGCATTTCATCTTTATCCTAGTTTACTAAAGATCTAATGCATTGAATCATCTGGTCTTGGATCATAATGGACTGATCCTTTTATTTATACACTTTTATGACTTCCATTAATTATTCATTAACTGCTATAAAGCTAATGTGTAAGTTATTAGAGAGGTGTACTTTCACATGCGGACTCTTAAGGCTTTAAAGCAGGGCTATTCAACTACAATAGCAAGTGGGTCGGATACAAAAGTCACTTGGGGTTCGGGGGCCACAGAATATCGTGTTGTCCAGGCGAGGGTGGTTTGGGGGGCGGGTATTGTGCTAACCTGATTTCGCGCCGGGGGTGGGAGTCTAGCAACTGTTCTAAACGAGAACTCTGACCGTTAAAGTCGTTCGAGTAGATACACCACGAGCTAAAGCTACAAAGATTGTCTCCTGACTGTGTGTGATTTTCCCCTCGCTGAGTGTGTGTGGCCGGATTCTCTTTCGTTACCGCCAGCTATACTCAGCATTAGGTAACACACCCATTTTCTGACAAATCCCGCCTCTTTCGGCTGCGATTGGCTAATAATATGGCAACTTCTGTGCTCGGATTGGCCAATCTTGGTGAAAGTAGCTGGGGACTACCAGCCAATCATCATCCAAATCCCATTGCTTCATTATATCTCACGAATCACTCCTGACAGTCTAGTGGGCCATAAAAAAATTCAAAAGGGCCGGATCCGGCCCGCAGGCCGCTAGTTGAATAGGCCTGCTTTAAAGTATAGTTCAGCATAAAATCAAATTTAAACAATATGCCATCTATAGATGTTTAGTGTCTAAATTTTGCTTCTTTAATAAAAAAATATGCTAACAATGATTCTAAATCAGTCTAACATTAACAACAAAACCAAGAAAAAAGAATAGTTTTAACTCAAAGTGGGTCATACTGCATTGTAAACCAGGCTGGCAAGTCTGCAGCACCTTAATGAACATTTTAGTTGGTTTACAGGAGTTTTGAGGATGTAATTACACAAAAGATTGAAGTAACTCTTGACTTCTGTTTGTTAGCAATTTTATCACAGCTCAAGTTCTAA
Source organism: Brachypetersius gabonensis (assembly GCA_037577145.1). Classification (NCBI taxonomy): domain Eukaryota; kingdom Metazoa; phylum Chordata; class Actinopteri; order Characiformes; family Alestidae; genus Brachypetersius; species Brachypetersius gabonensis. The sequence continues at coordinate 8,600,371 of JBBJLR010000034.1, forward strand.
ACTCAAACACCCGAATTAGGACTTCAGACATTCCTTGGCTTATTGTCTAACTAATTTTTGCCTGACCGTTCCTTTTAGGGGTTCACTTAACTTGCTGTTTACCTCCACTGGACCTTTAGTAATGCTTTTTCCAATCAAATTTCTATTTGCAATAGCTGTGCCAATAAGTTCTTTTTTTTTACAATAAATAACAATTCTGATGCATTTTCTTCTACTGATACAAAACACACATACAATAGAGGCCATTGGTCACTTGCTATAGCATCAGCCCCATTGGCTCCTGTTAGAAAAATCTACTTTTTGTTTACGAAATCAAAACTATTGACTGTATGACCGTACAAACAGAATAGTTAGAAAAACAATGGCATATTTCTTTAAGCAAGTCAGTCCTCTGCTTGACTCCTGAGTAATGGGAGTGCAGCATCCCCCTTCGTGTCCTCGGTGGCTGTCCTCTCGTCTTCAGAGGAAGGCCTGAGGAGGAGAATTTGAGAAGTTCTGGCTCTCGTCAGTTGTTGGCATGGCGACCGCGAGCATTGTGGAGCTTTCAGGCATTCTGTCCGGACAGGGGGGCTCGAGCACGGGCCCCTTTTGTGGAGAAGGATGAGGAGGGAGGGGGTTTGTGATGGAGGCAAGAGGGGGTTTCTTACACAGCGAGGAAGGGGGCAGCCATTGTCCCCATGCAGATTTCTGTCTCTGAAGACAAAGCTGTTTGTGTGTTGAAAACTCAAGAGAAGGGGGCTGCTGAATGAGGAGTGTGTTTCTGTCTTACTTGGTCTGTGGCGGTCGGTCCATGATCAGGCATTTATCCGTAACTCATCCTCCAGCCACCAGCTACCCTTTATACACGTGCATATTCGGTCATGACATGCATTTATGCTCTCTGACTAAAAATATGCAGTTTTGGGTCCATTTCCATCTTTCATTTTTGGTGTTACATCAGTCCACAGTTGGTTCTTGGTGGATCTCTTCAACCTAAGGACAATGCCTGGCTCTAACTTTACTGTTATGTTGCCATTGTTTGGCCAAAGCTACTCTTAAATGCAGCTTAGTAGCACTCTTTCTGAATGGCCATTCTTACTTTTCCACATGAAATACAAATGGTTGCCATTGGATACCACCTAATATTTGACAAAGAAAGCAGAAGGGTCTTTGGAGGATTTCTCTTTGGACTGCACCAGTACAAAGACCAGAGGACCTGTGTTATTAAAGCCCAAACTCCACATTCCGCCACTAGAACCTTAAACAGAGGGAAACAAATGGTGCATTCCAGGTCACTTAAGTGCTTGGCCCCTGATAATTGGAAATTCCTCACTTAAACTTCAGAATGTCATAATAGCCAAGCAGCGTGGCCCAAGACTTCAAACAAATATGAGTTGTTGCCGGCTTATGTTCCAAAATGTTTTTAGTTTTATTTGAGCCTCAGCCCAGTATTAAATCTTGTGCACTTTACTGGGTAAATCTCAGCACTTGAAGCACCACAGTTTCCAACCCTCAGTTACAAATAATGAGAAATAATGTGCATTGGTTTACTTTGGTGGTAAAGCCACTTTAACCATTTCCAGCACATAACACTGATATCACATAGCATTCAGGTTCAATTCAATTCAAAAACGTTATTTGTCTTATTTGTCTTCTTTATTTGTCCACGAGGGGGTTTAAATTGCCCCTCGGGGACAAATAAAGAAGTTCAGCAGTACTTCATTCATCATATTTCACACCTGCTCTGTTACATTAGCTCAGACTTTGCTGCTTTAACCGCAGTGCTCATAAACTCAGAAATGCCCATAAAAAGCAGCACCCACAGCTACGGAGGCAGGAATTCACTGCATGCTAAGTACTGATGATTCTGAGTGTGCTGAGAGGGGCCAAAGCATGCCTGTCACTGCTGATGTTAACAAGATCCATAACATATTCATGAGGGCAGTGTGGAGAGGTGTGGCCCCTATTATGGAGCACTTAGACCATGCACTCTCTGCAGAAGAAGCCTTTGTTCATTAACTTGCTTTGAGTGCACCTTTGCAGCATTCCTCAGAAGCCACGCCAAGACAAAGTGCGGCTTTGCTACATGTAAAGAGGAGATACATCATAACAGCTAAGTGCTACCAGAATTAGCACTGTGTGCTGTGGTGTGTTAACATATGACAGAATGATCACATCACATTCTACTCTTATGTCCTCTTTACTGTTTACTTTTTGAACTATTTTGATGCAGTTTAAAGACGCACTGTATAATGTTACTCAGATCAATACTCCATCCATCTATCTTGGCTTTTTTTTTCTGGAAATTTGCAATTTGGGGTTTGATATTTAGTTTGTGTTTTGTTTTGTACAGTTTCATTCTTTTCTTTAATTCACAGTGGAAGTTCTTTTTGAGTCTTTTGTAGCCCACACGCACTGCAGTGGGCACACTCTGTCCCCTCTCTCAGCTGTGCTCATTGTACTACAGAAGCCAATTGGCCCAACGCCTCACATATTTAGGTCAGCCTTCAGTCATGATGTTGCCCCTGCTGCTGCCAGCGAAGAGGGACATGTGTCTTGGTGTTAGTTGACTGGTGCTTTTCAGTGCTTTTGGCAGCTTGTTGCTTGGCCTGGTCTTACCTTTGTCCATGAAGACATTGAATCAAATATTCTACATCTGGAATATCTGGATCAAGATATTTTTTAAAAATTAAGATTCAGTCATTTTAGACGAGCATTTGCTTTAAAATTCCTTGTAGTACATATGTCGGATGTCGGAGTTGCTGTAATGGCAGATCAGGTGAAATTTTGCAGCAGTTTTTCAAAACTTTTTCTGTACTAGCACTTCTGCATAATTTCTCATATTTAACTTGAACTAAGTTCTCGTGTCCAAGTCTCATTCTTGAGTGAAAATTATGTTTGAATTACGCAAATTATTATATTAAAATTATAATCAACAATAGCCTGTTGAATAATTTGATAACTGGCATAATTACACAATTTTAAAAACTATCTAAAAGTTATATTCCTTGTGAATATAGGGAATATAACTTGGGGAATATTTTACATTTTATAAAGTCATACATACATTATGAAGTCATATTTAGTAGTCTGGACGTTCTCCACAAGGGGCGCTACTAGTGAGTGCCATGTTTGTGTGCTTTACTGAAAGAGAGGAAACCTACACCAGCAGGATCTCTCAAACGCGTGTGTAATTTTTTTATCGGATGTCAAGTCAGTTAAAATTTCCTATAAATAAAAAATGATGCCCCAATAATTAATCAAAAACAAGATTTAAATTACTTTTATACTGATACTGATATTAATTGTTAGTGATGGCCCTTCATTTTAGTGTATGTTTTACAAGACTAGTTGCAGCTGGCCTGGCCACCCATTGCTGTGTATGCTGTCTAGTCCACTCCTGACATGCAGCAGCAGTTTTCCTGTGGCTGCTGTTTGACAGCTGTGTGACCGTCTTAACATCAGACAGTATAATTTGCCTCTGAACTGGAGGCGTGCCAAGACCACACTCAGGTTTAGGACGAGAACAAGTGCTTTGTTTTACAGCCCACTTGAAAGAACGGGTGGCAATATTTACAGAGACTGTCAGTTCGGTATCAGTGTTTATGAACGGAAAGCCACGTGCACAGATCCTGGAACATCTTTAAGAAGTGCAACATGCCATAAACTGCCTGTGGAACCTTTCAGAGTCACGGGTGAGCTGTCAGTGAGCACTGTGTTATCCTAATGTAATTATAAATATTCCCCTGCGGGTTGGATATATTGGATCAGTTGGACTTTCCTCTGTGCAATTAGCTAATATCTGACTCGAGTTACTCTGCATATGTTAAGACAGTCTGCTTGTGCGCCTGCCTCACTCAAATCTCATTTCGTTTCACTTATTGCCAAGTGGAGGGGCGGAGGGAAAGAGCAGCCCACTTTACTCAATACTGGACACACAGAATTTATGGCCAGAGTAATGGGCTTTAATGCACGTCTCATTAAAGAGCAAACACATTGCATTAGAACTTACTTTAGTCCACTGAAACAGACCTCTGCTTTTGCTGATGAGGTATATGGCTGCGTAGAAGGAAAAATAAGTTTGCAGAACCTTTGTAATGTGTTGCAATGCTTTCAAATCTTTCGGAGAAAGAAAAAGTGACCAAAAAGTCAGTTACTTGGCAAATATGATATTCACACAGTATTTTTAAACTTCTCTCATACGAAGGTAAATCTCAGCATAATTGCCAAACAAGCATGTGTGTGGAAACTGTGAGGTGTCACTAAGAACCTAAAATTGAAGTGTAAGACCAGAAAAAGAGATTTTGGTGCAGCTTTTTTCAAGATCATCTGTAGCATATGGTCAGCTGCCATAAAAATGACAACATTGACCTGTACTTAGTAAAAAATTAAGTATTTACTTTATTTTTACAGTATTTACTCATTTTTAATACAAACCAACAGACAGGTGCTGAAACAACTACCCATTTGATGCTATTATAACTGTGTTTTTGAATCAATCAATTTTGCACTGGAAACAATTGAGTTTTCCTATCAGCAGTGACAAATGAGTATCGATAGACAGTTAAATCAAGTTACCAGTGGTCAGGATCAATCCTCCTTGAATATGCCTGCTGCAGTTTGTGTGTTTTGATTATATTTACATTGGTGATTGTGTGAACTAAGGCAGAAGTCTGTGTTTTGTCTGTGGCTGCGTGTCTGGCTAGACTGACACTATGTGAAAGGACAGCGTAACAGAGTGGAAACGTCTCTTCATTGTCCAGCAATTATACCTCTCTCCATTCAAATGATAGAGGGGCCTTTTACCCTGGGCTGAACAGGAGGGATAAGAGAATACACTAGACCCAAACAATGCTTTAAACAGGGACAGACAATGAAGCGTAGCTATCATGGAGAGGAGAGCAGATGTAGTACATGGCTCATGGCCTGTTGGACATGTTAAAGTGGTGCTAGAGGACTGGCCATTACTATCCAGTAGCTGAGAGAAAGTGATCTAGTGTTCTGGTTTCATTCAGGAGAACAAAACAAGGAGCTTTTCGGTGACAGCTTGAAAGCAGCAGATTGAACATGTCTCTTAACATATTGAACGTAATTGTAACATCAAGGTTTTACATGGCTATAAAGACAGTTCAATATAAAGCTTTTAAAACGTAGTGCTCTGAATGAATGTGCATGTATAAAACAGTCTGCATGAATAAAATAAGAAATATTTAAAATAAATTAATGACATGTAATACTTATATTATCAACATAAATAAAGTATACGAGCTTGGTTAGAAATACACAATCATGTGCAAAAATCTGCCCCTGGTCAAAGGAACCAATTTTCACTTGCTGTTTACACAATTTTCTTTTGTTCACAATGTGTCAGTCATTAAATAAACAGAAAATGTGCATTAAATTGTTCAGATTTCTTTGTAGTGAATTTGAACTTCTTTTCACTTAGAAAGTCAGCTTCACTTTAACAGGTATGCTAATGTTTATAGTTAAGTAACGCTAGAATGGACTGGTTAGCATGAATATTTTTATAGAATGTGTTGAAAAATGTAAATACTGTACTATTTATTACCAAGATGTTTTTAGATGCTTCCTAAAAGACTCTAATAAGTATGTGTCACTAATAAGTATGTGTTTTTATCCTACATTGAAATCAATGACTGTATGTATGTATATATATATATTGTGTGTGTGTGTATAAAACATTTTTATTATGAACTATAATAATTGATTATATGATTATATAATCAACAGAGTTCGCATCCTCAGACAAAGACATTTTGAAACTTTAAGTGTACAGTCACGTTCCATTTCTCCAGACATGTCAGGGTTCTGTCTTTTCTCTTTTCTCAGATGGTCTCCACCAGGTCTCTGCTCTCTGCACACTGCGGGTCACCATCATCACGGACGACATGCTGACCAACAGCATCACTGTGCGTCTGGAGAACATGTCTCAGGAGCGCTTCCTGTCTCCTCTGCTTGGTCTGTTTGCTGAGGGCGTGGCGGCTGTGCTGTCCACCAGTCGGGAGGGTGTCTTCGTCTTCAACGTCCAGAACGACACTGACGTGGGCGCCCCCATCCTCAACGTCACCTTCTCGGCCCTGCAGCCTGGAGGCGGCCCGGTCCGCTACTTCCCCACTGAGGAGCTCCAGGAGCAGCTGTACCTGAACCGCTCCCTGCTGAGGCTCATCTCCACCCAGCAAGTGCTGCCCTTCGACGACAACATCTGCCTGCGTGAGCCCTGCGAGAATTACATGAAGTGTGTGTCAGTGCTGAAGTTTGACAGCTCCGCCCCTTTCGTGGCCTCCAACACGCTGCTGTTCAGGCCAATCCACCCTGTCAACGGCCTGCGCTGCCGCTGTCCTGATGGCTTCACCGGAGACTACTGCGAGAGTGAGATCGACCTGTGCTATTCAGCGCCGTGCAAAAACAACGGCCAGTGCCGCAGCCGTGAGGGCGGATACACCTGCGAGTGCCCGGCTGATTTTACAGGTAGGCACCTGCATTTTATTATTGCATCCTCTTTCTCGTTTCCTTCCTGACTTCGTAATCTGCTTTGTGTTTCTCTCTTTTTTTCTGGGAAGGTCTGTCTATTGGAGTATTAAAGGCCATATATGTGGCACAAGGGATTGCAAGTGTGGAAAATATGATGCAAAGACAAAAACAGTGAAAGTCAGCTGGAGTAGAATGAAAGTCAATGTACACAAATTTCAGTAAATGATAGGTTTAAGACAGTAATACGCAGTATAACAGTATACATTAAACAGCTTTACGTGCAGTACCATGACATGTGTGTATTATTGTCACACACACATCTAGATTTAATAAAAATCCTGAGAAAACACAAAGCACCATATTTCAAATAATCACTTCATGTACTGAAGGAAAAAAGCTATCCAACACTTTTAAAAAGGTTATTAATCAATCAACCAATTGACTCAGTCTACTAATTAATCAAATTTGCTTGACCATTGGAATTAAACAGACTTGATTACTGCCATCCAAGATTAATGTAAAAGTTACTTAAATAGAACTTTTACAGCAATGTGAAGTTCTTAACAAGCAACACACCATGCTGGAATCAAAATATTTTTTGAAAGAGATGAGAAAATATTTAAATATCAGCATGGAAAGTGTTAAAATGTAGAAAATGTGTTCTGCTTTCCCTAATTGCTCAACGGACCAAGAAGGAACAACTCACTACTAAAGTCATTAAAGAACTCTCAAGATTCAAGAACATTCAAGATTCAAGAGAGTTTATTGTCAGAGCAGCCACACACACAAGTACAGGATTGAACTAACTTTCTCTGAAGCAAATAGTGTGGTGTACATGTTAGGAACTGCAGGTCTCGCTCACCTCAGTCAAATTCAGTGGTCATGATTCCACTTTTGGAAAGAGACTGAACAAAGATATTATCTGTTTAGGAGCTGCAAAGTGTAAACCACTTCTAACCGAGAGGAACACAAAGGCTCATCTCACTTTGCCAGAAAAAAAACCCTCTTATGACTTCCAAGCCTTTCAGAATAATGTTCTGTGCACTGATTAGTGGAAAGTTTTTGGAACGCAGGGGTGTGGTTACATCAGATGGAAAGCTCAAACATGGTGGTGGCAGTGCCATGGTGTAGGCATTCTTTGCTGCTGGGTGACTTCCATAATTGATGCAATAATGAATTCTGCATTCAGAAAATCCAGCAGGAGAATGTCTGCTGATCAGTCTGTGATCTGAAGCCCATTGAAATGAAATACGCTTGCAGTTTGTCCACTTCTGAATGGCATAAAAGAAACAGAATTGCACTTTTGGAGTGGCCAAGTCATAATCCTGACATGAACCCCACTGAGATGCTCGGGCAGGAACTCAAACAGGCAGTTTGTGCTCAGCAGTTCTATAGAGAAGAGTGGACCAAAATTCCTCAACAGAGATGGGGAAGAGAGATTAGCATCTGCTGTTGCTAAAGGCGGCACAGCCAGTTATTACGTTTAGAGTAGGGAGACTTCTTTATATGGGTGTGATAACTTATTTATATCAGTAAATGAACTGATTATTTAAAAACACTGCTTTTATTCTTGCTGTGTTTCTCCTATATGACATTTGTTAGGAGAACATGAAATCATTTAGTGTGAGAAATATGCAAAAATAGAGGGAATTAGTATATTTTTCATGACCTTGTAGATCAGGTGGGAGAACAAGCTTAATAATTATAATAATAATAATAAACTCACATTTTATAAAACCTTTTAGTTGATAGTGTGTAAGAGTATGACGTGGTATACTTGTGGTGGCCTGGTGGGTAGAATACTTGCGTCGAGACCAAGAGGTCATGGGTTCGAATCCTGGGTTTCTGAGCAAGACCCTTAACCCCAAGTTGCTCCAGGGAGACTGTCCCCTGTAAATAGAGAATGCAAGTTGCTTTGGATAAAAGCCGCCGCCTCTTTAATGCCGGCAAAGACATACAGTTCAAGGTGACTGCTGTTTTTTATAAATCCTTTTAAGTATGCTATGCCTAAATTAACAATGGTCATGATGATTTAAGCATGTACTTTGCATGATGCTAATTGTAGCCTTTTAGCTTAAGTACAAGGCTAAAGAAGCAAATTGGGTGCTTAAAGGTTTACATTTACATTTACGGCATTTCTCAGACACTTTTATCCAAAGCGACTTCCCTTCCTGAACTACAGGGGCCAGTTTCCCTGGAGCAACTTGGGGTTAAGGGTCTTGCTCAGGGACCCAGTGGTGGTATGCTGAGGGTAGGATTCGAACCCAAGACCTCTTGGTCCAGAGGCAAGTATCCTACCCACTACGCCACCACCACCAGGTTTAGCCTAATTATCTGCATCTGGGTTAAGGGGGAAACATTGTAAATTTGATTTTCACCAGCGTATCTTGTTATAATAGTAAACTGTTATAACATCAGATTAGTGGATTATCATTTGCTCACAGTGAAGGCAGCTGATGCCTGAACAAATTGTTTGTCACCTTCTCAGTTTCCCTCCTTGTCAGAGCCTCGTTTGGTCTGATACTGTAGAAACATGAACCTCGAGGGCCCCTCCTTTGAGCTGAAGTGTTCATTGAAACAGCAGGACATGGACATGTCTACCTTTAATATGCATAGCACTGATCCTTCTCGGGGTCCTTTGCCCACTTTGACAGCTTCTTTCTCCATGGATTCGGATTTCTGTGCTACTGTAAAGAACAGTGAAGCCGTGCCCCCTCGAGCCCTCGGGTAGTCTGTGGTCATAACCGAAGGTGCTGACAGTGGCCTCTGTAGTTCCTACTTTGGGTTTCTCTCATTACAGCGTAATATATCCCTGTAATTCCACTGAAATGAGGGATTATCTAGCAGGCATTTGGGTCATTACCTCTTTGGAACTTGCTTTGTGTGTCCCAACACACACAGTTGCTCAGGGCCCAGATCATGTCAGAGTAATGGCAGGTACACAAAAGGCAGGGCATTGAGTTGACCTTCCATCTGAATCACAGGATCACAAGCCTGATGAGCACATGGTCAGACATTTCTGTGCCCATTTGCTTGTCCTGAAGAATCTGTTTCAAATGTAATTTATTGTTATTATTTTTTTTTTATTTCTTGTTAAAATGTCATTGTTTTGCACTATTGTTTATGGTCTGTCTTTTTTCTAATGTCTTATCTTTTTTTCTTTCTTGTTGCACTGAGCAAGCTGAAGACACAAGAATTGTCATCAAGTTCTTTCTTATTTGATCTTTAAATCAAAATAAACAAATATATACAGTGGGTCTTTTTGAGTTAAAACAGTCTTGACATTTCGAGTTTACAGCATTCACTCCCACTTGACTTACACTGTTCTCCTCGTACTTACAGAACTAGTTTGATTGTGCGCGGCGGAAGAATACGCAGTAACGCTGCATATGAGTGAGAAAGTTTTCCTTTCCGTTTTTCTGTGGCTTAGTTGGGTTTTCATGATTTTACAACTGTGTTAGGATCGATGAGTGACTGAGGCGAGGATGTGTTTCGACACCAAAATTCGGGTTACATCACCATCACCGGGACCCCCTGTAGTTTTATATTTAAAACAAAAACTAATTACAGAACCCAAAATCGAAGTGGATCTATTATAAGGATATATCTCTTGATTTGTGATATCCTTGGAAGCCCAAAGACTGAAAGTATAACATTGGCCAGTGACACTTGATAGAGCAACATACTGTTATACCAGAGAAGAAATTTAACATTGCGTTCCAACTTAACTCCTGAAGATATAGTAAATCTTGCAATACAGGCTTATACAAACTCATATGTTATGCTTTAAAATGCCTGGAAAATACTCATAGCAGACCAGAAAGCAGAAACATAGCTACAACACAAATGGTCGACGATTAATGACCATTTAAAGCATTTATTAAAGTTCCTTTGCTGAGCAAACGAGGTAAAGCTTCAGACCGTCTTAGATGTTTTTAAGGACCGTTACTGAAGCCCACCAACCAATTATTACGCCTAATAAATGTAGTTTAGTTTAGCACACACTTCTGGTGTGGCAGGTGGCAAAGATAAAGTGAAATGGAACTTTGAGGGTGCTGTACAGGTCACTGAATGTGCCTGCTGTGAAATACTATATGACTTAATAAAGAATGGTTTGTATGAAAGGAAAAATCCTTCCTAAATTAGTGAGTTTATTTTCTGTAAATGTGGCGTTTTCTTAAGCGGGCAAAAGCAGACAACATGCATGAGAATACACAATTATGTAACTACAGGAATGCTAATCAAAAATAGTGAATTTCCGTTAAGCTGCTAAAAAGTCAGAGAATATTTCAGATGGTAAGCTGCAGTACAATCACCCAGACAGAAATGACGCCATGCCAAAAAAAGGTCAGGGGACTGGAATGACCGTGTTAAATACTTGAATATGTGGTCATTGAACCATTTTTGCAGCTTTGTGAAGTTTAGGCATGTGTCCTTCTGCATAATCCAGTCACAACCCAGTTTGAGCCTGTTTTACATTTAAAAGTGGGTTATTAGTAATTAACAGTGGGCCTGGGTTTGTTTCTGTGTTACCATCCTTCTTTTCACACCAAAAAAGGATGGCAAGTGCTCCATATAACTATAGTATCAATATAACTACAGTATCAAAGTTAATGGGATTTGAAATATGAATAAGAGTCGGTGTTGTCTTAGACTAAATTTACCTTGATATGTAAGTTTCAGTAAAAGCTTTATTGGCACAGTTATACACACACACACACACACACACACACACACACACACACACACACACACTCAGGAAATGAAGTAACACAAGCAAAGAGTCCAGTAAAACTACGTCACACCATGAAAGCTCTCTTATCTTGCACCTGGAGTTTCTCTCATCGAACACTATCTGAGATTTGATCAAACGCACCTCTCACTCACTCCCACACAGCGCCATCATGCTGCACACAAATAACAATTCCCAGAGGAATCCGCAGAGACTCACTGGGGAACAAAAAACTGCACTGATAGTATCTCACGCAGCATCATCCTCCATTAGCGAGCTATCATCAGTTCTTCAGAGATTTCACCTTCCAGAATGGTTCTCCTGGGGTTCGGCAGGTGTCCTCAAGACCACCATGGTGCTCCCATTGTCTCTCTGCCTTGGGCTACGGCCTGGTTTGGTTAGATTAAGAGCAGAGGTCAGCCTGGGTCACTGAGTGGAGTGGTGAATGTGGTGTATTTGGATGCCTTGAGGGAAGACAAAAATGACCCCGCATATGAATGAACCCTCAGAAAGAACCGCATTGTGGCCTCTTATAGGGAATAAAATGTTTTTAATTGCTGGGGCCAAACACACACACACACACACACACACACACACACACCACCACCACCACCACCACAAAATAAAAAATTAATCAGAAAAAGAAACCTTTCATTCCTAGTTAGACAAATGATTTCGGTGTGTGTGGAGTTTGTAAACAAATGGATGATACTTGCTGATAAAAATAGTGCTGATATTTATGTCTTGCAAACAGATTTATTATGTCTATTAAGTGTCCTCACATTTGCAGTTCATCATGATTAATGCGGATCTGAACTGTGTCCTGCAGGTCCAGCCTAAATCAGACGCTGTGGTGTGTTTTGGCCTGAACTGAGGAATATTAACGTGTCGACTGCTTTTTCCATTCCAGGAGAGCACTGTGAGGTGAATGCTCGCTCTGGCCGCTGTGTGTCTGGTGTGTGTAGGAATGGGGGTCGCTGCGTGGACCTGCTGGTGGGGGGCTTTATTTGCCAGTGTCCTGAGGGAGAGTTTGAGAAGCCATACTGCCAGATGACCACACGCAGCTTCCCTGGACATGCCTTCGTCACCTTCAGGGGCCTCAGGCAGAGGTTCCACTTCACCCTGTCCTTCATGTGAGTATTGCAGTTAATCCGTCAAAATCACTATTGATATTTTAATATGTCTACTGATTTATAACTACTATTATTGCTAGCTAAATTCAAGTAAGTTACGTTACTCATATGAGGAGGTGCCCTCAGATTATTAACGTTTAGTTTGTCACACAGTTAAGTTACAATTGCAAACTTGCCTTTCATTTAACTTTTATAAATATTATCCATTACTTAGTAGGCCAATACTTCACAAATAATGATAGCAACAAATTTACTCATCACTCATAATGTGTACTAATTCTATAAGTGAATTAAATTATATATAACATACTAGCATTATTTATTTTCCACTAATCTGACTCGCTTTTTTAATGTTAGGCATTCTCCATATTCATTTTAGTATTCATACTTGATGCTGTACAGCTTTTTGCCGTTCCTGCTTTGTCTACAGCTCAGTTTTTCATTCCTTCCACATCTAACCTGCACTATGGCCTTATAGTATTGAAGACGGATTCCACACTTTTGAGCAGTGAATGGCAGTGAACTATTTGGTGTTCTTGCCAATGCTATTCTGGCGGTGTCTGTTGGAGTATGAAGGACCATACAGTGGTCTTCATGTTTACAGAGTCCTTTAACTCTCCATTACATTGTAAAGAACTATGATAGTATTAAAAGCACATAAATGAAAAGGTTGCTTTGCTGCAGAGGTGAACACTCCAGTGTTTTGATTTGATTCGCAGTACTGGGTTTACAGTTCAATATTTTGCTTAACTTTAGACAAAATGTTAAAGAAGAAATATAACTGTACTCAGATGTAGCATGAACTACAAATGAGACTAGAACTGAGAGAAGGAGGATTGGGTTGGACTGGGTTTGTTTCAAACTTTGATGTTTAAACAATGCAGTTGCAGCAAATATTTGTGCCGTCAATTTGTGAAATGGACCCCTTATTTTTACCTTAAAATTAGATTTAGGGCATTTGTGAAATGGACCCCTCTATATTAAACTTAAGGCTCTATTATTTAAGGGGCACATTTGAAAAAAGTAAATTCGGTAGTTTTACCCCATAACCAGCCTTCACCTGTGCACTTTTTCCCTTAACTCTCCTTCATTTCCTATTTCGGAAATTCAAGTCAGAATTGTGGTATTTTAACGGGTAAAATGAAGGGTTTGGTTTCTTGGCGGGTGCAGTGTTGAGATTAAGCACCTCTCCCCACTTTCCCATAGGGTTTGTATCACGTCCCTTAAGGTGTAAATGAAATACTAAACTTCACGCATTCCCATCTCTCATCTCCATGGCAAACATGCAAACAGGATGTAGCATGCGGCGGGATCTTTGTTCCTTCTTCCTGTCAGTCTGCCCTCGTGCCATGTGCTATCTGACACCTCTCCCTGTCTGCCTCCCCTGTGCCCTCAGCGCGGTGCTAACCGCTTGGCAAACACCTGTGGGTCAGATTTCCCCTGGTGACTTCTCCGTCCATTACCTCGTCATTACCGTAATTGGTGTGTGCTTTGTTCTCTGCACATTTTTTTTACTTTCTCACACTTCCTTTTCCCCTTCCCTCTCTCTTTCCTCCCTCAAGCCCATCCTCTGTGTCTGTTCAGCATGCAGAATGCTCTCTGGTGGTGATTATGGAATTGCTTTCGGATATTCTTGCCTATAATAAAAATTATAGAATACAATGTACCACAGTTCTGCAGTAATGGTGTGAGAAACTGGTTTGCATCTATTAAAGTAGTGAAAGTAATATTGGCCATGTTTAAAAAGATGAAATCTTTTTTTCCCCTCCTATAGGTTTGCCACTCGAGAGAGGAATGCCCTGTTACTCTATAATGGCAGATTCAATGAAAAACATGACTTCATTGCTGTGGAGATCGTGGAGGAGCAGGTCCAGCTCACGTTTTCTGCTGGTGAGTGAGTAAGAGCTTGTGAGGGTGTGCGTTTGAGTGTGTGTGAGGCTGTATAAAACACACACAGCTAACTAATGCAGGCGCTTTTTTCAGGCTAAAAGCTAGTATCTTAGTACTGAATGGAAAATTATGACAGAATGGGAAGCACAGCCTAAATTATAGAGTTATTTCAATTCTGCTATCACTTTACAGTGGGACAGTGTTTATACAACTAGACAATAGCTACAAACTTTTAGAGGCATAAACATTGCGGAGAGAAGTGGCGAGGCAAATCCCGCGGAGGCTTTATCTTAATTTCGTTATATCCAAATACCCATCTTAATTTAGAAATTATCTTAATTTAATTTGTTAAGAAAGACCAATTTTTATTGGTGCGTTGGCCTATTTGTAGGCTAAGTGAATGGCTAGGGCTACTTAGAGTGCTGAGATGTTAACGATGTTAACAGAGGACTTATTTTATTTATTTGTTCCAACTTCCAAGTGGCCTATAGCCGTCGTTAGTCATGAATAAATGATGTTTAAAAAATGTATCAAATGACTCATTCTTGACAAAAGGCACGTGAGCTGTGTGCACATTTGAATAATGTCGGGCTGTAAACCGGTTCGGGCTTTTAAAAAGCTGTCAATCAAAATGTTCTTGTCGGACTCGGGGAGAATTCTGTCGGGTTCGGGCCTTGTTGGGCCTAACTTTTAAGGCCCGATTACAGCTCTATCCCTGACATCAATGGCCAGTGGCATTTCTGGCCATTCTGGGATGGGAGTTGCGCCCTGTCAGGGCCCAGTTGGTGCCCCCTTCCGGTGCTGCCCTGGGCAACCGCCTAGGTTGCCTATGCCTAGAAACGCCCCTGTCAATGACATCAAAATGAACAAAAGCAGCCTTTATGGCATCTGTGGCTTGTTGAAATAAGCCTGTATAAAAGATATGTCAGTTGTCATAAAAGGCTTATACATGTGTCGTGTAGCCTTGGCCTTGAATGCTGCCCTTTAGGAATTTATTAGCCTTATTTGTCTTTCATTGAAACTTTTAGAGGATTTTAGATACAGATTCGAAAATTTGAGTTTGGAACATTATTGTGTTTGCAAAAAGAGAGGATGATATTTCATCTGTGGTGAACTGTGCCTGTTAGAGTTAGGCCTTTAGTTCAGAACATAAATATCAAAACAAGGTCAACAGCCCCGAATATTAATTTTGTGCTAAGCTAGCGCCATTGCTCATGAACGTTTGTTGTTCTAGATTAAACATGGACATCTGGAGGCTGTAAAAGAAGCCGATTATCATGTATTTGACTTGTATGTAGCATTATTGGTGTGACTGCTATTGTAAAGTGCTTGCTGCTGACAGAAACGAACTGGTTAGGCTCACAGGTTAGCCTGTCAGGCCAAGCCACTGAGGAAGCTTAGCTACAGCTGCCAGAAAGGAAAAGTCTTGAGTAATTTTCCACTGAACATTTCGAGAATTAACTTCTGTTTCCAAACAAAACTTTATAATAATATAAATGTACAGAGTGCCAGGTTACAATGTACTGAGCTAAAAAAAAGTTCCTAGAAATCATTAGGTCTTCTCCGAAGGCCTTAGGGGTTACCATGTAAGTAAATATGCTGTTCATTTGAACTATATTTGAATAATAGTAGTAACACAACAGTAGTAAGTCGCAATTTTAAAAGCCATGGTAGTAAGTAAACAATATGTGAGTGTGGGATTATTTGTATGCCGTTAGTTTTGAAGAGCTCCAAAAATCTTGCCATGAAGTCAGAGCGAGATTACACAGACATGCAGCGCGGCGTATTTTCCCTCATTTTTATGAGTGCCTTGGCTTGAAATGTTAGCACGTATCTGTGGGGGCCTAGTGCCAAAGGAAGCAGCTGGCCAAAGAGCACTGAAACACACATCCTCTATCTACCTGTCCTTTTGTTTTTCTAACCCTTTCACTCGGGCCCTCCTGGGCCGGCGGGTAATCAGCACGCCTCCAAACCTCTCCTACCGTCTCTTTAACACTGGGACTTGTTTCCAAAGGAAAAAGGACAGTGGAATGTGGCACCGGACTGTCCTTGAGTGTGAATAGGTGGATTCCATGCATCTTACATGTGTTCACGGTTGGACATGGACAGTGGCGGATAGTAAAAGGCAGTGAAAGGCATTTCCTCACAAAACAGCATCTCACTGTCTAAGCATGAAGGAATTTGAACAACATTGTGATCCTGGTAAATGATGAACCCAGGGAAGTCAAAGGTGACGCTCCTGCTATGATCATCGCTGAAGAGAAGAGAGGTAAACATCAGAGCAGACAGTACAGTGCGTAGATTGGACTTGAATGAGGAGTTTTTCTCATGGGAGGTCCAAGACTGTCATTATCTCCTCTATAATGATTCACTTATTGTGTCCACTCAACTGGAAGAGCGCCATCAATATTACGAAGCTGCCTGTGAGTTCCAGCATGTGCTGCTGAACTATTTTAATGATTTGGCAAGCTTTGGGACTTAAGCGGCTTAAAGGACTTTCCTCTGAAGCACTGTCAGATTTATTGAAACGGTTATTTTGATAGCGGATACCCAGTTTATATAATATCTTTAGTAGGGGGTTGTATTTCCCTCAGGTCAGTTTATGTTTAGAAGCGGTATTAACTTTGCATTCCCCTTTCAGTGGCGCTGGCACTGATGTGTGTGGTGTCTCTCGACCTGCTTTGTTATCTTACTGTGCAGATGAAGGGAGAGATTTTATATTATAATATTATAGGAGTTAAACAATGTCTGACAGTACATTGATGCACAACATGGGCCCAAAGCATGTTTTCTTAATGAACAGTAAAGGGTATGTGATCTAATCTAAAAATGGAGTCTGAAGGTATCTGAACTAGAGAGTGGTCTAAATTTGATCAGATAATGTAATAGTGTAGTTAAAATTCATTCATTTTTTGTACCCGAAGGCTATTCTGGGGTGAACACCCTGAAACTTAACAGGGACCTTGAAAGACCTTTTTAATGACTCGGACTTGAAGCTCTGCTCCCCGGGGAACTGGAGTAATGGGCCTGAGAAGCTTAAATTTCTGAGCTCTGTTGCTCAAGTTATATAGTTATAAGTTATATAGCCATAAACTATAATAGTTATAAACTGTAAATTAGCTCCCAGCTGACAATTTTCTTTGAAGGTGGTATAGCCCACCAACCATGATAACTTTCATTATTTTTTATGCTTGACATGCCTCATTTATATGCATGTTCTTCATCCCTGCTAATGAACATACAACCAATTCACATTTGATCTGGGACAAAAACAATGACTTTCAAAGCTAACAGAAAGAGAAATGTTTGCGGTCAGCTTAAATGATTGCCATCAGCTCAAATAACAACTGATCTTCAACTTACTAGGGCAAGATTTTTCTCCAAACCATTTCTATTTGTCGTTTCATCATGAAATCACACAGGAGAGAGGGACATTGTTAAATAATAAAAAAAAAAAACTCAGCGTCCTGAACATCAGGAAATTGTGGTGCTGCAGCCAGCCATGCCCAGGAGTCTAAGAGAGCACAACTGGCTTGTAAACTTTGGGTGGGTAATATAGCCCACCCTTTCCCCCATTACTGAGTGCGTGATTTTAGCTCGGGGTTTACGGTTAGCGTTCTCCTCCAAGTGTATTAAGCTGTCAAATGATGTTGTGGTAGCCACAGCTTGAAAAGATGTGCTGTTGCTTCATGTGACTCATTAGAAACGAACGCCTGCCTTTACCTTCCCAGTGTTTATTGGGGGAGTGTTATCTGGTGCATTAAACCGAACAGTACTAAATTTGGTTTCAGACTGACTGCTACCTGTTGATCTGTCCTTCTTCCCCACAGGAGAGACTAAGACCACTGTTTTGCCGTTTGTAGCTGCGGGAGTGAGTGATGGACAATGGCACACAGTGTGGCTGCACTACTACAACAAGGTAAAGCCACCAGTGCTGAGAAACATATGCATATGAAAATGATTAACACATGTTATAGAGTGCAGTTCTGATTAACAAAACATCCATTCAGACAAAGGTGGTGGGTTTAATAAACTTGTGTCAGCATGAATAGTCATTCAGTCGTTCAGTGGACTGGGCGGGTGATTTTTTTACTTTACACACATGCGCACACACGTATGTGTGTATTATACACAAATATAGAGTAATCCCCCGCGGGGGTTACGTTCCAAAAGCACCCGTGTATAGTGAAAAAAACGCTTTGTTGTGTTTTGGTAAACAAAAAAATGCATATAAATGCCTATTATCATAGCGTAAACCCTAAATATGCCCCCAAATATGCTCCCAGAACACTTTAATTTCAATTCAATGCTTTACCCTTAAAGAAAATATCCAGGTAAACCCTTATACGCCTTTTGATTTTAATTCCCTGCTGAGAAATGCAACTCGGAAGGTTGCGAGACAAAAGTATTGGGACACTGTGGCAAGGTGAATGTTTTTTGGAGAATAAAACCTGATCTACTCTGGATAAAAATACAAATGAGGGCTCATTGGAAAGGTCTCCTGGAGATCTACTGAGTTTGATGTGACTGAGTGTTTTTCCGCAGAGAAATGCAACTCTGAAGGTCGCGGGACAAAAATATTGTGACAGTGAGGTGAAATGGTCCCCTTGTGTGAAAACATATATGGAAAAAATATATTTATTGCCACAAAAAAGCAAAAAAAGGGTGGAGGATATTTGCAATTTGTGTTATTGTGGGTGTTCTGCAGAGTTTGGTTCTCAAAAAAAATCTGTGTGTGAATGATTCGTGTAAAACTGGGGGTTTACTGTATACACACACACACACACACATACATATTTGTGTTTGTGTGTGTGTGTATGTTTGTGAAGTAAAAAAAAAAAAATTATGTATATGTATGTATGTATGTATGTATGTATATATGTATGTATGTATGTATGTATATATCTATGTAACAGAGAAACAGTGGACCATAGATACCAATGCTGCCAGATTAGAGCCTTTGTGTCTCTATGTGCATATGATCTTAGCTGTATTGCTGTCGATTTTAAAGTCTACCACTATTTTTATTGAAGTCCCTCAGATAACACAGCTCACCTTTCAGTTCTTTTGATCCTGCTCTGTCTTAAGAATTACACATCCATGAAGAGAAAACTCCGCTCCATGGCCTTCAGAGTTTGTGTAATACATCGTGTGTCATGTTTCATAGCTGTGAGCTAGTGGAAAGTCTTTTATTGGACCATGTACCTCCTGTGTTGCTTCAAGCTGTCTCATGTCTACAGCTAAAATCATGGTTGTTTTCAGAACATGTGTAGGTTTGCAGAATGTCTGAAGAAGAGATTTTATAGGTTTAAAAGACATTTTGTCCAGTGAACTAGATGCTGTGAATGAAAAAATAAGGCCAGTGAAGCCTCAAGATCTGTCATCTGTCAAACATAATCAAAAACTGGTACCTTCACAGCTGAGAACTTCTGCTGAACAGGGCTGAGGAAATGTCTCTCTAGGAAGCCAAATGGTGAAGGTTGGTGAGATGAGAGGCCAGAGAAGACAGCAGACTCAGAATGGGTTCTTATGTAGAAGAAGTTGCTGTTTATGTCTGATCCTGGACCCACTGACACTACTCATGTAATGCCCACAAGAGTAGATACTGATTTACATCTTCTACTAGAACCTCGTATGCCTTTTTCCTCTGGTTGTGTGGTGGCAGTCCTGTAACTATGTTGCTTAGGAGTGAAAATGCTTTAACTGTACCACTTTAAGAATGCTAGACTTGATTTGAAAAATGTTAGAGAAATAGTAAAGTGTGTTCACTTGTAAAGTGTGTTTGAGATCATGGAATGGTTTTCTGAACTGTATTTACCCTGAATAGCTGCTGATGCTACTACTTAGTTCAACATTCAAGATTCTTTACTTGTCACATACACAGTTATACAAGTACAATAAGTTGTGAAATGAACCGCTGAAATATCTGTGAGCATGTGCAATATAGTTACAATGAATTAAAGAGAAAAAAATGAAAGGCTAGATAAATAATAAAAAATGATTAAAAAATGTTAATTAAAAATGTTTAAAAGATCTGTATTTACATTCAATAGCTGCTAATGCTGCTACTTAGTCTGGCAACAGTTAGAAAGACACTCCCAGTGTCCTCACTACAGCTGATCTGAGCTTTACCAGTCGGCGTCTTTAGGTTTGCCAGTATAAACAAAACAGGATGAGGGATATTTCTGGCGAGGGCCTTTTCCTACTGAAGCTTTGGCAGTTTTTTCAGTGAAGGAACTTTGTAAGGAAATACGTCGCCCTAGGGATGACCATCAGTACACAGATGCAGTAGTTTTACCCTTTATATCTTTTTGACCTTGCTCTGTTAAAACCTTGCCTGGTCAGTGTGTTAATCTGACAAGCTGTGATCTTGTGAGGCAGGCCTTAAAATTGCCCAAGAAGCCTCTTCTGGGCTGTGTTTAGTGCTTTCTAGACCAAACAGTGCTAACTGTTCGAGGCATTAAAGTGAAATAGACATTGGTGGAAACTCTTTTGTTAGCCTGCTAGTTTGAACTGGGTGTATGAAACAGGATATTTGAAATGTCTAGCTCTGATCACATGACACCTCACCAGCCAGTGGTAAAGCAAACAGCCTGAAAAACAGTAAAGGAAAACCCAACAATGTACTAATAGCTCTCGCTGTGTCGGTAGTGCCTCATTTTATTGTCTGCTGCTCCGTGGGTGAGGGTCCCCCCCCTTCAGTATCGTCGCCCAAGTTTGGGTTTAACCCCAGCGGAGATGCAGACAATAGTGACCCCCTGCTGAGTTAATCCGCGGCACAATGAGGCGCTTGGGGTCCCTGAAAGAGCCAGATGGCACAAATTTCTTCTGTCACACTTATACGTATATAAACGCACGCTGTGCCGTGTTTCGCACAACGCTCACAAAATCCGCAGCATTCGAATGTTTAATTCATAAAGATGTCTGTAGTGCCCTCTAAGAGCACCATACCTACCATATGGTGAAGAACTGAGATCTGATGTTACACGTACAGCAGTGCTGGAAAGAGGGAGGTTTGTCTTTATTATTAGAGACATACGGGTTAAAATTCTAAGCTCGGTTTACCAACATTGATTCATTTTTGCTATTTATTGACTAATTTATTAGTATACAGAGAACTGTAAATCTGTAAATGAGCCAGAGGTTCTTCATTTGTTCTTCATTTCCCTAATGACATTTACTTTTTCACTTTCATCTCTGCACGTCTTGTACTGAGCGACACACAGCAGCCCCATCATTTATTAACTACAAACATCATTATTTATTAGCTACAAACATTATTAGTCATTAACTACAAAACTACAAAAAGCTAAGTAGTGATATTTCAAGCAGTAAGTCTATTGCACATTACAATAATGAGATGTTGCACATGGTAAGACTTTCACATAATAATAATAATAATAATAATACTATTATTATTATTATTATTATTATTAAGAGAATAATGCACATAATTACACTGATTTAAACCAAATTAGACAACAAAGTAGCATCAGGTTATTGCACAAATGGATGGAATAATGGATAGATAGATGGATAGGTGGATTGGTGGATAGGTATGCAGCAAAATACTCTTAGCGAGTGAAGTAATCTCATATTAGTTAATCTTATTTTTCTCTCATTATATTGCCATGAAATAGCAGTGATTGCTGTGAAATGTAACTTTATTTGAAATACAATTACAAATAAAATCTGCCTCCCTTACATATTTTAAATAATTCTTCAGACAAACTAGCAGAAAGACTAAATTATCAGGGAATCATGGGTATTGTCTTAATAGTTAGGATTTAAAATGAGGGGTTTTCACTTTTAATCACTTTTAAACTGTGACCTTTTGAGTCTCAGATTACTAGCAGTGTAGTATTTACAAGAAGAAATAGTATTTGGTCTTGCTGCATGGAAACTCTGAGGCTTATATCACATTTAAAACACTATAATAAAGGGTAAAATGGGCATTTGGCAAATGTTCATATTCAGAGCGACTCACAGTCATTAGTGACAGGGACAGTCCCCCTGGAGTCACTGAGGGTTAAGTGTCTTGCTCAAGGACACAATGGTAGAAAGTGGGGGTTTGAACCTGCAACTTTGTGGTCATCGGATTCACAGACAAGTGTTTTACCCATTAGGCCACTACCACCCTGATAACTTCTTTTCATATGCAGTTAAAGGTATTCAGGCTGATATAAAGAAATGGAGGATTTAGGCATTGTTTATAAATATATCTAGTAATGGCAAATTACTTTTTTTTTTTTGCAGTGTTGATGGATGGATGTACAGATGGGTAGATAGATGGATAGATACATACATGCATACATACATAGATGCATAGATAGCACACTAGTAACACTGATATCAAAGTTAAGAGGACAAAATAAAAACAATAAGGTCCAAATGGTATCGATTTTCATTCAGATAGTTCATTGGTTAGACACTTTTGAAAATGTTATTAGAAATTGAAGAAACTGAAATTGAACTTTAATGTCAGTTTATCACCCTTTGAGCCTATAAACAGTAGCAGATGTGAGGTTTTAGTAGCACTGTGGAGGGAAACTACCGTTTGTAGGGATCATCATCAGGCCATTGTTTTGCAGTGTTTACTGATGAGATGAGTTCTGAAGGTTAAAGGCTCAGTGGCCACTGCGAGCATCTGTGTTCCTGTGGGCATTTAGCTGTCAGTAAGATTGTATTTGTTTTAAAAGAAGAGGGAAAAGAGGGAATGCAGTATCTGATAAACAAGAATGCAGAATCATCATCAAGGCATTCAGGCGGAATGAGCACCAAGCAGGGCTCCTTATTGTTGCCCGGTTAGTCAGAGTTGGGATTTAGCCAGTAACGGATTCAGTTACAGCACCCTGGTGTGACCCTGGGAAAAGAACTGTGAACATGTAGCATGAAGCTGGAGGTGTGCTCCTCTGTTGTATCACCTGTTTCCAGTCTCATGCTTGTTTAAACAGTGACTCCTCGCTTCGCTTGGTCGAGGTGAACGACAAGCATGTGTTCACCCAGGTCTCATATACAAACACTGTGTCTCTCACACACTCTTTTCAAATCGCAGTGACAGTTGTTAATGGCGCAGCGTGTGTGGACCCTGATTAGTTGGACATCTTCCAGTTTGCATGCGTCAGAGATCAGGAATGCTCCCATTCATGGCTTTCCTTTGGACCAGTGAGTTTGGGCTGCTCGCCCTCTCACCGTGCTTTCAGCCATGTTCGGTCAGAAATGCAATAAAATAGGAAGAAATATGAGGATAGATTCAAGAGCTTGCGGTTTATTGTCACAAGAAGAAGCTGAAAGCAGAGCAGCCTTATTTGCTTTCAGAAGCACATTTAAAAGACGAAGAGCAGATGCAGTTAAGCTATGAAAACTTGCCAAAAAGAAACGGCTGTTTCTCATATTGAATGTGTCATTTTTCATTATTAAAATGCCGATGTATCCAGTGCCCTCTCCTCATTTTCATCATTTTTGTTTTCAGTTTCTCATACCAAAGGTAGTGCAAGACATGGAGAACATGAGAAACAAAAACATGGAGAACATGAGAAACTTTTCTTCACTAAAAGAAGAAAGTCATGTGAAAAAGAAATTGTCCCTTAAATTTAATAACTGCAGCAACAACTGCAACCAAATGCTTCCTTTAACTGGAGATCATTCAGACACATTATGAGGGTGAACTACCTGTTTAAAGAATTTTAATAGGTAAGCCACTACTGCAAAGATGTATCACATTGCCAAGTTTTCTCTATTGGGAGATAAAGGCTCTCTCAGTGGTCTGCTGTGGTCCCAGAGTCTTGGAAAAGACTGCACTGTTTTAATGGGAAGTGTGCTGCGTGTTGAGACTTTTATCTAGCTTAGTGGTTTGAACGTTTTATTTAAATGATCAAGCCTGGGTGTGTCTACTTTAATTAATCCAAGTTATCAATATTAGGTTGATTGAGCAACAAATTGACAGTTAGTTTTATCACAAAGGGCACTTTGATGTTGGTAAAAAAAAATTTCCACTATTTTGGGTTTACTTAATTTGCCTTGGTTTTATATTACACTTTATTTGTCATTCTGAAAATAAAATGTGACAAATATGCAAAAATAGAAGAAATTAGGAGGAGAATATAGTGCTGGCAGAACGATCTGTTAAACGCTTTATAAACGGCAACAAAATTTAAAAGAGATGGAAAAACAGTGTTTTCGTCTGTGAGTGACAAGATACGTTTGAGGGATAATATCCAAAATGTAAGAGAGCTGTACAAAAAAAACTTGTGGCAAATCGAGTGGCCTTGGTAATCAGATACACTTCTAATTGCTAAAGTTTTGACAGGAGTTTTCCCCACTAGGCATTAGGCATCAAAGTTTTGTTGACGGGAGACAGCCCAGAATGCGGAATGTTATTACAAGTATTAAGATTGCTGTCTCTTTGTCACAGAAAATGCATGTTTTCTTCTGTTTCGAGCTTGACGACTTCATGGTTGACAGTTTCCACCCCTTTCTCTGTATCTTTTCAAACCCTTACAAACATTGCGCAATGTGTAGGAGGCCCTACGTGCAGTTTATGCCATTAGTGTAATTGTTTTACACTTGTCCTGTACATGGTCTACATCTGCCCATACAGTATGTGTCACTACCCCCCCCCCCCCAGGGTCTGTCATTGAACTGAGAGCTGCCTTTGTGGAAATTGTTACTTTTTGCTTGTGGCGAACATTCAGCGTAATTCCTGTGGTTTGACGGCTCATCCTGCACTTTCTCATTACGGCTGTCTGGTTTGATATGATGTAAACAGAAATCTGCCTGGATGATCACTTTCCAGCAGAGCCCACCCTCCCCAGCCTGGGTATGGTGATTAGCTTCAGCAGAAGGTTGTCAGGCAGACAGAAGACAGAGGAGTCAGCTGTACAGCATTCATTCACTTGGGAAAGGGTTTATTTCATAGAAGAGGAATGACTGTTTTTAAAAAGCCCCACATGGACCCTGAGAGGCTCAGAGGAGGCATTTTTGCACTGCAGGTCGGAGCCTTTTTCAGACCCCAGCTGCTCCACGTCTCTCTGTAGCTGAGGGTCCTGAAGAATGCAATTGGCCGTATTCTCACCGGGAATGAAGAATGTAATGGTCCCCCTCTCCCGATTTAAAGCAGCACATAGGCCGTTCGGGAGTCTGCTGAGTTACATGGCAGAGTTAAGCAGTTTCCATTGTCCTCAGAGCCTCCAGAGGAGCGCCACAATGCTAGTTTGAATAGACTTGTTGGTGGGTGTTGGTGGGCCCCTGCCTTTCCAATGGTGATGCTGTTGTATGGTGCTGAGGAGATGTAGAACAATGTAATCTCACTACTACAAGGAAAGTGCAGGTGCTGGACAGCTGCAGAACCCCAGACTTTTTAATTGTAACAGCTAAAAAGAATTAAAAGCACAATAAAATAACTTTACAACAAGATGCCTGTAATAAAAATACAAAAGGTGCTTAATTAGGGCAGTTATATAAATGCAAAACTGTACACTGTTTAAGTTGAGTCACTCCACTGGTCATCTATTGGCGGGTTTGAAAATGTGTCACTAATGAAAACACAAGCAAATTTAAGTAGTCAGAGTAAAGATGTATGCAGAGCTGTAGGTCTGTTCTTGGCCTCGAAGCTTTAAAATTTTACCAATACACCTTATTACATTCCTGCTGATGTTTGGTTCATAGTTTTGAAACGATTTGTGGGAAGATATTTTTGTACTTTTTAGAAATGATGCACAGAACTGTTGATTCTATAATAATACAGAACTTAGTTACAATATCATTAACAATTTAACAACTTCTTGCTGTTCCCAAAAAATCGTACAAATATTTATTAAAACCTTGTAGTGTCTAGTTTATAATATTTCAGTGAATAAAAAAACCAGCCACTATTAATAGGATGTGAGGTTCTTAACTTTGACATTATAATGTTTGTAAAAGTCTTTGAAAGCAGGAACATTGTGTGCCATGTTTTCGGTGTTGCAGGATTCTACATGACTTCTCCTGTTTTTGCACCACATTAGTGTACAGCAGTGAGTGAGTCCAGACTCATGACTTTTACATGTTTAATGATGCAGTGGTTACAGATTCCAGTGTCAGCTTGTCCTGTGGTCTGATTTCACTTCAGTTCTGTACATTCCTCTCCTGCCTTAACAGCAGTACATTCACAGTGTGTGTGTGAATATATATATATTCTTTACAAAGGTCACAATATCAACAGAACGCATACATTTACCATCCAAAACCACATGCTAATCTGTATGTGACCTCCTGGTTGATTTGTATGTATTTTTTGAAGCACAATTGTCTTTTCCTTTTGACATAATTTAACTTGTTTCATGTGTTTTTTTGAAACAAAAATGATTCACCGATATAAGCCCTTTTTCTAGATAACTAAACCGTATTAATTCAAGAATCCTACTTTGGGAAATTTTTGATACACTGACTACATTAAAACAATCAATGATTGCAGTTTGGTTACTCTATACAGAGCCTGTGATTTACCATTGCCGATCTGTTTTTACTGTTTTTCTCTGTAAATATAGTCTCTGTTTTGATGCTGCAGGCCATACGGAGCCAGCTGAGTTAAAATAGCACATCTTTTGTTCTCTAAAGCGTGCATGCTGCACTGATGTAACTGAAGTTACTGATGTAAATCTTCAACACGCTCCCGCTCACTTCCAGCAGTCTGTCCTCCAGCATTGTATCAGGCAAAGTTCACACACGAGGGCAGGCAAAAAAAAGACCCTGAAAACAGCACAGCTCCTCAGCTCTGGGTGGAGGAAGGGTGTTGCGGGATGATAATGCAGTTTTTTGCTGCGTTGTGGAAACCGCTCATGTCTCCAGAGAGTTCCAACACTGAATGACTTTCTCTCTCTCTCCGTCTCTATCTCTCTCTGTCTCTCTCTCTCTCCTCTTTTTCTCTTTCTCTCTCTCTCTGTCTCACTCTCTCTCTGTCTCTTTCTCTTTCTCTCTCTCTGTCTCACTCTCTCTCTATCTCTCTCTGTCTCTCTCTCCTCTTTTTCTCTTTCTCTCTCCCTGTCTCACTCTCTCTCTCTATCTCTCTCTGTCTCTTTCTCCTCTTTTTCACTTT
>JBBJLR010000034.1:8634160-8647839 GCA_037577145.1 Brachypetersius gabonensis
TTGGTGAAAGTAACTCAAAAGTAATACAGGAGTCATGTAACGTATTACATTTCTGAGACAGTAATATTGTAAGGTAAAGGATTACTTTTAAATGACAGTAATAAGTAATCTGTAATGTATTACAGTTTGGAAGTAACTTGCACAACACTGGGCTCTATGTTCCTGGCTGCCCACTGCTTCACTTGGTGAATAGATTAAATACAGAGGAAGAAGTCAGACTCTCATATTTGAATACTCCTTGAGCTTTGGGTGGTTGATCTCCAGGACTGAGGCTTCATACCCCTGCTGGAGAAGAACCACTTTTGGCTTCTTGAAGAACTCTGCAGTGCATGGGTCTTTAAATGGCCACTTTTTAAAATAAGACATGTGATGAAGTCTGCAAACATGATCGGAAGATCTGAAACCACTAATGAAATGTCGTTCCAGCTAAAACCCATTTCAAAGTTGAAAACCATGGGGGAACATTTTCGAGAGTGTTCTCTTTCTGGACTCAGTCAATAGTCTTGAGTGTTAAGTACTCCCACTGCCATGTTTTCTGTAGTACAGTCACTTCTGTTGCTCCAGTCAGTCTGGCCCTGACATGCTGAAGAAAAATATTTTGCCTTGAGCAGTCAGTGAGTAACGCTGGTTGAATCTCATTGGGGAACAGGGTCCTGGTTGACTGGGAAATGGTTGACAACTCACAATCGGGATTAGTTCTGCCTCAGTTTCGAAAACATGTTACAACATCAAAATCCTTTTTTTCTAGTGCATGCATGGTTAATTTAAAATACATATTAGAAGCAGCGTTTTGGTTTGGTAGAGCAGTATGTTGGGTCTTGTAGGTTTTTACTGGGCCTGATGTGGAAATGCTCTTCTCTCGACAGTAATGCCCTCTCCCCTGCACTTTGATGGTCAAGCCTTGGTTTCGTGGAGTGAACCTGACATCACCATAGCGATCCCTTGGTACATAGGCCTGATGTTTCGCACCCGTAAAAGCTCAGGCACTCTGCTTCACGCTAGTGCTGGAGAGCTGTCCAAGTTCAGCCTGCTGGTGAGTTCGTCTTCAGTAATGCCACTGCTGACTATCAGACCATGGACTGTTGACCCCAAGAACTGACTTAAAATGAAGGAGATCACTGGCTTTAGCAGTTCAAGAAGAGATTTTGCAGTTGGCATACTTATAAACTGGCCCATTTATTTAATGTTTAGAGTAGGGCATTACAAAGAGTAAGCAGAAAACATGAATTTGTTATTGGAGTGTAACAAGTTAAAAGAAGGCGTCTGGTAATAAAGAAGTTCCCATTTCTTTAGTCCCTCACTTTTCTTGCTCTCTTTCTCACAGGTTGGTAGCAGACACCTGCGTTTTCAGGTGTTTGTGGGTTCTCGGCGGGTGGCTCTGCTGGAGTTTCCCCAGGTGCGGGTCAATGACGGAGACTGGCACCATGTCCTGGTAGAGCTAAAAAGTGGGAAGGATGGGAAGGACATCAAGTACATGGCTCTGGTGTCTCTGGACTATGGCATGTTCCAGGTGTGTACTGACCAGGGGCAGGGTCTAGTTGGTACTCCTACAGACACCCTTTCAAAACTATCAAATTGCCTCTTTAAAATTGAGCAATGTCATTTTTATCGGTGCTGTAAAACCAAGAAAACTCAAACGTACTTATTTAAGTTAGTTGAGTGTTGCTGGTGGTCTTATTTGTCCTGTGTGCTGGGTGTAGAAGACGGTGGAGATTGGGAATGAGCTGCCGGGTCTGAAGGTGAGGGAGCTGTGGATAGGAGGACTGTTGAAGAAGGGTGGCTCCGTGCTCAACGGCTTCAGTGGCTGCATGCAGGTGAGACTTCATGTGTATCTTCATATATACCTACACACAGGGTCCCTTCCACACTAACACCTCTGTTGTTGTGTAGGGTGTGCGGATGGGAGAGACCTCCACCAACACGGTGAATATTAACGTGCGTCAGGCTCTGAGGCTGCGTGTGAAGGATGGCTGTGACGTTGCTGATGCGTGTGTGTCCAGAGTGTGTCCCACACACAGCCGTTGCAGAGACAACTGGGCTTCACACTCCTGCGTATGTGAACCAGGTAAGACGCGAGAGTCAAGTCAAGTCAAGTTTATTTATATAGCGCATTGTCATACACAAAGATCAGTCAATGTGCTTTACAGGAATATAATGAAAATAGAATAGAATAGAGTAAAATAATAGAAGAAATCAAAGAATAAATAAAAAAATCTATTTAAGAAGACTGAACCTGCAATGGAAGGGTGGGTATTTAGAAGAGGGGAGGAGAATGGTGTGGTTTTTAAAGCTATATACAGATGATGGTCCATAGACTTTCATTATTTCACATGTTTAGTAGAATACTCCTAAAAGCATTTACAGTAGAAGCTTAAGGGCAGGCGCTTCAGCAGATGCAAAGCCCCATTGACTTCTATTCTAAGGCTTTCTGTTCTTTTATTAGGAGATTAGATTGATCAACAATACAGTATTCCTTTAGACTGGAAGTTTGGAGAAAGGTGTGCGTGAGTCTCCGCTCTGCTGCATTTGTGGAACTTTTTATTTAAGACCTGCGGTCATAATTGCTTAAGTTGGCAAAATTGAATGAAAATGATTCAAAGAAGTATCCTGTTAATATATCGAATTGCGCTCCAGATGAAAAGGTTGTGTGTGGGTGTGTATTCAGGTGTGAAATGTCTTAAGTGCCTTCATCTGTGCGGCCGTTGTCTCCTGGGCTCTGTGTCAGGTTACTTTGGGCGAGACTGTGTGGACGTGTGTCTGCTGAACCCGTGTGAACACACATCCAGCTGCGTGCGCAAACCCACCACCAAACACGGCTACACCTGCGAGTGTGGACACAACTACTACGGCCGCTACTGCGAGCACAGGTAGAGTTCACTAGCCCTGGCATTCTCCACACCTCTCTCTAGCTACATTGGGCAAAAGTCTTACGCACACATACAAATCATTCAAAACCAATTTTCTCAGGGATGAAGTGTCTTTCTGCTAGCAAGGTTTACATTAGAAATATAAGTAAAGTGACCATTCTGTCATACATGAACACACGCCAGCCACAGTGTGAACAGTCTGTATTTAACCCATTCACCAAGTGAAGCAGCGGGCAGCCAGGAACACAGCACCCAGGGAGCAGAGTGTGGGGACGGTGCCTTACTCAAGGGAACCTCAGTGGTGCCCCTAGCAGTCTTGGGATTCAAACCCACAATTTTCTGATCACAGGTCGAACGCCCTAACCACTAAGTCTCCAGCTGCAAACAAACAAGAAAGCAGTAGAAACTATCAAGATTTGTTTTGTTTGTGAAAAAGTTTGTGAGCTGATGTGGAGAACGCGTTCGGTTTAAGATTTTTCATCATTTTCCAAATTTATATACTGTACATAAAATCACTACTGGCTGCATATTACTGAAACTGTTACTCCTACTGATATTTATTTATACTGGATTTAATTTTATTTTGTGTATTTAGTAAAAATTAATGTGAAAAAAAACTGAAATATTATCGTATGTCAATATTATGTCAATATTACACCGCAGACAAAGAAGCACAAGATTTGAATTTGCTGGGATCTGCTAATAAAGGTGCTGGATCAAATCGGGTATATCTGGAATGTAGCGATAATATTCACTTTGTGAGGATAATCAAATGTCCCCTCTTTGCCCACCACACCTGGTTCAGTAAAAGGGTGAAATAACTTATGCCCAAAAGAAATGTGCTGCATTAATGTCATGCACTGCAGAGATGTTGAAGAGTCATATTTTTAGTCGCTTAACTCAGTGTTAGAGCAGATATTCCCCAGTGGAACAAGCCATGACTTGTGTGTAAATGGATTTATTTGTATTTGCTTGGATGTAAATGAGGATGAAGTGAATTGGGTTGTAGAGATTGGTATTTCAATATTTGTTGATATTTGTGGCATTGTAATATGCAGCATTTCTTCAGATTCCTGTCTTTTTCTTGGATTCTGAAGTGAGAGTCAGACTCTTGGATGTAATCCAACACTCTGTCAGATTAGCAGCTGTAAGCCAGATGTCTTGAAGAATCAAGTGCCCTCTTACTGTTTTAATAGGCGCCTTTTACTGTTGTAATCCCGTGTTAAGAAGTCTGGTCTAAAGTGTGGTCTTGCTCTGATGTCTGCTGGTATTGCAGAATGTTTTGAGTATTTTAAGGGTCCAGAACACACTTGTCTGAAGTACTATAATTACCTACAAGTAGAAACTTTGCAAGACAAGTTGACTTCGTTTTATTTTTTGCCTTTTAAGGCAACACACTATAAGCAGCTTTGATGAGATTAATCGTCGCAACCATTTTCCAGACACATGTATTTAGATTTAGAACATATCTTCTCTTACACTGTAATACCAAAAATTAATTGAACATGTTGGTTACTAACCAAATCGTGAAAGATTTTAGAAAAGGATTTCCTAATGTAATTCTTATAATTGGAGTTTGTTAGATTTTGCATTAAAAAAGGGGGAAAAAAAGTATAATTGCTTTGTGTTTCATTCAGTTAACAATGAAAAAATGTGTTTTGTAAAATTAAGCTCTTAAACTTTTGAGACGTTAAAACTGCTAATAAATGCTTGAGTAGATAATGTCTCATTTGCATATATAAATTAAGCTTCAAGATTCTTAATGTGTTACATAATTATACAAATACAACATGTAGTGACAGGAGCCCCCGCCCTTAAGTGCAATAAAATGGTCAAATATGAAATTAAAGAGAAATTTGGAAAGGCTAAGCTAATAGAATACAAATATCCAGAAAAGTATATTCTAAATAAAAATAAATATTATAAACACTATAAACTGAAGCAAGATTTAACACCTAAACACAATTCAGCCCCAAAAAAAGAATCAAAAATGAAGGTAGAATCTTTCCTAACTCCAGTTTCTGTTACGTCAGCGTTTGTTGAAACCCTGTGGTTTTATTTTTCGTGGCTGAATTGAGTTTCTGTGTTAAATTTGTTGACATTTCTTACTTGTATATTGGCAACACTGGCTAAATAAACGCATGACTTTAGTTTTAGCCAGCATTTTTGTGGTGTGCACAAATCGAAATGGTTTTTGAGCAAGGCCTGTTTAATGTATACCTGTACATGATGTAGACTTCAATTCTGCTTTCATACGCTTTGATGGCTTTGGTTGCTGAGGTTTTTGATGTCTCTTTCAAAGTGAAACGTGTTTCAGATGAGCTAAGTGTGCTGTTTGTTCTGGTGGCTTTGGGGCTTCAGCATGAAATAGGAGCGCTAAGCGGCTGCCTGCTTTTCCCTTTGGTGAATGAAAAGAAGCTTCTTCAAACCGGGGTTTTCACTCTTTAGTCGTTTGAAGTTTGTTTTGCTTACTGCATCAGTTAGTATGCCTCGTCTCTCTCTCTCACTATGTTTGTCTGTCTGTCTCTCCCTCTCTCTCTCTCTCTCTCGCTGTGTCTCTCTCTGTCTCTCGGTCAAACGCACACACAGAGGAGATCAGCCCTGTGCCCGAGGATGGTGGGGCTACCCGACCTGCGGCCCCTGCAACTGTGACGTCAACAAGGGCTTCAAAAGGGACTGTAACAAGACCACCGGAGTGTGCAGCTGCAAGGTAGGAGCTGCAGAGGGAGCATGTAATAATTCACTAACGTGGGTCGTGGCCTAGTGGGTAGAATACGTGCCTCTGGACCAAGAGGTCATGGGTTCAAATTCTAACTTCTCCACCCTACTGAGTTCCTGAGCAAGACCCTTAACCCCAGGTTGCTCCAGGGAGACTGTCCCCTATCATTTGGGAATGGAAGTCACTTTGGATAAAAAACAGAAATATATTCACATTTTTTTGTGAATATATTGGGGGAAAATAAAACATAAGATATAAAAATACTTCTACAGGACATCTTTCATGTTTTTTTCTGTGGTTTTAGCAGTAGTAGTGCAGTAAAATAAATGTGTTCTCTGTAAAGGGTGTGTACTTTTCATCAACAAACCGTGTCATTTGACTGAGAGTGCCAAAACTTCTGCACATGTCTATATGTGTGTAAACTAAGAAAGGAGCTCATGGATTTCAACAGCTTATGACTGCTTCACAGTGCGCTCAGTTCTGTAACTCCTGAAAACGACTGCTCTTGATAGTTATGTTTTAGGCTTTTTGCCATCCATTTCCTCACAGTCATTTCAGTTAGGCGTAGGATTTTTTGGCGGGACAAATACCTGATACATTTCTGTCAGAAAGTTTGATTTCCAGCATTTGCCATTGGAATTAAACTGGCAACCATTACACATAAACACTGAACATCAAACACCAAAACTGCAGCAGTTCGGCTTGAGGCGGTATGCTGAAAAAAAGTAATGAACTTATTTTACTTGGTTCTAATTTGTGTGTCATTTCCACATGGATATGACATCACAACACAGTTATTGTGTAAAGTAAAAAGGCTGAACTGTGTTTGTGTTTTATTCATGTGTTGATGTGCACATTATATCAAGCTAATTCATTTAATTCATTCATTCTTTGCTGGTAGTCTAGTGGTTAGGAAGTTGACCCTGCAATCAGAAGGTTGTGGGTTTGAATCCCAACTGCTGGTGTCATCATTGAGGTACCCTTAAGCAATGTACCGTCCCCACACACTGCTCCCTGGGTGCCCCTCGTTGGTGGCAGCCCCCTGCTTCACTTGGTGAATGGATTAAATGCAAAGAAAGAATTTCACATTGTTCACACTGTGTGCTGTGCTGTGTTCACAAGTGACTGTAAGGACCACTTGCTCACTTACTTTAGTTTTTTTAATTGTTTTGTTTCGCCTTTAAAATCATCACTATCAGTACTTGGTGATGCCACAGCCATCCTAGTTCAAGAGAGGCCACGTCTCTCTCTGGGTGGGCAGAGTGGCCCTCCCTCTCCCCCTTCTCTCAGTAGGATGTTAGCCAGTGTGGGTGTCTGTTAAATGATGTAACAGAACTTACAGTTAGGGTTCTGTGTTCTGACTTTGGATGGCGTGCATGCTCGTCTTCATCCGTCCAGCTGGGTAGCACTGTGTGATGGATCTCTGTGTGCAGCAGGTGGTTTTATTTTGTTTATCTTTTAGGATAATTACTACCGGTCGGCCGACAGCGACACCTGCTATCCGTGCGAGTGTTTCCATCTCGGCTCTCAGAATCGAACCTGTGACCCACTGACCGGCCAGTGCCCCTGTAAGATGGGCGTGGTGGGACGCCAGTGTAACCGCTGTGATAATCCCTTTGCTGAGGTGACCGCTAAGGGCTGTGTGGGTACGTATCTCAGAACTGCCAAAACTCAGCAGCTGAACGACCGAGCCCCCGAATGAACAGAAAAATAGAAATAGTTTGTGATATGACATCTTTAATAATAAAATAGAAGTATTTTAGCGTGCTGTGTTTGGCCTCATGTTGTACTGGTATATAATGTGTTGTTCTGTTCCGATTGCACCACAGCACACACAGCATGACGCAAATAACATAATACTTTCACTATGAACGCTTACACCAATGATGTAAAATGCTTTCATGTCAGTAATAGTATCCTGTTAAGGAGCAGTGAGGGAGGATTACTGTGATCATAACGGGGGGCTTTGTTTCTTTTTAATAAGGTCAGATCATTAAGGGCCCATGACTCGGAAGCCTTATTAGTGATACTAAACAACATTAGTTCCTGTCTCTCTCTCTCTCTCTCCCTCACACACTCATGTTTAATCTCATTCAATTCACTCTCCTAGTGGTTTATGAGGGCTGCCCAAAGGCCTTTGATGCTGGTATCTGGTGGCCCAAGACTATGTTTGGTGGCCCAGCAGCAATGACCTGTCCCAAAGGATCTAGCGGTGAGTTGAGAACTATAAGATTCACTGTGGAAAACTTCCATCCTCGCAAAAGTATATTGTCAAATAAATTGTGTAAGCAAACTGAGTCGAATTTAGATTAGCCATAGCGTTATTCATAAGTCTAAATCTAACAAATGTTTCTGTCCTGTTTGTTTTATGATGGTCATAACATCACATGTCAATGAAATAAAGGTTTTGGCCTTAAATACTGACACGCTTTTGTCTTTGGTCCCTGCAGGCACAGCTGTTCGCCACTGCAGTGATGAAGATGGCTGGCTTCCTGCAGATCTCTTCAACTGCACCTCTCACAGCTTTGCTAAGCTCAGGATAGAGGTGAGCTTCACTTCTGCATGGTGTTTATTTTCTGTGTTTCCCTCTACAGGAGCACTAATTCAGCCGTGCAGCAGATGTTACCAACTTAAAGTCAGACTTAAAGTCTGTTCACTCTGTCTACTGTAGTGTGTTCACATGTGACTATAAGGGGCCACTTTGCCTCACTTTACTTTATATCTGCAGTTCAGCCTATACCAGTTAAGCCTGATCCATTCATGGCCAAAGTGTTTCAGCCCAGAGTCACAATAATGGACCGCCAGTCACAACAGAAGTCATTTACATAGACCAGACTTAAAGGCACAGTAATGAAAACAGCCTGTTTGATTCTGAGGGGTGATGAAAGTGATAGAAAGTGTAAAAATGAATTATGAATGTCCGGCGTGTTTTTGCAGTTCACTGAACATGCTTTGTTGTAACTCTGTCTGTCGGCTCAGGTTGAGGAGCACTCTGTTAACTCCTCCGGACTGGATGGGGAGCGCTCTAAAAGTCTGGCGGCTCTGCTGCACGCTGCCACTGAACACACGCCGCACCTGTACGGGAGTGATGTTAGGACGGCCTATCAGGTGATGGGCATCATCCTGCAGCGAGAGAGCCTGCAGCAGGGGTTCGAACTGTCTGCCACACATGACTCCACCTTCCACCAGGTACAGAACCGCAGCACGTCAGAGTAACACTTCAATAAATTGCTATTTTTACAACCGTTCATATCCAGCCATGCTCATCTGCTGCCTGTTATTTTATTTCTGTATACATTTTTTTTGGTTTCTTTTAATTCCTTCTATTTAGTACCAAACAAGCTTGTAAATCACTTTACTAAAAGTACACAGTCCTGGCATTCTGGATGCACAATAAATTTATTGTGTATCCCAGTATGAGAAGGTATTCAAACATTCATTCAAATGTGTGATAATGCATTTGTACCACAGCTGTTAGTCTTTGTGATTATTATTACAGCAAAACATTCTGCACACTCAGATTCATAATTTTATTTGGTTGGTGGGTTTTCTCTCTAAATATGGACTTTTAGTGTAAGTGATAAAATACACCTTTTACCCTAACAAGAGAGTCTTATATGGAGCAAATGAAATATAAATGTTCTAAAGGAAGATATTTCATTGATGCTGTAACACATCCTCTAATCATAAAATTACAAAATAAGCTTATAAAACCAGTTTGAAGAAATGTTTGTTTTTGTTCATGTTTGTGTATTATGTTTTCAATTCTAGGACATTGTTAGAGCGGGCAGTGCTATACTGGACCCTGAGCATAAGGCTCACTGGGAGCAAATTCAGCATACAGACGGGGGCAGTGCCTCCCTGATGCGTCATTTTGAGGAATATGCCGGCACCTTGGTCCAGAACATGAGGAAGACCTACCTGAAACCTTTCACCATCATCACCAACAACATCAGTGAGTTACAACCAACCTCACTTAGTTTGAGCTTTCCAGCATTTGACACCAAAAGAGTTCCTTTTTAGTGTCTTATATAGATGTTAAAGATGTTTACACACTTTTTCCACAAGAGCTCACAAAGTTGTGTTGTTTTGATCAGTTGTCTCGATGGACTTCCTGGACTCCTCCACTACTGACCAGTCCGAGCTCCCTCGTTTTCCAGAGATAAAGGAGGTCTATTCTAAAGAGCTGGAATCCTCTGTTCTCTTCTCAGACTCATTTATGAAACCAGCAGAAAGCACAGGTAGATATCAGACCTTAACGCTGTCCGTTACTAAGTAATGTTCTCCTCGCGGTGGTGGGAGTTTCCTCCAGGGTCTCTGGTCTCCCTCAGTCCAAAGACGTGTGTCGGGTGGATTGGGGATTCTACATTGACTGTAGGTGTGTGTGTGAGTGATTGTTGTGTGTGTGCCTTGTGGTGGGTTGGCGTCCCGCTCAGGGTGGGTCTCAGCCTCAGCAGTCGCTTCAGTGTCATCTGGCATGTTTCTACAAAGTCATGTTGATGGGAGATCATGCAAGGTTTTGAAAATCAAGAAGATCTGAAAGTGTGTGATGTTTCCTTCAGGACAGATCTTGTGTGGGAAATGAATTTGTGAAAAATGTCATGATTTAGAAAATTCTATAGTATGGCCCATCATAAATCACCATAAACTGATTCAGACAGCATTGTTTTGCTAAGTGATGTAAAATGAACTCGCTTTCGTGGTTTCTGACACTGGACAAACAAAATTCAGGTTTCAAGAGGGCTGTTACTACAGTGGTATACTTTTTTTTTTTAAATGGTGACAGGATAAACACAGTGTCAGTTATTTTGTGTGTCATTATGTAATACAGTCACTACATTGGCCTTTTAACCTCAATGGAAATTTTGGACAACAAACATGTCATGGCAGACTGATTGTATTTGGAAGAACATGAGGAAAGTCTCCTCTGATGTCTTTCCTCAGTAGCCTTTACTTTACTTAGGCTTACCTCAAGGTCAGACAATATTCACTATTTGCTCTCTGCAGACGTTGCTCCCACTGAGCTCCCCGTACAGAGTGAGACCCCGGAGTTGTTTGTAGGTCCTGACGGAACTCAATCTCCAACTTTCGCGAGTCCAGCACCTTCCGCTAAGAAAAGACGCCATGCAGAGTTTGCTGACCCTCCATCCGTTGCCATGGTGATCATCTACAGGACTTTGGGCCAACTGCTGCCTGAGAGCTACGACCCTGACCGACGCAGTCTCAGGTGAAGGACTTATTCATGGAACTCAGAGCTCATGTTAGGTTCAGGTTAGGACAGTTGAGACAGTAGGAAATTTGCATTGTGACAACAGCAAAGTGGACAGAACAAAAAAAGAAAGTAGAAGCAGCATAACCAATAGAACATATAAAAAATATAAATATTAGGGCTGGATATGTTATCGCGATATTATTTACTCAACACGCGTCTTAATGCAGGTTTTTTAAAACCCTTCTATATTGAAAGTTAATTTTCTGCTTGTGGGTGTGGATTAGGAACTGCTTTGAAAATGTATTTAAAAAATAATTATACCCCTTTACATTTACAGACACTGATACAGAGGTCAAATCTTAACACTTTTAAGGACAGTTGTAAAACTACAGTGTATATAAGACGTTGTAGTGTCTCTCTTGTGTGCAGACTCCCCACTCGTCCAGTCATCAACAGCCCTGTAGTGAGTGTGGTGGCGTACAGGGAGGACGAGTCTGTCTCTGTTCCGCTGCACAGACCCCTCACGCTGACCTTCAGGCTGCTGGAGACCCAGGAGAGGACCAAACCTGTGTGTGTTTACTGGAATCACTCCATTCTGTGAGTCTATTGTTCGTCTGTGTTCAGAATGATTATGTAACTTGTTAGTGTTTACTACTGGCTGAATAACTCGTGTCCGCTGCTCTGTGCTCTGTAGAGCGGGGGGCTTGGGTGCCTGGTCCGCTAAAGGCTGTGAACTGATCTTCAGGAACTCCACCCACATCAGCTGCCAGTGTAACCACATGACCAGCTTCGCCGTGCTCATGGACATCTCCAAACGAGAGGTGCAGAAGAGTTCTACATTGAAAGTGGAAAGAATATTCGGTTGCATGCAAATGTTTGGGCACCCCAGTCAAATTACAGTTCTACTGAATTTCACATATACGGACAAAAACATTGTGTTTTTGTTGAGGGTTTGTGTTTATTTTCAATCTGTAAAACCTGCTTGCTTATATCTAAAAAAAAAAAAAACCTTGGTTGAATAGCGGACGTTGGTTTAAGTTTAGCTTTACAGGTTTAAGTAGCAGTTGTGGACTACTTGAGCACTGATGTACGTCGCTCTGGATATGAACATCAGCTAAATTCCGTAAATGTCATTGCTGTTGTAACAAATCAGTGAATATCTGAAACAAATAAGAAAAAGGCATTTTAAACTTTAAAGTAAATGATTAATATATATAATGAGATTTCACTCCAGATTATTTTAGGCCTTTGCTGTTCGTCCAGTAGAGTGTGAAAAGGATTTCAAATGATGGAGACTATTTATATACTAAGTTTGGAATCATTGTTTTCAATCAAATAAAACATTTTGTTGCAGGAATGTAAGGAATTCATAAAAGGGATTTTGTAATGCCTCTACTTCATAACTTGAAGCTGTACAATGTAGATATTTTTTTAGTAAGATGAACTGAGCTGTGGATGTTACTATAATAAGTAATAATAAATAGAATGCCTAATAAAATCCGTAATCATTTCAATAACTTCTTACTGTTCCATAAAAACGTAAAACATTGGCTAAAACATCGAAATAGTGTCTATGTTTCCAAAACATAGACCGGTGTTTCCAAAACGCAGTAGTGTATGTTTAATACATATTGACGGGATCTGAACTCTACTGCTCAGGGTGATTTATTAAATATCTACACATCAAACCTTGTTGCTGGACAGCAGCAGTCAGACCAAGCCCATAAAGCACAATATTGTCTGTTCTAATTTCTCCTGGCAGCACGGTGATGTTTTGCCACTGAAAGTCGTGACCTACACCACCGTCTCTGCCTCTCTGGTGGCCCTCCTCATCACCTTCCTCCTGCTGGCTATTTTGCGCAAGCTGCGCTCCAACCTGCACAGCATTCACAAGAACCTGGTGGCAGCCATCTTCCTCTCCGAGCTCATCTTCCTCGCCGGCATCAACCAGACTGACAACCCGGTGAGCGGCCAATCAGAGACCTTCCAGCTGATGCCAAATGATTACTGATTCTTTTTTTTGTTTAGTGCGTGGAATAGGACTCTCTGAACTCTGTGATTCTGTCTCTGTTGTGTGTGTAGTTTGTGTGCACAGTGGTGGCCATCCTGCTGCATTACTCCTACATGTGCACGTTTGCCTGGATGTTTGTGGAGGGGTTGCACATCTACCGCATGCTGATTGAGATGCGCAATATCAACCAAGGCCACATGCGCTTCTACTACGCCATCGGCTGGGGCTTTCCTGCCATCATCACAGGTAAGACACGTGCATGACAAAACACATGCAGTGCAAAAAGAATCCGAAAACCTCATTCATTTAATTCAACTTCATTTCCTGGAGGAAACTGCTTATACTTTGACTCCACAGACACACAGACGCAAGACAATGTCTGATAGCATAGTGGTTAGGGCGTTCACCCTGCGATCAGGAAGTCATGGGTTTGATTCCCAAGACTGCTAGTGGCACCACTGAGGTACCCTTGAGTAAGGCACCGTCCCCACGCTCTACTCCCTGGGTGTTCACGTGTGACAGAATGGCCATATTTAAAAATGTTAGACTTCATACTAAA
Source organism: Brachypetersius gabonensis (assembly GCA_037577145.1). NCBI lineage: Eukaryota > Metazoa > Chordata > Actinopteri > Characiformes > Alestidae > Brachypetersius > Brachypetersius gabonensis. Next base: position 8,647,529 of record JBBJLR010000034.1, read on the forward strand.
GTTGAGGCTCTGATCACAGCAAAAATCTTTTACCAGAAAACAAACAGACTTATATCTTGTAGTTGTGCATGGAAAGGGCTATATTTACATTTTTTCTCATTAATATGAGATATTTTAGGTGAAGGATGAGATTAAGAAAAGCTCTGATTAGGAAAATTTGAAATCAATAAAGAAAAGTCAATAATGTTTACCCCACTGCCACTACTGTTAAAAATAATTTATAACACAAAGAATAATACACAAGGCTTACATTTTCTCCCCATCTCTCTCTCTCTCTCTCTCTCTCTCTCTCTCTCTCTCTCTCTCTCTCT
>JBBJLR010000034.1:8648677-8660198 GCA_037577145.1 Brachypetersius gabonensis
GTGTGTGTGTGTGTGTGTGTGTGTGTGTGTGTGTGTGTGTGTGTGTGTGTGTGTGTGTGTGTGTGTGTGAAGGGGGGGTTCAGAGAGTCTGTGTGTAATGTTGTTTCTGTCAAGCCCTTTCCTCTTTCTCCCCATTTTTCCCTCTTCTCATTTTTTCAGCCATAACTGGTAAATTATTATGTGCTTGTTTTGCAGATAAATATTGCTATATTTGTTCTGGCAATGAAGGCCTCTTGTGGACGGAGACAGCGAACATTTGAGAAGTCAGGAGCAATGTAAGTTGAGCATTTTCAGCTCCACAGCTCTGTTCACTGGATACTCGTCTAAGCTTCCTCAGTCCTCCCTCTGTCCTATATAATCTATACAAAAAACACATTTATGTCTATACTTAATAAATATGGATATGTTTGGATAGTTTTTGGCTTTTGCTTCCAGTGAAGTCCTGATAGAAGTCTCGGGTGATGATGAAATATAAGTGCGGTTGGTGCCTCCATGTCTGGACGCAGGCTTTTCCATATTCTGGTCTGGGACGAGTGTCAAAACACCCCAATTGAATTATCAGACATTTGTGTCCTCTCTGTCTTCCAGCTCAGCTCTGCGTGTGGCCTTCCTGCTCCTGCTGCTCGTCAGCGCCACTTGGCTGCTGGGCCTGATGGCTGTCAACAGTGATGTTCTCACTTTCCACTATCTGTTCGCCATCCTCAGCTGCATACAGGTAGAAAACAAAACCCTGCCTTTGGCGAGAATACTAGACTCACACATGACCATGCACATCAAACGAAATCTGTGTAAATGGTCTGAGCTATTTAAAATAATGACACAGGTCAACAAAAAAACTTTTTTTGTAATCATCAAAAACCACACACACTTTTTTTCAGTCACAACAAGTTTTTGAATTATGAGTAATATTCAATTTGCAACAGACTTGCATGCGTTTTTCACTAAACCACAGGCACCAATCAAGAACTGTTTCACTACTTTCAGTGTGACGTCAGACAGGACACACTGGGGCATAGATATAATGATCAGTGTGAGTCAGCTACCACTGTTTCTTCAAAAATGCTAAGCATATGATTATTATATGATCATTATACCAACTATCATGCAGTATAGATCTAGCTTCATCACAAAAACTGTATGTGTGGGGAAAACTAAACACAGATTTGAAATCAGCATGAAAAACACCACAAAACCCACAGAAACGATTTTGACCTGTGTTATCAGTAGTTAATAACTAATAGTGAAATAGTTCGCTGAAAAGTCAAATTTAGTTTTTGACTTATTCCAGATGTAGCAGATCGGTCAACATCTATGTGACCCCAGTTAAGGAAAGATAGAGGCACATTCCCAAAACTTAAATCAACACCCTCAATCTATGTTCATCTGTTCATTAAGGTGCTGCAGAATTGTCAGTGTGGTTTAGGACTTACTGTGAGCTATAAAAAGAAGCAAAACCTCAAATTGTAGCCAAACATGGCATGCAGACTTTTTGGACAGCATGTTCCGTTTTCACAGGAGCACTGATCTAGATTCAAGATTTCTATTTGCCATTTGCACATAAGAGCAATCTCTAAGTCATGTCACAGTTTTGAGAAGTAAAAAATAAAGCGGAGAATAGAGAATAGATCTACTAATAGTATAGAAAACACTATACAAAGAGGGTGGTAGTATCCACACAAAGGAGAGATTCATTTTTTTTAAATATATGTAAGTACTTGCTGAAGAGAATCCAACTTGCATTACAGATATTGCACAGTTATTGTATTGCGTGTTTACAATATTGCACTTAATATTGTACCTGTTTCAGAGATCTAACTGCTTCAGTTAGGGTCTAGTGTCAAATCTAGTGAGAAGTCATTCCTTGAGAACCATGTTTTTTTTTTCTTACCTACTATGTTGAATCTTCGTAATATCCACAAGCATCCATCATCATTTTTCTTGGTGTAGGTGCATAGAACATATGAGAATTTACCAAAAGAATTTAAAGAAAACATACAATGTGCTGAGTGCAACTAGGCAGAGACAATTATTGTAAGGTGTCTACTTAATGGTGAAAAATAGTGTATGTAATGAACTAAATAAATAAATATATATCAAACAGTGCTTCTTTTATAACCCAGTATTTCAGCTTCCCCAGGGCTAAGGTGAATTTATTTGTCAGAGGGTGTGAAGAATGTACATATTTACTCTTTCCCCCGTTTTAGGGTATTTGCATCTTCTTCTTCCACTGTATCCTCAATAAAGATGTGAGGAAGAACCTGAAAAGTGTCTTTACGGGAAAGAAGGGGTCCACGGAGGAGTCCAGCACCACACACGCCACTCTGCTCACTGTGAGTGCGGCTAAAGTGAGGACTGGCCAGTGTGCTTTATAAAATATTTGTGCACACATTTATATAACATTTATATCAAAATGTTGCTTCAGATTTGCTCTGTAGGTGTTAAAACCTGGTAACACTCTACTATAGTGATTAAAATGATGTAAGAATCTGACCAAGCTTTTATTCCTGTCCAGCGTTCTCTAAATGGAAATACATACATAGAGGATAGCTGTCTGTACCGGACGCCAATCGGAGAGTCCACTGTGTCGCTGGAAAGCTCGGCAAGATCAGGCAAAAGCCACAGCAGCAGCTACCTCGCCTACACACTCAGGTACAGCCCTTCTGTTCTTGGGTCTGGACTGGAAGGAAGTTTATTTTTCTGATTACTGGACCAAAACTGTGAACAGGTGATGATACAAATGATAAATTAGATCACAAATAACATCCTCAAAGTCATATATAAAGATATAAATATATATCCTCACTTAACAATAGGAAAAACCTGGGCAGGAGAGGCGACAGGAATAAGACACTGATCAACAGGATAACCAGGGGGCGGGTCTAAATACAGGGCAACAGACCCATGGCTAAAGTAAACAAAGGCACATGGAGAACGTAAACAACGACAGCCATGATAACTGGAGGAAGACAGAACATTGCAAAAAGCCAAGAAACAGGAGCACATTGGTTTTCCATATAGGGATCACCCCCAATAACTTATCTATAGATTATTAAATTGCTTACAAATGATCTGGTTCTCAAGAATGAGTGAAGGTTATGGGTCAAGTGTAGAACCAGAGTGAGGGTTAGTTTTAGATTTCTGTTAAGGTTTAAAGTTTAGGACTCAACCAGAGACTTCGCCTTTGGAGATTAAAGGCTTACTTAGATTGGTGACAAAGTGGAGTGTCCATGTAGTTAAAATTTTATGTTAAACACACGATGACAGTGTGAGCGTTCTCAAGGTAAAACATCAATCTCAGCTTTTCTTCCTTTGCTTTTTTGTCAGCATGGAGAGTACCACTGACTCTGACCTCTGTGATCCCTAGCACTTTTTAATCAGGTTTCACTAATAACGCCTAACTTGGTTCACCTGAAACACAATATGACATTTAAAACGAACCCACAGCTGCAGACTCAAGTGTCCTTATTGCAGCTGTTTCACCAGCTGCCTCAGTCAATTCTGAAATGGTAGTCTGCATCTCATCATTTGATAGATATGAGCTCATATTCGAAGTATAAAAAGTAGAAGGGCTTGTATGATACCTTAATTAAATTTACAACATGTGATACCATGACTACAATTCCTTTAGGGTACTGTGTTACAAACGTAAGACCAGGCCTTCACACAGGCTGAGCCAAGTTATGAGGTCATATTTGTCATATTAGTTTACAACCAGATTTATTCATGTCTCTCTTGGTGTCGCTGCACAGGACTGAGCCCACAGGTTTGGTATAAGAGTTTCATGTGTCCTTGTTTTGTTTTTGCAGTAGTTTAAAACACTTTTACGACGTTTCAGGAATGTTACATTGAGTTATTAGGACTGACGTTAACATGTCCCTCATGACCTGCGTGTTTTTAGAGGGGAACAGAAGCACAGTCTGCCCCCTAAAGGCAGGAAAACACAAAGCAACGAGGAGGACTCATCTTTATTCTTCAGGAAGAGAAAAATGAAAGAAGGTATGGAAAGAGTTAACACAGTTTTATTTATTCTTTGTTGGTTATTAATTTTACAAGGCTTAGTTTTGTTTTGCCTTCTCAAAAATACACCAGTAGTTACTTATTGCAGTGTTGTAAATAATTTAGCACGTCAATGCAGAGAACAGTTCGTGTTTGTGGTCATGTGTATATACCATGCATTTTAATTTGGCTTATATTAGGCTCAGCCAATCAGATTTTAGAATCTAAGCTATCTGCTTTATGAGATTTTTCTAAGACCAAATTATTAATTGTTCCAAAGCTCCTCATTTAAGATACTTTTGTCTGTACTATTTCCGTAAGTCCTGGTGACAGTAAAAATGTTTTAACCGGTAATGATTTTTTTCGGTGTGTGTTGTTCAGACTCGGATTCAGACAGCGAGCTCTCAGTGGATGAACACAGCAGCTCGTACGCTTCCTCTCGTTCGTCTGACAGTGAGGAAGGGGAGAGGGGCTCCAAGCCTAAATGGAACAATGAGAGAAGTCCCATTCACAGCACTCCGAAAGGTACTAATGGCTTATTTTTTATCTTTTTTTTGGGTACTGAAGGATCTTTCATCAAAACACCATCAGTTTATTTCTATAATTGCTTATTTTTGATCTCTTGTTTGCTGATTGTTGTAGAGAAAAAGAACAGTATCGATCATTTCACCTGATAGATTCTTGCTCTTTTGAGGTTTCTCTGTTGGAATTGAGCTGATGTCAAGTTTCTCCTCTTGCCAGTCAGGATTAGGCTACATTTTTTCCATTAATGTTGCCCATTGCCATGTCCTCACCCCATGGAAACTAAAGCCTTTAATTTGGCCTAACAACAAGCTAGCAAACATTTTGAGCGTTCTGTATTTTTTTATCTTTGTTGTTTACAGCCTTTAAAAGGAAACCTTGACAAAGAACCATGGCTCTCTATAAACTCTTAGGAAGGAATTATTAAGACGTATAATTGCAGTTATTATATAATTTTTGTGACAGTTATGTTTAATCAGACAAAGCTCTGTGAGAAGTACTGTAGCATTTAAAGTGTCGTGACCGTGTCCTGTATTTTTTCAGTTGATGCTGTGTCAAATCATGTGAAGCCTTACTGGCCAGTGGAGCCTCCCACAGCCAGTGAGAGTGAGGGGACCGGTGGCCCAGAAAAACTGAGAGTGGAGACCAAAGCCTACGTGGAGCTACACAAGGCCGATAAACTCAGCCCTAATGGAGAGCTTTCCCAGAACGAAGGCCCACCCAGCCAGCCCAGCAGCAACCAGCTGCCCCGGAGAGGTCCGACATAAACATGAATACTTTTCAAGGCTTTATTATTGATTACAGTTCATATTGCTGAAGGGTGGAAAGGATGAGCACATGAAAGAGATTAAAGGGGGGGCTTTTCCCTCAGCTCTCTGCACTGCAAAGTCACATTAACTGGGTGATATATTTTCTTTTTCTACTTAAAAAAAATCCTTGAGCAGTATCCAACCTTCTGCATGGAACTATACAAGCCTGGACTGATGATTTGTTGGTTTGCTGCGTTATCTAGATATGCCATTAATTACATTTATATTTATACATACTGACAGGTTGTCTACACACTGGCTCCAAACTTTTATTCTATTAAAAGAAAAAAAGAAAACCTTTTACTTCAGATCTTCCCCTATCAAATGCCTCTGTCTCTCAGTGTGATGCCAAACAATGTGGCCATCTGTTAACTGATATAACAGAACTGGTGGTTAGTGTTCTCCTCCAAGCGTGTAGAGCTGTTCATTGGTGTTGCATTAATGGCAGGAAGGAAGAAAGAACATGGTAGCGTCTTCACCCTCCCACCCATGTAGCAAAGGACCACCAAGTTAGGAGGTAGAGTTGGCCATGACTACAATGAGAAGGAATGAAGAGAGATTAAAAAGTAAACAATAACAGTACATCTCTCCTCCTGCTTACAATTGCAAATGAAGTATGAAAGTATATAATGTATAGAAATACTAGTTAATGAATTAGAAATTATTCATAAACTATAACATGATCCTCAGTTATTACTGTGACGTCTATATGTCAAGAAAAACTTTAAAAATAAACAATGTATCAGGTGATTCCAGGATAAGACCTCCCATTTCATGTTCATCTTGACAGCCAGCAAAAACAGAATGGCAATTAATTCTTTAAAATGGAATAAAATCATTTAAAAAATGAAACCCAAACATTCATGAATCAAACATTACTGTTAACACAACATCCATGACTGTTATTCCTTCTTTTCCTTCCTTCTGACCTCTAGCCCTCCCTCTCTCATAAAAGATCCCTTTTTGTATGTTCAAGGACACATCACCCCCCCCCCCCCTGCCCCTAATCCCAGTTCTCCTCCTCTCCCGCAGGCATTTTGAAGAATAAAATCAGCTACCCTCCCCCGCTGTCCGACAAGAACATGAAGAACCGTTTACGGGAGAAGCTGAGTGACTATAACCCCCCCACCCCCACCGTCCCGTACAAAAGTCCATCTGAGGGGTCCAACGAAGGCCTCCGCTCTGGCACAGACAGCAACAGCATTTTAATAAAAAGCCCCACTCTCTCCATCACCACAGCACTCAACGGCGTCACCATGGAGCTAGACCCAAGCCCCGCCCCCGCAGCTGAAGAGACAGACTCCGAGTGAGTAGTTCCATAAACTCTTTCCTCTCCTTTAACCATCTTACACACTGTCCATTAGTTTGGAGACATGTTTTCCTTTCTGAGTCATGATTTATTGAATTCATTGTGATATTTAGCAACACTTGGCTCCACACTCTTCAGAGAGTCTTCCTTGGTATTAAAAGTTGGACTATTTTGGTTGAATGGATTTCACGGAGAGGAACACATCTAAAACTTCTCCTCCTTGTAATCTCACATCTTATCCTGTACTGTGCAAAAGTCTTTGGCACCTGTGCATATGTTGAAGCAATTTTTCTCAGTGTGTAATAAAGTGGCTTTTTGCTAGCAAAGTTGACATTACAATAAATGCAAACAAATAAGAAAGCAGTAAAGAGGATCAGGATTTGTTTTGTTTGTAAAAGTAGTTGATATTATATGAGCTGGTGAGGAGAACACAGGTTCTGTTGCAGATTCCTTTTCAGTTCCTCCAGCTGTTGTTTAGATTTGTGAAACTCGATCAGCAGCTGATTTAATTTAATGAAGTACTGAGGGAGTTAAAACAGGTGTCTGGTGAAAAGTACAAGTAATACAAGGAACACATTGATATACTCTAAATAAAATCACAGCTGGTGGCTTAGTGATTAGGCGTTCGCCCTGTGATCAGGAAGTTTTTGCACCCTACCAACTCCCCATCTCCACCCTCATCCTCATTCCGTCCCATTTATCATGGAAAGGTCCAGCCTTCTACCTTAAAGGCAAAAATGTTCCACTTGCACCCCGCACAGTCTATTAGCCATGTTTGTTTTTTTATCTGTGAATAATTGTCTTTTTTTTTCATAAAAATTCATTACCAAAGCCTGATCTTTATTAAGGTGATGCACACTTGACAGTGTGACTTAGAATGGGATGATTCACTGTGAACTATAAAAATATCAAAGGAATGTGTAACTGAACACCATTTTAGATGCATTTTAGAGATGCATTCATGTTTTCATAAAACATCTCTGGAGATGGAATCTACAATCTATAATCTATTCTTGTGGCAGCGAGCGTCATAAATATGAAGGAATATCACCCGAGATAAATCCTCCTTACCACGGCCTTGTAAATACTAGTCCTGATATTGACATCATTCTGCTTTTCCGTCATTTTCTTTTTTATTGCTTCAAAAGATGTCTATAATGTTGCAAAAGTCATTCATAAGAACGCTCACTTCTTAACAACATTTTGAAAAGCAAGCTGTCTCCAAATCTCCAAATCACAGGCAGTGCATTGAATTCTGACCTTTATAATGTCTGGACACCTGTAATGTGTGTGTAAATAATGTTGAACCTGTGTGTCTCATGATCTCTCTTAGTGGAAGCAATGAAACCTCCATATGAAGGAGCTCTGGGATTACACTCTGATGTGTGGTGTGATGTAGCTGGCCAATGTTTCTGTGGAGGATAGTCCCAGCCCAGCAGATCACTACCTTGGCCAGAACTTGGCCATACGTACATGAGAAAAAGGGAACAATTTGTAAATTGTGCCTCGAGACCGAGGGGGTGCTACCTACTACATTTCCCAGCATGCCATAGTACTGACTAAGACATATGGATAGTTCAGTACTCCACTGGATCGCATTGGTGAAATAGTTTGTGACACACTCCCATTGTGCCTGCGAGAAACCCCCATCATAGACCTCATCAGTCTAAAAACGATGGCCTTCAAAGTGTAAGTAATGTGTACAGTAGTTCTTTTGTATTTTAGCTGTTAATAGGAGTTTGTATAATGAGTTGTATTTAGACTTTGTAACAAATTGCCAATAATGAATGTTTACCTTTGTTTACTGTTACATGTTTTTTATTTGTATTATTTTGAACAGTTTGAATGTGGAGTCCATCTGTATAACTATGAACTATTCAAGTGTTCAGCCTAATGAAGGAGTTTTCCAGTCCATTATCACTCAAATATACTGTGATATTCATAATGATAAAGATATTACTATATCTGAAGCTCTAGTATATCTAGTATATCTGTATTTTGACAATTATTTTGTATGATCACCTCTGGACAGTGTTTTAAAGCTGAATGCGTGGAGTATGTATTAATGTCTCATCCCCTAAGTGCTATTCAGAATTAGCCTTCTATATGTTATATTGTGTGATCCTCAGAAAGGTCTTTTTAGGCCTCTGCTGAGCACCGAGTGGTGAATAACATGTTTTCCTACTTTTACTGATTCAGGGACAGTTTTATCTGTTTGTTTTTTCTGTAAGTCATGACTGTGACAGTGACCTGTATGACTCTAAACGCAAATGTATTAGTGAAATGCAAATGCCAGAGGTTGTAGATAACTGATAATAAATAATCAGCAGGCAAAGATGCATGTTACAAACACTATATGAACAGAAGTATTGGGACATGCCGGTTTTCCAAGGCAGGGGCTTGATGTTTCAACATCCCAAGACATTTTGGACTATGCCATACTTCAGAATTTGTGGACACAGTTTGGGAAAGAACCTTTTCTATTCCAGCATGACTGTGTCCCAGAGCACAAAGCGAGCTCCATAAAGACATGGCTGGATGAGTTCGGTGTGGAAGAACTTGACTGGCCCACACAGAGTCCTGACCTCAACCCCTTTAGGATGAACCGGGACGGAGATTGTGAGCCAGGTTTTCTCCTAGTATCAGTGCTTGATATCTGCTCTACAGAATGAATGGGCACAGATTCCCACAGAAACTCCAGATTCTTCATTAAAGTCCCTGTTGATATAAGTCCTTGTCAAGCGCTCACAATACTTTTGTCCAAATAGTGTAAATTATTTATGCCATATTTCCTCCAATACCAGACTGCTGCCTCTAACATCATTCTTTATAGCAAAAGCCTTCAAACCAGGGGTTGAATTAAATCCCACAGTGGCAAAAGCCTTGTGGGCATTTTTCCAAGAGTGAATTCTGGTCAAATATTTGTTATAAATAATAAGAGAATACATAAATGTTAAAGCCACGTCACTTAACACTGTGAGAACTGTGCCACGTGGATTTTTCCATGAAAAGGAAGGGTGTTGCTGTTACTGAACTGATTACTACCTATTTTTATGTCAAGTGTATTTCTACATGTCTTTATCACACCTGCTTATAGCTAAGTCAGCGTTCATCCTCTTTGATTGCCTGTGAACTGTTAGAGACACTGGATACACATGTGGAGACTGTGAACTGTGTATTTGTTGGCACTGAGAAATTGTAAATAAATGAATTTTGAAATGGTTTTGTAAATGCATGTGTTTCTCGTTCTTTTCTTTTTGATTCTGGAGATGCTCTGAATATCGTGGATACAATCTTTAACAAGTGGATACCACCATTTTTTCTGATAAAAGCCTGTCTGTTTTGGCCCATTTTGTCTTGCTTGCACGAGGTTAATGCTTCACCACGAGGATGTTTTAGGCTGTAGGAGATATAAAAGATGTTTAACTGTGTGGGACGTTCTGGACTGTTGTTCCCTAAGGCTGGGTTTTAAAGTGTGAGGTTTTCAGAAGTGACCTGAAGTGAAAGTGCCCAGTAGTGAAAACATTTACAGCCACCTTAAGCTCATTTCAATTCAGCTTATTTACTAATAAAATACTAATTAACTGCTAGATGTGTCCGCTGTTACAAGTTAAACTATAATGACATCACCTGGTGTGCATATGTGAACAAAATAGTTGTTTTTCTTAATGTACTGACATACTGTGTATGAGTGGAGACCCCTGCTCAGGATTCAAACCCAAGACCTCGCAAAGAGGCATCAATCATCCCACAGGATTCTGCAGCCAACACGTCTTTTTTTGGAAATTTGACTTTTAGGTGAGGTCTGCTGTTCAAGACATGAAGCTAAAGGCTCATATTAGAACCTGCAACCTCCAGGTTTTGGAAGCTGTGCTCTTACCACTGAGCCACAGGACCCCACTATGATTACACTTTTTTTTGGAAATTTGACTTTCAGAAGAGGTCTGAAAGGCTAAGCATAGAACCAGCAACCTTCTGTGCTTGGCGGAAGTGCTCTTACCACTGAGCCACAGGGTGTCACTGCTAACAGGTGGGGTTTTTTTTTTGGACATTTCACTTTCAGATGAAATGTGGCAAACAAGACATAGAAGCCAGATTAGATCTTACAACAATCTGTTCTCAAGCCCATTGCAACCCAATCAACTTTATGATGTTTTATTTTCAGCTGAATGTGACATGCAAGACAAAGTGGACAACCCAGATTCCATCCTCACAACATTCTAGCCCAAGGTCTAAAGTGTGACACTGGTTAGATCAGGGGTGGCAAGCGCCGGTCCTGGAGGTCCTGCACAGTTTGAGGGTTCTCCTACTGAAACACATTCACTAAACCTGACAATTAACTGGTGAGATGAAGTGTGACATGCAAGACCTAAAGCTAAAGATTTGGGTTTGATCCCATGACCCCACATCAGAGTTTGAAATGAATAAATATAAAGACGAGTCACTGAAATGAGCTGATGGCCCAATGATAACCTTCCCTTAAGGCAGGAAGACTGCAAGCCCATGACCTTCTGGCTCTCATAAACACTCTATGGTTTCATCAATGCCCAAATCCAGAGGTGCCAACCTGTAACGAGTCCCTGGAGGACCATACTTCTGCAGACGCCGGCATTATTTCTCCTTTGAGTTCAGTTCACAAAGGCTTTACCGCCTCATTGATGAGGTAATTCAGGTGTGGTTAATGACTATATTACATCAGTGATGTGTAGCTATGATGTTAATTTAAAAAGGTCAAAACCAGTTTGCTGACATTAATTAGGTAAAATGGTATGGAAGACCTGACCACAGTGAAAACCAGCCGAGACGTAGAGGTGGTGGTGGCCTAGTGGTAGGATACTTGCCTCCGAACCAAAAGGTCACAGGTTCGAATCCTACCTCCAGCACC
>JBBJLR010000034.1:8664769-8693286 GCA_037577145.1 Brachypetersius gabonensis
CACACTGACTGACCAACGCCACACACTGTCCACACTGACTGACCAACATTACACACTGTCCACACTGACTGACCAACACCACACACTCTCCACACTGACTGACTAATGGCACACACTGTCCACACTGACTGACCAACACTACACACTATCCACACTGACTGACGAACACCACACACTGTCCACACTAAACACACTGACCAACACCACACACTACCAATAAAGACTGACCAACATCACACTCCCACTGCCCAAACACAGACTGACCAACCAGGCCCACACACCGCCCACACTGAAAGACCTGACCGACACCACACACTGTCCACACTGACTAACCAATACCACACACTGTCCACATTGACTAACCAATACCACACACTGCCCAACCTGACTAACAAATACCACACTTTGTCCACACTGACTGACCAATACCACACACTGGCCACACTGACTGACCAATACCACATACTGCCCACACCGACTGACCAACACCACACACTACCTACACTGACTGACCAATACCACACACTGCCCACACCGACTGACCAATACCACACACTGCCCACACAACTGACCAATACCACACACTGCACACACTGACAATACCACACACTGACTGACCAGTACCACACACTGCACACACTAACTGACAATACCACACACTGCACACACTGACTGAAGGTACTGATGACCTTGGCTGTGCTGTTGGGGATGCTACCAGTGTACTTGGTGTTTGGGTGCTGTGTGAATGTGCTGGTGAGTCTCACATGATTGTGACTGGAGTTTGTGTGGGGCTTTGAACAAATTGAGACATTTACATGATCCAAACAAACACTAATAATAATAATAATAATAATAATAATAATAAGTATACTATTGATATTATACTATTGATTCTTTCTGATGATTATTATTAGTTATTAGATTTTCTAGTTTCTGTATCAGTTTGCACCAGTGTATTTTGTTTTGCAGTTTTGTGTTCTAGCAGAGGTTCATACACGGCCTGTATAAAGAGATAGTTTGGTTGTGTGATGGATGCAATTATCCAGAAACTGTTGCACAGTGGGAGATGCCATTTGGGGTCAAGGCCTGACTTACTACAGTATTGGCAGTACATTTTCAGTTACTAAGGCACACCTTTGTTTGTTTATTTGTTTTTTGATAAATCGAACTGATCTGACTCTGTGGTTGTGATGACCCTAAAACTGAATATGTGTTGAAAAGCCAGTGTTAATGTAAAGTGAACAGTGTGGGTGTTTGTCTATACTATGCAACAGTGGTAGCTGGTGATAGAGTGATGTTTTCTTTTGGAACATACCCTAACATAAAAGGAGCAGCCATCATCTGAATGCTATAGCGAATGAAAAATTTATGTTGTTTCTCATCTGTAGTCTTTTATTGACATCTACTATGCACTCTGTTGAGAGATCATTAGGAGTGGATCTAGAAATGGAAGAAACTAGAACGTAGCTCTGAGAAAAAACACTGCCCATCGTGCCGGTGTCAGAAGACTCAGATCTATGGAGAAGAGTCACGAACACGGATCTCTGATCATCCACCTCTAGGGCGTCTAATGGGCAAAGCTTATCGTCCGAGTGCTGGTGAGGGACTGCACAAGTAAACTTCTGTATTTAATATTAATACTTTAGACTGAAAGTGAAGTGTAACATTAGTATTTCATTGATATGTCTTTTATTTGTATATGATTGGGAAAGGTACAGTGGAAATGTGGTGTCAAACATTATTGACTAAATTATCAGATGATACGCATTGATAATGAGTAATAAGTGCAATGTGAAATGTGGACTTAGGACGGAGTCCTGTTGGACACCTTAATGGTAGGGAGTGGAACTGATTTACTGTGACACCAGTGACTGTTAACTTCAGTGCTGCCAGGATTCTGCACAGGTAAACATCAGTTTATAATGATGTTAATTTTTTTACATGATCTACCAACAAATAAGAGCTGATTCTGGAATTCAGATGCAGGGGAGAAGATCCATGAATGTGTTAGCATGATAGGAAATACCTGTTGAGAGATTGCTTTCTATTGATATAATAGTAGTGGGTAAATTGTGAGTTTTTTCAGCCTCTGTGGTGACAAAGAACAAGTTGACATGGTATTATTCCTTCTTCATTCTTTTTATTATGAAATTATTCTGAAATTTAAAGTTTCAGCCAGAGGTGGTTACAGGGGACTGTGTTGTTCCAATAGCTGGAACTGGTCATGGTTAATAGATTGGAATTCATCAATAAATTATGGGAATTCAACACCCTGTTGATTTTCATCACACAACCTTACCCAGGGAAACAAGTAGGTGTTTTTGTTGTATTCTGCATGAACAAATGCTCTTGTGAAAGCTAAGGATCCATTTTTGTGACTCACACTTGAAAAATGTTTTGACTTTAAAGCTTGGACAGAAAGTTCCGAAAGCTCCACTGAAAGTCTTGCACAGCCGTCCCGGGATCTCCCAAGACGCCCCATGATTTCAGCTTCATGGTCCAAATGGCAGGAACATACTGACCCACCCATAACAAGCTTCTCCCTCATCTCTTATTGTACAGCTTCCCAAGAAGTTCAATTTACGCTCCTCAGGGAAACCTTTAGACTTATCATGAGGCAGCATACTTTTACCACCCGCTTCTTTGTGGAAAATAAAACTAGTTATCGTTTAGTAAGGGATTTATTCATTTTATGTGGAATTGTAGGCCAGCTTGACTTTGTACCAGAATAGAAACTAAAGCGCTTCATTCTCATGTTTTTCTGTTTCTCCTGGTAAATTCAGACTTTTTGGGTGGCCTGATTGTCAAACTCTGTGGTTATTATACTGCTAACTGAAGACACAGTTGAGCATATTTTTATATTTATATTTATATTTTTGTACGATTTGTATTGTATAGTGCACAGTTGTATAGTTTTTATTGTATTGTTTTTGCTGCTCTTTATACTGTCCACTTTCTGCCATAGCAATGCAAATTTCCCACTTTTGGGACTTAGCTTACACCCTTGCTCTAAAGATCTCATGCTTTGCTCATTGATTATATGATCAAAATGTTCTGATATCTTGATAAAATAATTGTGTCATTTACTAACATGTTGTATAGAGATTTTTTGGTGCGGCATTTTCTGATCTCTCTCTCCCTGGACTTATCTGTACAGGAAGCGTGGGTGCACCATAATCACCATGTCACCAAAGTCTTTCCTCATTCACGGAATTCCAACCGTGAGTGGGTACTGAGCAAGGAGGTGGAGGGTGGGAGTCCTGGGCTCTGTCAGTTTCATGAGGAGGGGAAAGGAGAGGCAGCCGGGGTCCTGGAGTTTGAGAGCGCAGTACCGCATGCTTTGTTCCCAGACTGGCTTTGTTTGCTCTGAGGTCGAGCCACGGCCCTGAATAGTGAGTTGGCAGAGCAGTGGCGTTTTCTGGTCTGTGGGGTTTTTTTGCCACTGAAAGGGGTTTCAGGCTTTTTTTTAAACCGTTAATCCTGCTAGACATGTGCCGCTGCAGTTGCCCGACACCTGTGCTTTATCGCAGGCCGTGCTGTGACATGTGACAGATCTAAGCAAAGCTGGTGTGTGGATTTTGTATTGCAACATTTTCCAGAAGGAGCTGAAATGTAACCTGGAAACGTGCAGAAAGTGCAGGCACTGCTCTCTCGTCACAAATCTGCTCCCCTCTAGAAGAAAAGAACCAATCTTGGAAACCCAGCCTTTAGGCTCGGTGGACTGGAAGACCTGTTTGCATAATTAATGTAGCAATAATTTCTAACTCCTTAAGCTACAGGCTTATTATGATGGTGTTATTATTAAAGTTTATAATGCAGCTGTGAAAGTAAGCGGCTGAACTGGAGTGGTGGGGCAGTATACAGTAAACCCACAGTTTTACACGGATCAGCATTCACAGATTCAGTCCAGCAGTGGCCGTAATTCCCTGAAAAGTTGTCAACCCCCATAAAAAGAAGAAGAAGTAGCAACTGCAGCATGTAGCACACCTGCTCTATGTCTTGTCCTCTTATTTTAGTTTTTTTTACAATTATCTCAGTTTATTTAGTATTAGTAAGCTGTGCCCTGTCTAAACATGCAGGTAGAGAGAGTTATTGCAATGTCTGTCTCGTGCATGCGTCTTTGAACGGTCCTAATGCTAACCGCTAATGCTAACAAGTTTTCTGATTTTGATTATTTATTTACTTTTACAGTTTCTTCACGGGTAATGCATTAAACCGAGTATAAAATGAAATTAAAGTGTTCTGGGAGCATATTTGGGTGCATATTTAGGGTTTACACTATAAAAAATCAGGGGATTATAATAATTGTATAGTAAGTACTTCACCTGATACTCTTAATGTTGATAATGATGAATGGAACGATATGAAGCTACAGAAGAGGGCTTCTCACAGAGGCCACACCTCAAAAAAACCCATCAAAATCTATGCATTTTGCAGCAAAATCTTTAAAATCTTTGAATTCTGTGGCACTGACTGGTTCTCCGAGAGCACTGGGAGTGGAATGAGATGCAGTACTCAACCAGTTTCAGAACCAGTGCAAATCTATTGGTGTACTTGGAGCCTGTTCAGCATTTTGACAGACTGCTCAAACACCTGCGTACAACACTCGCACAGGTTCCCAGATACACAGACACAGAATTATAAATCACTCTTTAGTCTTATTTAGGTATGAAGAACATGCTTTGTGTTGCTTACTGCTGTTCCAAGTAATCACACTCCTAAAATGGTCCTACAATAGACTGTGCGTGCAATGCCATTGAAGAACCCTTTTGGTTCCCTAAAGAACCACATTTGATGAAGAGATTTGTGTGAGTGAGGAAAGAACTAAAGAACAATTTAGCAGTTCTTTCTCAAAACATCACATTATGTGCAGCCCCTGTAAGAGTTAAAAGGGTTCTTCTCATTTACATATTAGACTGTGGTTCTCCAAAAGACCATTTCCAGGGAATTAAAAATGTAAGAGGGTCTGATCAGCTCCTGCCCAGGCCATCATAGTAATGAACACATAGTGGATGCAGAAACTCCAGCAGCTCATTTGAGGCCTTACATAACCTACATACTATAATCTACATGTCATCTTTCTCTCTCTATTTGCACAGTAACAGGGAGGCAGGTGCAGTTCACAGCCCTCAGACTCTGGTGCTTAGAGCGGCTCTCATTACGAGAGTGAGGCTGCCTGCGAGCTGCAAATTCCTCCAGTGCTGTGAACTCAGTTTGCTAAGAGAGGATGTCTTTGTCACACGCTTAATGGGCTCTCTTGTTCAGGGAGAGAGTTTCTCCCAGATAGACTTGGCATTTTCTCTTTGCTGTTCATGGGCGTGTCTTTATCTGACAGCTAATTTGTTCAAGTACATTAACAAAATGCAGAAAGTAAACATACATGGATTGTTTAGTCAGTGCAATTGTATTTGTTACTAACCCTCATTTTTTCAGTCGAATGAGGTCCTCCCCCACTTCACAGTGCCTCTCTGCTACCTTATAACCATACAGTAATCCTATACTGTGCTTTATTATCAGTGTGTCTAATTTCAGTTGTCTTATCCCTGCAGGGTTGTTATCCACCATGCTAAGATAAAAACGCAGAACTGTGTACTGAAGATGCTAAAGCGACTGGACAAGATCAGGTTCCGAGGACAGAAGCGAGACGAGTTCTTAGACCTGGCTGAGTCTCCCAATGCATCGGACAGCGAATGTAACGATGACCTCTTGATAAAACCTCGCGTCTCCATCAAAGATGGAGAGGAGCTGCGTGATCCTGTAAGTGACTTTTTAACACCGAAATTTGTTTTATTGTAGTGTGAACTGTTCCAGCTCTTATTGCCTTTAAAACCATCTTTCATAATGGTTATAAAGCATCACAGTGTGTGTACAGTTCAGTGTTTTATGGGCAGTTGTTGTGCAATGCTGGCTTTGGCAAGCGCTGACTTAATTTTAAAACGACTGTGCACTCACAGAAGAGGAGTTAATATTGGACTGCTTCTGGATTCTTGCAACAATAATGTTGTAGCAGAAGTGTTATTGTATGTATTAAAAGGCTGTTATGACTTTTAGCATTAGTTTATATCTTTTTGAATATTGTCAGATAATTAAGAACACCCCTTAACTGACACAGTATAAACAGAACACAGGACAGATCCTAGACAGAGGTGGCAAGATGAAGCCTTTACTTTCCCAATATTGATATTGAGTATCAGCTGATACTGATCCAGTGTTTATTTCTTTAAAATCGACATTATATCTATTTAATGTATATAAAGTTGTCCTAAGGGCATCTAATAATAGGCCCATGTTCAAACACTGTACAAGCCCACATAGAAGCAAAAGCACACAGAATATCCTTTGCAAATTTTTAGAACCTGTGTTTTATAAAAAGAAGTTTTTCGCTATGTATGATCCATATTTTAGTATGTGTTGCTCTCCTATGAGGTTTAGTATGAATGTAATATTCCTGACTCTCTGAAGCTGGAAGCCTGCTTAGCAAGCTGTGCAGAAATCTGACCTGGGGAAGGCGAGTGGTCATGGGAATGTAGGCTTCTATCAAAGCTCTTTAAAATGTTGCAATATTAAAATAGATTACTCACCTCTAGTACCATGTTCTCCAGTACCTGAAAGTGGCTGAAGAGTCATTATTCCGTACTTCATTAGTTCATGCTGACAACACAGGCTGAAGTGCAAATGCAGCAACGTTTTAAAAATATTTCTTTTAAATATTCATGTGTGATCTCAAACTGGTGCTGTATGAGGGACTAAATATACGTGCTGTTCTCTGTGGGCCAATCTGCCTTACTAAAATTAAATGACTAAATGACTATTAATGAGCGTTTCCATTTTTGCCCTGAACTGCTCTTAATCTGTCTGCAGAAAATTGCTTTAGGTTTTGCATTAATGTTTGCCCCCAGATAGAGCCCTCTGTGGGTCATGTGTCAGTCACAGTTAAAATTAGAAGGAATATTGAGCAGACTGTTGATTATTGATCATGGTGACAACATTTTTATGGTTGTGTCTGATTTGCTCGTCCTTTTTTTTTTGCAGAAATAATCTGTTTGTATGTCTCTTGTTTATATATGTCAAACTTATTCTAATTTACTGAAGCCTTTGCACATTTTTGACCATACAGAAGTCTATATGCAGGGGTTGACTAAATTGTTTAGCTCTAGTACTCTAATGGGTACCAACGTGAATGAATTGGTACTAACCAAAATTAAAAATCTTCCACCTCACCGTGGGTGCTGGGACCATTATAGCACTTTTACTTTAGTTTAGTTACCATTATAGCACTTTTCAGAGCCATTCGTTTTGTCCCCCCACATTAAAAATGTTTCTGTGTCATCCTCACTTCTGCTGTCAATTTCATTCACTGGTTCTGCCACCCATGTTAGAGTGATGTGCTGTCTCAACTTTGATCCAGAGCATCTTCAAAATACATCTTGTGCAAAATTACAGATTGGTCTTTTGCTTCATTAAACACAGGAAGGAACATATTTTCAAGACTTTTAAATTGTTCTTCATTTAATTAGTCTTTCCACTGATCAAGGGGTGCCGTTCTTACATTTACGGCGTTTATCAGACGCTTTTATCCAAAGCGACTTCCATTCTCTAACTACAGGGGACAGTCTCCCTGGAGCAACTTGGGGTTAAGGGTCTTGCTCAGGGACCCAGTGGTGGTGTACTGAAGGTAGGATTCGAGCCTGTGACCTTTTGGTCCGGAGGCAAGTATCCTACCACTAGGCCACCACCACCAAGTTCTTGGCAAGCCTTTTCTCACTCCACAGCATCGATAACTTTCATGCTCTTTACTAGTGTAATGTCCCCAGCTGGGATTTGTGGGGACTCATATTTTCACTCTGGGTGTGGTCTCTTTCCTGGTTGGCTTTAGGTGTAAGGGTTTTCAGCTGGTCAGGGATTAAGGAATAATTATGTTTGTCTTTTCATAGGTCTTTGGTTTATGCACTTGTGTATATATAGTCTGTCTGTGTTAGTCTAGGTTGTCTGTTCTCCCTCATCTATGTTCTTTTCAGGTTCTACCCTTTGTTTGAGATTTGGCCCTCGTGGCTTCTTTGTTTTGTATTTAAAAACCAAAAAACCAAATCATGGACATCTGCACCTGCGCCTCCTTCCTGGATGTGACAATTAGCTTCGTGTTTATCAAAAACCGGATGACTAAAATGTTTAGCCCTCAAATAGTATATCCTTTTAATTGTTTTAAAACCTAATTATTTTTTTTTTCTTTTTAAGGTTTTCCTTACCTGTGTTGTGATAATTAGAGATCCAGTATGAAGTTACTTAAATTAGGTATTGTGCCATAAAGCCTGAAAACTGCTTATATCCCACGCATGCGTACTTGCGTACCACTTATATTAACCTCGGATTATATGTTCTTGTGTAATGTTACACTTGGGAATTATGGAGACCACGTATATGTGTGTCTCTTAAGACACCTAAGACACCTGGGACATCTGAAATGTGCAGCGTCAGTGCTTAAAAATAACAAGCTCTAATGACTCCACCCAGAGAAGCATCTGAGGCTGCTGAACAGGCTTGACCAAAAAAAACTGACTGGTTGCTAATGATCCTAATAATCAGAAGCTTCTTTGAGTTGAGTCACGTAGCAGCAAGACAGAGACATGCAAACATCCAGAAACAGTTCATGATTATTTTATTTATCTTTTTGGTTTGTACATCCGCTACCTGTTGTTTGAAACCAGTGTGGTGAGTTCCTCTTTACCTTCTCTGTGGTGTTTTTTTATGCTGCTGGTGAAATGCATTCGGTCTGCTTAGCCGTCAGATTGCTGTTTTATCAAACCTGATAACAGGAGAGGGAGCGGTTTGTGTGCAGAGCTCAAGAGGCTTTTTCTCTGCTTTGCCTTTCCCTTCCAGTGCAATCAGTCGACAGACTGGTTGCATGTCTTCGAGCTGGTGAAGGGCAGCTGCTTGGGCACCAGTTACCTTGGATACGGCTCCCGAGAGGGCCTTTGATTGGTGACCTCAGCCTTGTTGTGCAGAATCCTGGTAATGTTGTACTTCCAGGAAGATGGTTTAATGTCCTGGCGAGTCATGGCCAGGCATGAGTGTTCTGACTGCTCGGCTGATTTATGTCCTATTGGAGAATGATCTAACTCAAGAGACAAAACCTGTTGAGCAGGCCAGCTGTGTTGCAACTGTAAAATTGGACTGTTCTGTATGTACCAGTGCTTAGTGCTTGAAATGGCACTTATTATTATGGCATGTTTGTATTGCATGCTGCACATGCAGTATCCTCTTCACACTTTGCATTCACACTAATAGGTTCTAAAAATTTATTCTCACCTATCCCCCGGCTTCTAGTATTTGCTAAAGGTGTGTTGAGTGTTCTTTGCTGGCCGCTGTGTATTGTTTTTGGTATGCGGGTGTGGTATCTAACCATTGCCCTCTCTCTCTTGTGTCCAGGCTGGTCCAGGGTCCATCACCATGGCTGCTGCCATCCAAGACTACCAGAGGACAGAGGCGGACAGGCTCAATGAAGTCAAAGGGCACCTCGAGATCGCCTTATTGGAGAAGCACTTCCTTCGTAAGTACTGTTTTAGCATCACTGGAGCTCCACACTAGAGACTGGCCTCTCAGTCTTGGGCAGCCCAATGTAAGACAATAGGAAATTTGCATCATCGCAAAGTGGACAGTACAATAGAAGAAAGCAGAAGCAGCATAACCTATAGAATTAAAACTATTTAATATAAGAATATAATATAAAAGAGCTGTGCACTGTGTACTCACACTAGGCAGTTTGAACTGTGCCCGAGTGCGTTTGACCACCAAAGTGCAGTTGGTTTGACTAGTGTGAGTGCTCTGTGCCCGGGCGTGGTTCGTTTAGCTGTCCCTGGCCCGCTTAGAAGAGGTGTGCCAAAGCACAGTTCAGTTGGACTCGGGTCGCATGTAGTGTGAGCGCTAACCGTGCTGGAGCACGCATCAGGACGCGTGACATCACGTTTTTGCGACGCTCCAAAACCATTTTTCGTGCCACAAAAGCGATAGACCTGTTTAGCAACAGGCTGTGAGAGGGCTGTGGACCACCGCGGACCAAACGACTCAACATTACTATCAAAAAAGTTAACAGAGCGATGGACTCCACTGCGTTCAGCGAGAGCGCCGCTCTTACTGTTTATCCTGAAACCGTCGCACCGTGATGGGGGTGTTAACGCTGCACTCTGCGTCTCGTGTTTGTCTCTCATACAAATCGCACATTCGTGGACTAATCTGTAATTTTTCTATGATTTTGCAGATTTTGCAGTTCTAGAACTTTGTGTGTGTGTGTGTGTGGTCGTATGTCAGTGAAAAGTGTTTGTCACCTGTAGCTATGGATTTGTAATCACTCTCAGTAGGATCTGAGCTAGCTTTATTCATTTATTCACTGTGTGTGTGTGTGTGTGTGTGTGTGTGTGTGTGTGTGTGTGTGTGTGTGTGTGTGTGTGTGTGTGGCTAAGCTGTGTGACCTGTACCACCTCCCCATTAGTGGAGAGATTAGCCCTTCACTGGTTAAAGGGCTGATACACACACAATCACATACTCCATTCTCTATTGTAACCTTCTTGACCTCCCTTTTGATAAAACCTGATAATGGTGTGTATGCCACATGCCACCATTCTGATCTGTGATACTTTGATGGCTCATCGTACATTAGACATGTCAAGAGGCCAGCTGGTTCTAATTTTAGACTGTGTGTGTATGTATGTGTGTGTGGGGGGGCTCTTTCAAATTGCTGCCTGCTGTCTGTAAATCTAGGCAAGGCTTATTAATAGGCTGTTACACAACACAAGCCACTCCGTTTAGACTAAAGACGGTTATTGATGAGCCGGTGTCTCCCAGTGGAGCAACTTCAAGGCCATGCCTAGCATTTTCTGTGAGGAAGTATTTTTCTAGAATTATTGGAATAATAAAGACCAGTCAGTCACAACATTAAAACCACAAACAGGTGCAGTGAATAACATTGATTATCTTGATATAACAGTTCATGTCAATGTGTGGGATATACAGTATTAGGCAAGAGAACAGTCAGTTCTTTAAGCTGTGTTGGAGGCCTGAAACGGGTCTGTGATGGCTGGATGTCTCCAAAATCAGAAGGTGCTGAGGGGTGGTCTCACTATGCAGTGGTTAGTAACTACTGATATTGGTCTGAGGGTGTCAAGGCTAGCCTGTCTGGTCTGTCCACACAGAAGAGCTGCTGTAGCAAAAATTGCAGATATCCCCCCAAAAACGTAGCACATCACAGCTTGCTGTGAATAGGGACTGATCTGAGTGCCCACACTGACCCCGTTCCCACCAGATACACCTGCATGACAGTCAGAACTGGACCATGTTTTTACTAAATGACAAATATTAGCAGATAAAACAGTGTTAAATAGGCCTGTGGGAGTATACCCATATGCCATTCAGCCTGGATTAGAGACATAAGGGGGTTAATGGTAGACTAAAGTTTGCAGTTTCTATGTGATGTGCAAGTCACAGAAATAGAAATAATAGATATAGCAGTGTGCTGCACAGGTCAGCTTGGTTTTGCTGGAGGAGACGCTAGCTCTAGTCCTATAGTATCTATATATTTCCTATAAGAAATAGTGCTGCATAGAACACCACATACTTACAACCATTTCAATAAAAAAAAACTAGAGAAAATAAAATAAAACCAAATGTGATTTTGATAAAGGAACTACCAGTAGCGATCAGCATAATTCAGCACTAGGCATTTTGGCACACAGCCGCTGCTTTGGAAACTACTTGATTCTCTAGAAGTTTTTCAGTCATCATAATTATCATCAATAGTAAAACAGAGGTGGTTTATTTTTAAACATGTAATCATTTCTATCCTCAGTGGTGAGAGCAGGACCAGATAGGTGAGATTCTTGTCTTCACCCCACCCTTTATTTGGGGATTACATGTGGGAGCTCTTGTTGGTGAAAGCACTGAAGCTCGTTTACTGTGGAATAAGCAGGTGGTTTGTTTGAGGTGAAACTGTAGAAACAGTAAAAGTCAACCTTCTGCTTTCTCCTCGACCTCTGAGAGACACGACATTCTCTGTTCATGCACGGCGTCTTCAGATTCAAAGGCGAAGTTCTGGGAAAACTGTGCCACTGTTTCCATGAAGCGCTCGGTCACGGGACCTGGCTTTGAGTTCCCACAGCCATTCTTACCATGTTCTTTTGGCAGAGACAGGCATGGCTGCTCATGCATACAGTGTGAAGGGACATTGTCACTTGGTTAGAAAGGCTTTTGTCCGACTTGTTTAACTGCATAAGCAATTGGGTCATTCATTAGCATCTTTTCATGCACGCTCCAGAGCTGCATGCTGTGTGTCAAGTGTTGGGAGAGCGCAGGCACATGGGTGCTGCCTGTAAGGGACAGGTTGTTTTGCAGGAAAGCCTGCAGCAGTGGCAGTTTGAATGTCACGGGAGGCGATAGGACAAGTCCTAACTCGACAGGTGAAATCAACAACATCTGTGTGATAGGTGCCAATGTAGTGTGTCCAAATTTTTCTTAACAATCCGTTTATTTCTCTCAGAGCACCATAGTTGCTCTGGTAGCTCCCATGAAGACTTCTTTAGTAGGGGTGGCCAATATTGCCAAAATATAATGAAATAAAACCCCTAATTCTTTCTGTTTGATGCAGTTTTTTTAAATACATTTTTATAACATATATGATACATGTATGCAACATATTCATTGAAAAGTTTTAACCACACATTTAACCAAATTGATTGCATGATAACTATGTATTTGATGTATTTGTATTGTTTAGGCTAAAATAAAATTGTGCGCAAAGGTTTAGGCAACCTTTCAGGTCCCTTCAGCTTGTCTTTAGACCTCAGTTTCAGTGTGTAACTAATTATGGGAGCTTTCAAACCTCTCAGGGTGTTGTGGTTACACTAAACAGCCAAGGGCTGTAGCTGATTAAAGGTATTTGACTTTTACTAAACAAGAAAAGCGTTTCTCTTGAAAAGACTCACTGTCGTGACACTGTCATTAAGACAAGTGAAAGTTGGGGAGAAGTCATGACAAGATCTGGAAGGACAGGTATCATTTATTACAATAACAAGATCAACATCATCTTCCAAACTGAAGCCTGTCAAAAAAGCAAGCAAATGAATGTCTCCTGTATGCTGGCCTAGGACCGGCTTGCCTCTGCCCCTAACTGTGATATGTGCTTGACAGGTGAGCTAACAGGGCAACAGGAGCCACGAGGCTCCTACGGGAAGAAACCGAAGACTCTGATCTTTTATTCTGATCAGGAACTCACTCACATCACTGGCCTGCTCAATATTTACAAGCTGTTACTGTTTCGAGGGCGTTTGTGTCATAGGTTGTGTCGCAGTGCTGACACTTCTGCCTGTCAGGGTAACAGAGAGTCCCGTCCTCTGTGAAACACAAGCCCATAAGGTTAAATGTGGGTCTGGCAGCAATACAGATTACCAGCCGAGATAGCAGACTCAGCACTTCTGCCAAATCAGCGGACGGGAAGAATGAATGAAGTTTAATCTGGTTTGAAATCATTGGCCTTTGTTTGAACGGCTTTTAATCCGGTGTAGTTATTGAGAAGTCATGCATGTTTAAAAGCTTTCCTACCTGCACACCTTAAGAAATCTAATATCTGTGCTCTTGCAGGGGACAAAATCTGCCAGCAAATGACAATATTGCTGTTCTCTGCTCTTCTGGGACAGAAAGGCCTATCCCAGTGATGCACCATGTACTGCAGTGTGCTGTGGGTCAGTGTAGTCCCCCCAGATGCAGTGTCCCAGCACCTTTATCAGGTCTGCAGTGTCCCTATATGGAATGGGCTCAAACACACAGCACACATCTACTTTACAAACTACAAGTCCAACTGGGACAACATGTTGTAACACGGCACTCATGTTTTGGCTTTGGCTCAATGGCAGTTTATTTAGTGTGACTAATGGAAGATACGGTGTTTGACCAGAAGTTACTGCTGGCAGCTCTGGGAGTACCAGAGTAGTGCACAGTTTTAACCTTTTTCGAGATGCAAAGTTCCTGAGTTTATTTGCAAAAAGGCATTTGAGTTGCACAGTTTACAGTAAGTCAATCATTTTTATGATATTGGAATTCTGATCATGCTTGGCTGATATTGCAGAAGGCTGCAATATAAGAATGAACCATCCCAAACTGTTAAACTGCATATTTTTTACTTTGAAGTGTGAACATTCTGACTAATCACATTGCAGGTAGTTTGATTAATCAAAGTATTCATATAATCCAACAAATCCACCATTGTTCAAAATAATAAAACTGTCAACTCTTGCACTAGCAGAGCTGAAGCTCGAAAGGCCCACTGGCACCAACCCAGTCACCATTCTGTGGTAGTACCCTGCTTAATATTTTATAAAAATATTGGACATATTAAATATAGTTTCTATTTAAACCCATTGAGAAAAGCTCCTTGCTTTTACTGTTCTTTAAGTTTCTTTGGTAATAAATGGAAAACAAATTAAATCAAAGTCTTCCTTTTTTTCTGATCTGATCAGTGGTCAGAATAATGCAGGCCAATTTTAACTTCATTTAATTGGTCAATCACATTGTTTTTAATATGTTGCAGTATAATATAACTAGCCATCTCATGTCGTTTAGACCTGCACAATGCAGACTAGTGCTGTGAAGCCCTGCATAACACTTATCACTAAATAACTAAATAATGAGAATCTGTGATGTTAAAACAGGATAAACGTAGAAGCGTATTGTGTTGTGGTCCTGAAGAACTGTTATTGACACTTCTGGGAGAAGTGAGACTCTGCCTGGCTTAATCCCTGGTAGAACTGTCGTCAGCCTCTTTCTATTTACTTGAGCTGCTTTTAATCAGTGATAGATTTGTCACTGTAGTCCTCAGAACTGAATACCGCACTACCCTGGGACCTGAACAGATTAGATAAACATCTCAGCCAACCTCTGGCAAGACCAGCATTACTGAAGAAACACACCAAGGTCAGTGATCTATAACAGACATCAGCGGGGAATTGTAATGGAGGTATAATAGTCTAACAGTAGTTTGAGGATCCTCTTCCTGGTTAATTTTAAAGCTGTACAGGCTGGACATTTTGCTGTAGACTGTCAGGATTCAGGTGTCTCTCCTATTTCACCTGCCCTTGAGTGAGCACCAGGGGGTCTTTACAGTGAGGACAGTGCCCCTGGCAGAGACTGGACCGGGGCTGAATTATAGATGAGGATGGTCTTGTTTTCCAGGTAACCTTGAAGCAGGTGTTGTGTGGGGGAACAGGCTGTACTCAGAGTTGGATGATGTTTTTTTTTTTTTTTTGCCTTTACCTGATTGAAAGTGTGTGAAATTGCTTGCAGGGAAAACGTCTATTGCATGTTGGGCTTGTTAGAAGAGAATCTGAGTTGACTGGCTGTCTAAGCATAGCCTAAACAATGGGAAAATCTGCTCTGAAACAAGCGTGAAGCAGGTTGATGGAAATTTAGAGAGACATTTGGGCTCAAGGGACTTTGACAAAGTTGACATTCAGGTGCATTTCCTTTGGAAAGCTTCCAGATACTAGAGTCTTAAAACAAAGGCTCTCAATCTGTTTGACCCATGTTGCCTTTTGAATCCAGGCCATGGTTCATGATCTCCTCTGACTCAAAACACCCAAGGGGAAACTTCTTCAAATATAACATCATTACATGGACTTTATAGCACTGAAAGACACTTGCTGCACTGTTAAATATGTTGCTATATCTCTAAATCTGTTGCTATATCTCTTTCATTTTAAAACACATAAATATTTCAGACAGCACTTTATCAACTTAAGTGTCAAGGTGTTTATCAAGTGATTATTACTGAAGTAATAATATACTTTTTGTACATTTTGTTTTTCTAATAGTCATGATGCACATGAAACATAGTGTAAGCATGAGCCAAGGGAAGGAGGCGCAGAGGCAGAATTCCATTTTATTTCAGACTTTTCTTTATTCCCAAAAAGACAAAACAAAAAGGCACAAGGGCCTACACACAAATCAAAGTCCAGCTAGAACGAAGGGGGTGGGGTGTTCAACCCCGGTACAAGAAAACGAAGACTTAAATACTAAACAGAACTAAACCAAGAAGATCACTTACACTAAAACCTAGGCCAGCTGTGAATACTCACCCGGCTGGTATAGAACTTCAAAATACGGGTTCACACAAACAGAAAGGGCCATGGACTTGACTCAGAGACTTTTATGCCTAGGTTATCCTAGTTTGAAAATTGCCGTTGTCCATTAACTCTTCTTCTCACATGTGAAATGATGTGCTGAAGTGCAATTTGCCTGGCGCTGTTTTGAAATCGTGTCAGAAATTCCCTCGTCAATTTCCGGCCGTGTCCCTGAACTGTGCTGTTCTGTTTCCCTTAGAGGAGGAGCTGAGGAAACTTCGAGAGGAAACGAACATCGAGGCGCTAAAGCAGGACCTGGAGAAGGAGCGCTTGAAAAGAGTCGACCTGGAACAAAAGATGAACGAGATTCTCAAAACCAGGTAGGACAGAAGGATCTGTCTGGTAGCAGTTGGTTTTGTCTTGATCCGTACTTTAGAGTAGTACCTCAGCCGAGTATTTTACCTCTGCGCTGTTAAAAACTCAGTCACCTGCACTAATAAATGTCTGTGTCACTCACAGGCTAGAGGACTCGCCTCCCCCACCTCCCAAAGCACATGGGCCTACTGTCAATGGAACAGGTAAGCTGATGGAGATGGTCACTGCTTTATTCTGTGCTGTAACCCAGTGGTTCTCAAACTTTATGTTGAGTACATTGTTGAAATGTGGGTCTGCCCTATTCAGCTACACACTGTTCAGACTAGAGAAAAATTCATTTCTGAGAAAGATATTATTTGTTGTTGAGTGTTGTTAACCTCAGCCAAGCTGTACAAAGGGGTCACACTAGAACTGGCACTTAAACTTTTAAACACAGCTCTCAAAAAACAGTAAAGGACAGTTTCACTAGCAGTTGGGATTCAAACCCACAACCTTCTGATTGCAGGGCCAACGCCCTAACCACTAAGCAATCCAACTGCTCCAAATAGACTGAAACAAAATATATTCCAGGACAGACAATATCTTAAATCTTGTTACAGTTTTATCATGGTTAAGACTTTTTGAAATCGTTATAGTATTTTAATAGTATTATGTTTTAAATTGGATTTTATTTGAAAGGTTCTTTCATGTACCAGTAGAGGGAGCATCGCACACCACCAGTGATACTTGTACCGTAGTTCAAGAATTTATAGTGTAGCCAGTGGCTCTCTATAATTTTAGCTGCTAGATTTCCACACTGAAGGCTGCTTTATTTCCTTTATTTGCAGGCTCCATCTGTATCAAGACTGACGGCCTCAGTATTTCTGGCCTCTGTCTGACCCCTCACTGCTGCAGTGATTAACCTTTAAGCATAGCTGGCATGACTTGTCTGTCCTGACAGTTACTGTCGAGTAATTGTTGCTTGTTGGTATGAGTGTCTCTGTCTGCAGTCACTTGCAGTAGAGAGTCAGAAACCATGTGTTTGTGTGTGTGTGTCTGTTTGAGAGAGAGAGAGTGAGAGACAGAAGAAGAAACCTGCAAAGCTCTGCAGAAGAGTGTTTAAAAGAGGTCACTGTGTCACAGTGTATGTGTGTGTGTGTGTGTGTGTGTGAGAGAGAGAGAGAGAGAGGTGACAGCTGTAGGGTGTGAGAGTAAAGGAAGATAGAGAAGTTAGAGAGGTGGGCAGTGTATTTGAATGAACTCCTTGTCTCTGCTTAAACACACACACACACACACACACACACACACACACACACACACACACACACACACACACACACACACACACAGCAGGGGAGCATATGACTTACGCCTCCCCTTGTTGTGATTCTTTGCTTACGTAATATTTGGTTTAATTTGTTTTCATCTAGATGTTTACAAATATGTCCTATAAATATATCAGTATTGTGTCCAGTAAATGTCTAAGGTTGGGATTGCTTGGCTTATTGATAATTACCATAAACTACCATCAAATTGATCAATGATATAATTTGTTTCCACTTTATGTAATTGAGGGCTCTAAACTCTAACATGTGATCTGAAATTGCAGTCCTGTGAGTGATGAGGAATAAGGTGTATTATAAGTGAGTGGTCATTGGACTGCATGGGGGAAACACCACTAAACACCATTTTTGATGTTTGTTTAGTGTTTCATTGTGATTTTAAAATATTTGCCATTTTTAATGGAAAATATTTTGGGACTGGGTAATCTTCATTACATTGTGTGTTAACATTATCATCACCAGTTACAAGTCTGATGTGGATCTTCCCACCCACACAGCTGTAATAGCTTACTCTGTTCATTTAATCGTTTCTCTCAGAAAACCTTACAGACATGAGCTAGCAGTGGATGTCTGTCCGTTCATTTCTTGGTTGAATACGAACCTTACTTTCTTTAAGATGATTTCACATGTAATCTGGATAAAATCTTTGAGTTTTAAAAAACAGCGTGCTGCTTGTGAGAGCTGTAGAGAAGGATGGTATTTAGGCTACATGAATATTAGGACCCTTCCAGGATGGGTCTGATAAGGGTTTTATGATATTCCTGTCACAGTTTTTGTTTTTGTATTCAGTGCTGAATGTTAAATATAAATACAGTAATTATAAGATCATACAAGTATATTTATTATTTTACTCTTAGACGGTGGAAGCTGATCAGTGAAAGAGCATTTGGATCGCTTGTCTCTTTTTACACTATTGCAGTGAATTACAAGTGTGCTATGTTTTGGTCTTTTTTCACCTGTGCTTTTTATACGTTACTGTTTTATGATGCACATGCAGCTACATGCAGAAAACACATCCATGTTTCATTTGTACTTGAATACTGTTTGAGTTACTGTTGATTTACTGTATATTTATATTTAGCCACTGCTGATCATTTGCACATGTAAAGCACACAGTTACATTCCAGTATTCTGTTTGTTCTCCACTTGACTGCACAATTTCTGGGTGTTAAAAATGACCCGTGTATTAAAAAATTGCACATTTTTACTAGTGTAGGGTTTATATTTATAGTTTACTGTGTGTCTTCGCGCTGGAGCCATGCTGTCTCCTCTCACTGTGTATATGTCTATAGCTGAGGTCATAATAATAATAATGTTTACTTTGACTTTGATTTTCTCATACTAATAGTTATTTCTTATTTTGTGACAGGAGAGAAGCAGAAGGAGTCTATGAGGTCTAAGCTGTGGAAGTGGCTGTATGAGCGTTTCGGCGTGTACATAGAAGACTTCCGCTTCCAGCCTGAGGAGAACACGGTAGAGACAGAGGAGCCGCTCAGTGCTAAAAGGTGAGGTGGTCAGCACTGTGTCTCTCTGCCTGCTAATGAAGCTTTCAGGGTGCTGAGGGCAGGTACTGGGGAGGGAAGACACTAAAAATGCAGCAAGACCGCTATAAATGTCACCGTGCACTTCTGAAGTGCTGGTGCCAAAACCCTTTTGTGCTGTTTCACAGTAAGATGCTGATGTGTCACCTGTGGTTTTGAATTGGTTACAAAGGACACGGTGGTCCCCCCAGTCCCCCCTGCCTCAACTCATTAAAGATCTGAAGTTCCTTTGAACGTTTCATTTAAACGGGACCCTCATGTAGAACATGTCCTTACTGTAGCTCATGCATGCTGTGACCCCTCTGAAATCTGTATTAACATGTAATACCACAATCTATGTTTAGAGTTCTGGTATTCACTGGAGAAAAGTGAGTAGTTCAGTGTGGCCTGGTTTCATTGAGGAAGGCTGTGACTCGCCCCCTAGTGGTGGATTCCTAACTGATGCTGTTTTCCCTGCCCTCCTAGTTTGATGAGACTGTTCAGGAGTGCTAACTGGCTGTCGCTGCCCTGGTTAATAATTAATCCTCACCTTCTGCTCTTGTTACAGATTAACTGAAAATATGAGACGACTCAGTAAGTATAGACATGGCACTGCTGGTGGCAATAGTCAGACAGCTAAATGTCTAACGTCCTTCTGTGTTTTTTTAATATGGCAACATCTGGTCCGGGCATTTGAGAACAATCCGTGTGTGTAAATGTGTCCACAGAACGAGGTGCTAAGCCTGTCACTAACTTCATGAGGAACCTTTCTGCCTTATCCAGTTGGCACTCAGTCTACACATCGGCCATTGCCTTCATTGTAAGCAACACCAGCCCCCCTACCCACTTTTTCTGGAAATGCATCTAATTGTCCAGGCTAGTCCTGGACTATACTGGATTTTCAGGTGTGATTTTTTATTGAAAGGAAATGTAAAGGTATTGAAAGGTCTGTGATTGGGCTTAATCACTGTGCCTGAAAGCACCTCTTAAAAGTAATAAAAATACTTGTCATCATTTCTATATGGACATCATAGCAAGCTGGAATATAGAAGAGAGCAAATGTGATGTATGTGATCGCCACCCCCCTCACTCTCTCTCTCTCTCTCTCTTTTTCCATAGATCTATATGAATGCTGTGTGGCATGGCTGGGCCATTCCCATGTTTCTATTCTTAGCCATTCTACGCTTGTCCTTAAATTACCTCATAGCAAAGTAAGTCCAATAGCGGCCCACGGTAATTTGGACTGAACTCCTCAAACTAATTAATGCACGCCAGTGGATCTGTTAAATAATTCTGATTATTCAATATTAATTTGGAGAACAAATGCATCTCGTTAAGCTGTATGACATAGATTTTCTGACCGGGAATGAACTGTTCAATAAGAAAGCAGCAGATTACACTCTAATGCCATGTGACTGCATTACTGTTGCAGAGGCTGGAGGATACAGTGGAGTATTGTGCCTGAGGTGTCTGAGCCAATGGTAAATATGAACCCAGACTTGTTCACACAACTGATACTTAGAAATAGTTTTCTGTTTATCTGTGAAAAACATGTGACTACTTCTGATGCACTTTTGGGTTTCATTGAAGCAAAGGAAGCATCTAATGGATGAATCTGGCTTTTCATTTTTCAACAGGAGCCTCCAAAAGAAGATCTGACTGTTTCAGAGAAGTTCCAGTTAGTGTTGGACGTGGCCCAAAAAGCACAGGTACACGTCTTTCATAGGCATAGCAGAGATTTGTTCTGCTACCTTCATTCAAGACAGCATGCAGGAAAGAACTGTAAACTCACGCTTCAGGTGTTAGGAGCATTCTTCACTAGCTGTATATATTTATATATTTTTTATAGAATCTGTTCGGAAAGATGTCTGATGTTTTGGAGAAAATCAAAAAGTGAGTGCGTTTTTAATTTTCAGTCACAAACACCTGCTTATATTGTTCATGATAGACTGCCTAGCAGGAGTATTATTTCTAACTGTATTGTGTTAGTTATTGAAGTGCAATTAGGAATGGTCATTTCACCCAGCTTTTGAAAACGCACACACACTGCGTGTCTGTTTTGCAGTCTCTTCATGTGGGTACAGCCGGAGATCACTCAGAAGTTGTATATTGGTTTATGGCTGGCATTTATTGCTTCTTGCCTGCTGCCATACAAACTTCTGGGCTTCTTAGTTGGTAAGAAACATGCACAGAAGAGCACTGGTATCACTTGACCATTTTACAGTATTGAATTGTTGTCTCGTGCACAAGTGGAACATATGCAGTAGAATATATGCAGATTAGGTTTCTTTATAGCTGCAGTGACTTGTCTTAACAACAGGACTCTATGCTGGAATCAAGTTCTTCATGATTGACTTCATCTTCAAGAGCTGCCCTAAACTTAGGGACAAATATGACACTCCCTACATCGTATGGAAAAACCTGCCCACTGACCCACAGCTGAAAGAGCGCAACAGCTCCACCCTCAACCGACGGGTGAGTGTGTGTGTGCGTGTGTGTGTGTATGGACGAATGAAGCCTCTCCAGTTTATATGTTGATTTCTAACACTTTCTGAATACAATGCATTATTCTTCTAAAATGGCTGGGAAAATGGCAGGAATGTGACTTTAAGTGCTCAGCCTGGTTAGTGTGTGTGTCAGAGAGCTGAAACCAATGGTTTTGTTTAAAGTAATAGTCTGTCATACATGTGCTCTGTTATCTTTCTCTCTCAGCTGTCTGGGTTTGAAAAGGTAGGGATCTGGTGTGGCCTCTGGTTTGACAGCAGTGCCTGTGTTTGCCACCACTGGCTGGTCCTGTGTGTGTGTGTGTGCGTGCGTGCGTGCGTGCGTGCGTGCGTGCGTGTGTGCGTGTGCGTGTGTATGTTTACAGATAGAGACTCAGACTAGTACGCACATTTCTGCTGGAGAATGGATCAAAAACCTACAAAGCATAAATGTTTATGGTAAAACGTAGCTCTGACAGTGAATCACATTTAAAAATGATACATTTAAGTACAAGCTGATATTTACATTTTTAAAAAATATATGAGTATGTTTTTGATTCATTGCCTATAAAGGGGTATTAGATTGTATTTTAAAGACTGTGTGTGTGTGGGTTAGTGTGTGTTTGTGTAGGGGTTGTAGTTACTAGTGGGGATGACGAGCTAAGCTCTGCCTCTATAACTCCTTAGTTCTTTTAGACTTCTGTACTCTGATATGTTCAGATACATACACAGGTATGTGTCACATAGATAATGCAGTGAAAAACGTTTCTGGTGTCTATGCTGTCATGTTGAATTGGGCAAGTCAATGCCTGTCTCATTCTTCTCACAGGTAATGTGTTCAGGAACAGGGTTACATGACTGTGACTTGTTTTAATCAGAATAATTTGTTCCTGTTTCGCATCCTACCTTTAGCATAACTCCACTGGGTCCCTGAGCAAGACCCTGTACCCCAGGTTGCTCCAATGAGACTGCCCCTTGTAGTTAGGAAATGGAAGCTGCTTTGGATAAAAGCGTCTGCTTAATGCTGTAAAAGTAAGATGTGTGATTGGTGTGAAGTGTTAAGGGCAGTGGACCTGCCTTGGGAACACTCATTGCATCATGTGATGGATGCTGTTTGTCTCTTTGGCACTGTGCACATATAACCAAAACATATTTAGAATATATGGAATAAAATGTTCTTGCCCTCCATCCAGTTGTTATCCATATAGGAATGTTCATCTTCAGCCCAGCTGAAGCACAGATGAGTCAGAGATGTTTCTGTCTTAAAGAAACACACTGTCTTACTGTGTCAGTCCGGTTTAGCTTTATAAATAAAGCAGTGGCTGTACAATTCCATGGCTTTGCGCTTTGCACGATTCCACTGCATCCCTCCCCGACCTCCCTTGCTGATATCCGACAGCCAGAGAGGAACAAGTGTGCCCTTCTTCATCTCAACCTGATGCCCACAGCCAAGCCATAGCGGCCACTGCCCCTGACTGCGCCGGTCTGTGCAAGGTTCGGCCTGTTCTGAAGCATCGCTGAGCTCACTGGCTGACTCTGGTATGATGAAGCCTGAAATCAACTCCCATCAGATGGGCTCTTGTGTTTCAGTGCTGATGTAGGATCCGGGATCTAATACTTCCTCTGGATGGCAGGAGAAAGAGCAGACTCCTGATCCTGTATCAGTATCCAGGGCCTTTTCTAATCTGGCCCCTCTCGGTCTGTGATGTTGATGCAAGGTTAACCTGATCCGTCTCCTCCCTGCAGCAGATCCAGCCTGTGGTGGCACGTGGTAGCCTAGGAGCTGGAATGCCGAGTGGCATTGGTCGTGAGGAGGAGAGTGGGCGGGCATACAGCACCAAGAGGGGCCCTTTCCATGAAGTCTTCAACCTGCCTGAGAACGAGCGCCCCCTGTCAGGTAGGAGCATACTAGCACTGATGCTACAGCTAAGGTTCAAATTCTGCTTCTGTCATTCTGCAAAGCGTGCAAGCCTCATGACTTTCAAATATGTGCCTGCTGGTGTATGTCCAGTAGGTGGCAGTGTTGCATTTACTTTCCGATTTCAGAACCTTTTCAAAGTGGCATCATGTAAATGCCCATAAAGATAAACTTCTTTGGCCAATCAGCTCTAAATGCTTTTGAATGTATGTTTTACTTTGTTTTTAGGTCTGAACCAACAATATCAGAGATGCTTCCACGTTCAGCTAGTCAGAATTTGCTTGTACCGCGTCATAGATTTGCATTATTCAAAGCTGAGATGCTTGATTCCAATTACGGATGTTGATTCCAAATTACCTGGATGATGCTGATAAATGCCTATTTCTTTTGGTTATGTAATTATAATCCTACTTTATAATATTTTATGACCATGCTCCTGTTTCTGTTTGTGTCATTTTTAGTGTGTGAAAATGGATGGCGATGTTGCTTGATCAACAGAGACAGGAAAATGCCCACTGACTATATACGTAATGGTGTCCTCTATGTGACAGAAAAGTATGTCTTTGTGTACATATACACAATGCACTTAACCATATACTATTATATATCCCATAAAACAACTTTTCTTTTGCTGTTCATTCAATTTGCATGTACAAAAAGGACATTAAGGATATTTTTTTCTGTAACCAAGGATGTTCATAAATTCCTTCTTTTATCTCGCAGTTACTTATGCTTTGAAAGCTCCAGCTCCCGGTCAACCTCCTCTAAGAAGAATAAAGTCATTAAACTCCAAGACATAACAGATATTCAGAAGGTATGGATGTATAACACACAATGTTTACTCTTCTGTTATTTCCTTAGAGTTATTCAGTCCTAAATATTGTGCTTTATTTTGCAGTATAAGGTTTTGTCAGTATTGCCTGGGTCTGGGATGGGAATCTCAATAGCCACGCCATCCACACAGAAGGTAAGGAGTGAGCATTCACACTTTGTTACAGCTGCACATCCGCAGATTCTGCTTAAGTGCTCCTCTTTGGCTCTGTGTCTCAGCCTCTAGTGTTTGGTGCCATGATTCACCGAGATGAGGCCTTCGACGCCATCTTCAGCCAGTACACCAAGATCATCGGCCCCGCCCCCTCCATTACAGTCACCAACTCAGAAACATAGAAACGCGCAGCGCTCGACTGCCCGGCGGCACGTGTCCTTCTGGGGCTCCACTTTAACACGGAGACTTCCGCCAGGAGGCGGCACCTTCAGCTCCTTCTCTTTCAGCAGAGGAGCTGTCAGGACAGCCCGAAAAATGGAATCCATCTCCCATATCCTCTGTGTGCCGTGTTTTTAGGAAGGTGTTGAAGACGAGACACTCTCAGCTAGTGCACTGGCGTTGACTGTACGTCTTGTAGAGAAATTTGCAAACACTGAAATATGCCATTATGGAACAGGAGCTGGTTCTCCTCGGCTGCCCTGAAAGGTTTCATGTCCTGTATGTGTGTGTGTGTGTGTGTGTGTGTGTGTGTGTGTGTGTGTGTGTGTGTGTGTGTGTGTTTGTATGCATCTGTGTGTAGTGTCACTTAGTTTTATGTCATTATAGCTGTTATCCAGCCTCTTCTTTTTTTAAATTGTACGACTTCTGGCCTTGCACAGGGAGACACGTGACAGTTTGTGGTAGCAAGCCCATTCAGCAGTGAGGAACAAGATGTTTGTTGAGCTTACAGTGTCTCTCACATTGCATGGCTGACTGCTGCCCCCTTTCTGTAGGGATGGCTGATCAATTTGAGTGTCTTTTTGATCCAGTACCAAGTTACATGCAGCTAGTGTCCTCATACCAATACCAGTAATGACATATTACAAAGGTATCTTTGCGGTTTCTACAGTGGCATGTGGAAATGTTGTCATCAAATTTATTATCAATTACAAAATAGCCAGTTGCCAAGATTTATTCTTTATAATAAATATGGCTTTTCCTGCATTCAGCACAACTGTCTGAACATCACAGGTGTATGCTCAGAAGCAAAGAGCAGAAGGAAAATGTAGTTTTATTTTGTCCACTTTTTCTGAATAACAAACTCATTTCAGAAACAAATCATTCAAAAAACAAATTCAACACTCTGTATGGATACTTGTGTGTGAGGATCAATGTCTGGGTGAGAAATAATGACACTATGGTTGCTTTGGTAACAGCCCACCCATTAGTACCTCTCAGAAGTGCTCGGAAACATAAAACCACGGCCTTTCGCTCTGTGCTCATCTTTCCTGAAACCATGGATCTCGCAGCTGGGACTCAGCTTCATTTGAATGTGTGTGAATCACGTACCTTAATCATAGTGCACTCTGTGGATCTGTAGGTTTAGGTTTAGGTTTTTGCTTTTCCGAGTGATCAGTGTTCACAGTGTGAATCGTGTTATTGTAAAGTAAAAGCGACCTCATATAAAAGCACAACAGCACCATAAAGTCTTATCCATCAGTGGGACGTGCACAAGTGCAGAAGGCCTGAGGGATTGTTGAAGTTGAGGATTTACTTGTTTTCTATGCTGTAAATCTGTTGTTTTTTTTCTGGTTTGTAAATAGTCATGCATGTCACTAAACTTGAGCCATTTCACGCTTCTCTGTAATGCATAAGTGTTAAGTGTTTCTGTAATGACTATAATTCTTTATTAGCCTGGACCATCTGCGTGCAACAGTCTACATAACTCATTCAGCTAGGCAGACGAATCTGAAGGCCATTTAACAATCTTTTCCCTATAACATGTGTGTTTAACTCACATAAGTTTTATACTAAACATATTTGATCTTTTAAGTGTCCCCAGTTTAGCCTCGCCCCTCCTGCAGCTCACACTAGGTGTTAGAGAAACACCTAACTTTTTACTTGACTTCTTTTGTAGTCCTTTCATTCTTTCTGTTTTTCTTTGCATACACAACTGTGTCGTGTGAACATTTAGGATTAAATTGGGTGGAGAAATGTATTTTTGATGCCAAACATCATAGACTGGAAAAAATACCCATTCCTGTGTACACTTATAGATGTAGCCTAATGATGTTTGTCTACTTAAAGTAGTCACATGATGCTGTGGTAACCTGCACTTTATTCAATGAGAGTAGCATTGCTTGTGTATTTGTTTCAGTGCCCTGATGGTACTGTTTGGCACGTTAATCTCAATAATTGATTGTCAGCATCTCACTTCCATGATCACTTGATTTAGCCCTCTTACCAATGTGGTCATTCTGACTGTTATTCTGTGCTAAAGGAGAAAATGATGGTCCTTCACCTTGGTTCAGGGTCAGAACTATTAGTATTTAATGTATTTCGCAGTTAATTGCAATGGAATCATGAAACGTCAGTGGAGAGCCACTAAGATCTTTAGAGAAGAAGCACAGAATGTTCTTTGCCAAATATGAAATCTGTACATTGCTGTTTGCCTTGCCCTTAAATT
Source organism: Brachypetersius gabonensis (assembly GCA_037577145.1). Lineage (NCBI taxonomy): Eukaryota > Metazoa > Chordata > Actinopteri > Characiformes > Alestidae > Brachypetersius > Brachypetersius gabonensis. The sequence goes on from JBBJLR010000034.1 coordinate 8,691,919, forward strand.
CTTACGTTTACAATGTTTCGAGTCAGACTTTGTTGCCTAAGACTAGTTTGATCCCCAGAGCGATCCAGGGGCATGAAAACCAGTCTGTTGTCTTTCTGTGAATAATGTTGGTGTTGTGAAAGGGTCTAAACTGATCCTTTAAACAGAACTGCTGATGAGGTTTGATTTTGCTTTTAAATTAAATCTATTTTTTCTCAATGCATTTCAGTAGTTCAGATGTACTTTAGTCACTATCAGTGCCCCTCTTTTCATATGAGCATCTTTTTTCCACGATGGACAACAATTCATTGTGCAACATGTAAGCTATGCTCTATTTTAATTGGTTGTCTGTGTCATACAGATCTGTGTTAGTATGACTAGCCAAAGACTAACAGTGGATTAAAATCACTATTAGTGGAACCACCGTTAGGAGTACCCTAGGTAGAAAAAAAATAATCATTAACCAGACGAGTAAGTAATGATATACTGGATTTTATATCATATATGTCTTAAAATGTTCCTTATGGTGTTCTTTAATTTGGTCATGTGTGAACTTTCAAACTTGTAATCAGTAAATTGTAGAGATGCCCTATGATATCTATGAATGGATTTCACACACAAACACACACACAAACACAAACACACATCCCCTACACACACACACAAAACTTGTGTTTTCATATTAAACAAGCCTCTGATCAGTTTCTAAAGAAATTGTCTTCTCTACATGTGTTGTAAGTTTTCTATTTAAGTAAACAAATTTAATAACAATCCACTATCTTGTGTTTTTTCATTCCATAATTTAAACATATTCATTTGTAGTCTGAGCAAAGCTTCATCGCAGTTTCCTTTTGAGACCTCTATCCTTTGGAGTGTGTTTTTAATGGTCAAAATTGGGGCCTCAAAAGTGAATTAAATTTAATTTAATTGTTCAGCTGAATGTTGGTTAATCCATGCTGTTGTGGCTAAGATTTCACTTGTGAACCCACTGTTTCCACTTTGTTTAAACAATTTTTGGTCATAGTGCCACTAGAGAGCACCATTCAGTATAGGTGCTTCTTTCCTAGAGTTCTTTATCTGAATCGTTTTCATGTATTATCTACAAATGCCCAAACTATTAACAACCATCTGATGAACATCAGAGAATTAGCAGCCGTGTTTAGGATTAAGACACATTTTGGGTTTAGGTTCAGGGTTAGAGTTAACTAGAACAAGGCCTGGGGACACCTTGCCTTTTTAATGTACAGTCGTGGCCAAAAGTTTTGACAATGACACAAATATTAGTTTTCACAATGTTTGGTGCTAAACTGCCTTTAGATCTTTGTTTCAGTTGTTTCTGTGATGTACTGAAATATAATTACAAGCACTTCATACATTTCAAAGGCTTTT
>JBBJLR010000034.1:8701010-8715097 GCA_037577145.1 Brachypetersius gabonensis
CTCTCCTCAACATCCTCCTCCCAACACACTCAGTCTCTCCTCAACATCCTCCTCTCAACACACTCAGTCTCTCCTCAACATCCTCCTCCCAACACACCCAGTCTCTCCTCAACATCCTCCTCCCAACATATGCATAGTCTCTCCTCAGTTTCTATGTAAAGTGATAACAATACAGAGCTGCCAAAATTGAAGGCATGAAAAAGTATGCAAATTGCTACCAAAAGTTGTACAAAAACAGATGCTATTTGTTCCTATTCTAATTTCAGTTAAATGTGTTTGCTGTGTGTACTGGAGCTGAGAGAGTAAGTGCAAACTGAGTGACCGGTGAGTGTTTACCCTATCTATAACCGCTCAGTGACTCTGGATGGCATATTTATAGTTGCTGTGATACCCAGCAGTCCGGAGGGGTGCTCTTGGACACAGATACAGTTACAGCTGGGCTGTGGTGTCCTTTGAGGCTGAAACATCTGTTTAATTATGTGCACACACAGATTTACACATCAGGTGTGACCACAAGAACGCAAGAGAGTGAACGTTAAACAATACTGGACACCCACACCTTTTGAAATGACGCTGCAGTACACCGGAACGCCTTAAAGTCACGTTGTGCGATTAATCAGTGTTCATTATTTTTTCTGTGATTAATCGATCTAAATGAATGTGTTAACTTGACACCTCTAATATATATATATATATATATATACAAACCTCCCTACAGCTGTATTTCACCATCCCAAGACGCGCTTTCTTTGTGTTCTATGGACAGTGCCAAAAATGTAGCATTATACTGTATATGTAAATGTAGACGACAAAAGCTCTGAAGTCTGGGCCTTGTCTGCCACGCCCCCCCGTCCGTGTGCTGGTTGTTTATGTTTGGTGCAGTGCTGAGCAGCAGAGGCTCATTCTGTTCAGGTCTGATTGCCTTGCTAACCGCCACGCCCAAACACAAACAACCACCACAAGGACGAGGAGGCATGGCGGACGAGGCCCAGTCGTCGCAAAAGCTGAGGTTATATGCCGGGTTTTCAGAAAAAATCCACGAGAGACTGTAGCCGCGACTGCTGAATCATGTTGAATCGTGGTTTACTGTATATACACACATTTTTTTAATTTTCCAAACACAATATGATGCACTGGCAGGGTTTGTATAACAGCTGTGTCATGTTGTACCAGCTATACTGAGAAATAGTTTCTTGTTTCTTTAAGAAGACAAAGCCTTTCCCTGGCCACAAACTCGTATTCCAGCAGGGCAGGAATGTGGAGAAAATGGCTTCACACAATAAGAAAATTTGCCTTCTGCCCATCTGGTAGTTGCAAAAACAAGATCAAATCAAAGACCTAACATCATAAGATCTGCATGATAGTGCGCCAGTTCCTTAACTTGATCCTTAATACCAAAGCAGTCTATTGTGTTTGGGAAAAGTAAATTTAGACATTAGTAACCTATTTTGGAAACAATTGTGAACATATATTGTTACATAGTTATCAAGCAGGCATCAAAAAATAAAGTGTTGGTTGTCTCTTTATTTTTTGTCTTCTATTTTTTGTTCAGCTGTGGAAAACATGGTTTTATTGCTGGAATTCTAAACATTGCTTAAAAATCAATGCCTGATGAACCCCAAAAACATGAAAGCAGTCTGCATTAGAAGACCGGTGTGGCCGCGTTGAACAGGATGTTCTCTGAAGTATCCCTGTAGACACGGCACCACTGAAGAAAGACAGCGCCATCTACTAAAAAAGGGCAAGGCCTAATCAAGGAGTGTAATCATGATCCGGAAAGACGCAAGGGGCCGAGTGGAGCACGCGGAACATATTCAAGGGAGCCCTGCCTCCCGGATCTCTAAGCTTAGATTTCGCTCTCTTGCTGCATGGTTACGTATCAGCAAAAACATGGCCATCAACTCAAATGACAGCGTGCTAAAACTGGCGGCAATCAAACCCCAGTTACTGGCGTGATGCTGTACCACCGTATCGGCTTTCTTTAGAGGAAGCCTTGATCTCCAACACCTTTAGGTGAAGAAGTCTGTGGGCCCCTTAACACAAAATCTCACGTTATGAGTCCACTGAGTCCCACCAGCAGGTGTGCCGAGGTTGATAAAACATTTCTGCATGCCTAATTTAGCCGTTTGGCCTGAGCTAATGATGGCTTAGCGCCTGATAATTTGAAAGGAAAGCTGTTTCTCTCAACATCTTACTGCCCATCAACTGATCCCACCCAACTTGAGCTTTCATCGCTCAGTATGTGACCGCCTAGCCAAGTGGCCCCAGACTGATTCAGCAACAGCGCAGCTGGCATAAGGACAAAATTCTCTGGAAGCCTTCGGCCAAAGCTGCCAACATCCCAAACCTCCAGGCCATCACACCTGCTGAAGATCATTCATAATTTCATTAACACACACGAAGACAGGTATGTGTCTCCAAGGACATACCATTATTTTATGCTGCCTCTTTTGCGAAATGCAAACATTTCCGACTACACGAATGAATGTCCTCGCCCAAACCTTTCCTCGCGCTGAAGACGAGAGCGGCATAAGGCTGTGCCTGTGAGCTCATGGACTAAATAGAGATTGAGGGATCATTTAGACTCAGAGAGACACCAGTACTGTACCAAGTGTTCAAAAATTCAAAGTAGCTCCCATAGTTGCTGAGTATTGTGTAACTCCAAGCATCTTGCAAGAGATCTCTGTCAGCAGTTTACTGCACTTGAAGTTACATGTGTAAAGCCTTGGTGAACCTCAAGTAAAGCATCTGAAATGGCACGTTCCACACTCCATGTGAGTTCATCCTCTCTGGGGAGCTGGTATTAGCACACTGTGGGGCTTCTTTGCTACTGTCGAATGCGTGAAGGGCGAAGATGTATCCAGTTTCTAAAGGAGTGTCATTCATTCACATGGCTGAAGCTGCTGCAACCCTTTAGGATGGGATACTGCCCGCTGTCAGTGATTTACTCTTGGGAATCCCTGGCCTTTCCTCTCAAACAAGAAAGCACTTCCTATCGGCCCAGCACAGGTCCGGTGTTTGCTGCGCAGTTCTGCTAACTGCTTTCAAAAGCCCATTTGGTTCGTCTTTGCTTGTTTCGCTGTTTGAATCTGAAGACATTCCAAAGAAGCTAAACATCCCAAAGAGCCCTGTTGGTGGTCATGACCCAGAGGACTTGTATGTGAACTGATGTACCCTAGTGGATCCTACTGCAAAGGATACTGCTATAGTGATTATGCCCTAGAGAAGGCATTTCACTACACGTCAACATGTCTAGCAAAATACCTACATTTGTTGGCCAAATTATTGTCTTCTGTTTTGAGGTAACTAAAACAAATCCAGGAGAGTATAATACTCTGGAATTTTAATATCAGGTTAGTATGATACCATAACAAATCAGAAATCTTTCTCTGGAACCTAAGACAACCCTCCACTGAGGCCCAGCCATCAATATCTGAAATTGTATAATGTACTGAAATACAATAAATCAAACATTAAGACACTGGAGTAACTTTTCAGATTTTTGACCAAATGTCATCTATTAAATGTCTGTAAATCTACAAAATTGAAAACTCTTATAATGCCTATATTTAAATGTCCAAGTTTAAATATAGTTTGCAAATGTTGACAACTTTAAGGCCCAGCTCCACACACTTAGCACAATCATATCACGTCAATGTGGTTTTGTTGAATCTTATATACTAATGAAAACAACCACACAAATGGTGCCGGTTTTCAGAGAGCTGACTGGGTAATGCACTTTTCTCAAACCTGTTTAACCTACATTCAATACATTTCATATGTTCATTTATTTACCATGTTATTAAAGATTTACAAATTTCCTACCAATTTCCTAATACACTGTTCGTAGCTGTGTTTATGCAACTTTGTAGCTAAAAAATAATGTTTTTTTTAGATTAAATAAAACAAAACAGTGCAATAATAAAGAAGACTTCAATCATTTGTTTTGTAAAATCCTTTTTGGAGTAAGTCCCCACAACTGAATGAACATTTTAATTAAAAATCCAAAAACTTTTTGAAATATATATTTATTATTATTATTTTTATTTTATTAAAACGTTTATTTATTTTGGTAGACAATGTGGATATTGAAATGTTTTGCTAAACTGTACAAAGTACTGTACTTCACAACATCATCAATCAACTGACAAGCATATCTAATATTTTGAAATGTAACACTACTCTCCCAATGGTGTCTCTCTTTAAATGAATAAATAATTAGGACTTGCCTGGGTCACACGGAAAGAACTAACAAGGTTCTTTCCACATTTACTTCCAGACTTTTTTGAACATTTTGAACAGAAGGCACTCTAAATACAATTCAAACGCTTTACACACAGGCTCATTCTGTACAGGCTGTAAAAAGCTTTGCATATTTAGAGGGTAACATAGAAACCACTGTTGTTTATATAGTAAAAACTGCAATTCTTCTGTACTGCAGCAGTTTCTGTAACCTTTTTCTTTTGTTATATACTGTAGTTTATTGGTGCAATCCGGCACCCCATAATTACCGTGACTGTTTGAGGAGCTGATAATGTGCTGATCTCCCAGCCTGACCTGGACAATCCATCAATGACCCCCAGCAGACTCACAAATTATCAGCAGGAATTACACACATCCTTGCTCTGTCACCTAATGCTGTCACCTACAGCCAGTATTCAGAGTATCTACAGCGTCTGCGGTAGGTTTTCACAGGGCTTTTGGAGATTTGCACCTATCCTTTCTGCAGCCTGACCAACTCTAGAAAAACTCAATTTTAGAGTCTGAACTTTTTTGGGTTGTCTGTTACTGAATAACCGAGTAACTTTCACCTTCCCTAATGAGTCAAAACAGGTCAGTAAAGACATTCATTCATGCTTCGAACAGTACAGAGAGTGTGAGGGAATGTGAGGTGGTGGTATCTTTGGTACGCAAGACAGCAACTGAATGAATTACTACCAAGGCCTGCTTACAGGCAAAGATGTCTTCGTTTTTAACTGCCTGCTCCATGCAGCTTGGTCGGATTTCTTCCTCATGTTCGTAGCTGTAAAATCGGACCCTGTAACTCCAGGGATCAGGCGTGTTATTTTGGCTTCCTTAAGATGTTGTCCTCACAGGGTGCTCAGGTATCACTCAAGTTTCCACTGCCCAGTGTTTACAGGGCACTTGCATTTGAGTAAACACAAGTCCAGGCTCAAGACGTCTGTATATTCCTTTAATTTTGCACAGCAGATGTGAAGAACAATCATAAACCACTTGACTATAAATCTATGCCCCCCCTGCCCTTGCCTAATCACTAGGCCAATATAGTATCTGCATTTAAATAGACACTTAGTAATATTTGATTTCGAATTAAAGCCGTACATTACTAGTCGTCTCTACTAGTCAACTTGTCACTAGTCATTTTTTAACCCACTAAACTTGTATCCTCAAATAGCCATGGTATTTTAAAAAGGTTTTACTTTTATTCTGGTTGATTTCGGCATCCATGTTACTTTCCCATAGCGTACAAAATCAAGGTCAACCCTTTTCACACTGAAGCTAAAAATTGCCATAAAGCCTGGATTTCAAGAAAGACTTTGGTATGAAGGCACAATGAAGTTTGAATATGTGAGTAGAGCATTGACTGCTTGTTTTCATGATGAAAAGCAATGAAGTAGCCAAATAACATAATAAATAAAATTAATAAAAGTAAGTAACTAAAAAAAAAAACATCGTAGCGATTAATAAAACTTGAATTTTAGTCTTCGTTTACAGTCTTTAGTCAGCTTTGAGAAAGTAATGAATACAACAACACACTGATCAGAAATGGCAAATATCTTCTTTTTCTTTTTTCAAATATAATTTTTTGTGACAATATAAATTATTAAGTCTACATTGTTAAGAAAAATCTAATTTACTAAATTTGGAATGTAAATATGAATGTGAACTCAGCTACATTTTCGTATAAAATGTAACTAGAAATGTTTTAGTACTGTTGAGAGAACACAAAGCAACCAAACGCGTCTTGGGATGGTGAAATACTGCTGTACTCAGAGGCGGGAGATTTGAAAATAGCCAATCTGAGAGCAATAATCATTTCTCCCTGCTGATTGGCTGCTGCCCTGTGACGCATCTCTGACAGTTGCAGTCCAGAATTCCCGCATCATAACAGATGGAGCGTCTTGAGCGTTCTCGTGTTTTTCATTTTGTTCTTCTTAAATTAAATGAATTTATTACAGTACTTACTTGCTTATACCAAAGAAAACGCTGGTGCATGAATTACAGTACAGTCTATACAGCAGTAATATTGGTATTTACATTCATACAGTACAGATAGTTTTACCTTTACATTTTTTTTTAAGGATAATGTATTAAGCTTAAAATGAAATTAAAGTGTTTAGGGTTTACACTATAAAAATATGCATTTATAGGCATTTTTTTTCCAAACCACAAATTAAAGGTTTTTCACAATTTCTGGGTTTACTATATTCCAGAAGGAGCAGTATGTCGATGAGCAAGTAGAAGGCAAACAGCAGACAAAGGGATGTACTACATTTAGTCAAAATTGAAAGCTTGAAAATTATTTGAATCCATAATTCTAACTACAGACCCCATGAGTCTTTAGTCTGCTCTGAGAAAGCAGTAAATATTTATGAAAGCAATGAATATTCACTGAACAACATACACTGACTAATTCTAGCATTAAAACTACCAACAGTGAATAACCTTTTTATGCATCATTAGCTTGGCCGCTGTCTATACGTGTGATATATTAGGCAGCAAGTGTGCAGTCAGTTCTTGACGTATGTGTTGGAAATAAGGGAAAAAGCATAAGGATCTAAACGACTTTCACAAGGGCTGGACTGTGATGGCTAGACGACTAGATCAGAGCTTCTCTAAAACGGCAGGTCTTGTGGGCTGTTCCTGTTCCTGGTTTATACCTACCAAAAGTGGTAGAACACAGAGGAAGGACAACTGGCCAACTGCTGAGAGTCGCCGGCGCCCAAGGCACTGATGGGCGTGATGGCTAGCCCATCTGGTCAAATCCTACAGAAGAGCTACTGTAGCACAAACTACATCTGGAGCTGTGTAGCCGCAGGCCAGACAGAGTGCCCATGCCAGAGGCATCAGAAGCCTTTTTAAATGTGTGTGTGGGCGGGGGGGTCACTGATAGGGGGTTGGGTTGCTTCATAAGTGGACTAATCTGTAGTTTTGCACAAATACAGAATAAAGTGCAATTTACAGCATGTCTTTTGTCTTTCAAGTATGGAACAATTCCATATTTTAACAGTTGGCAACCCTATTTATGGCAAAGCCCCACCTCCATGGCCCATGTTGACCCCTGACACCACCGAAAGTGCCTACAATGGGCACATGTGCATCAGGACTACTAAGCAATAGAAGAAGGTAGTCTCATCTAATTGTTTTTTTTTTTATTATTATTATGTGGACAGCTTAACGATGGAAGACATGGCATCAGGATGCACTTCGGCACTTTGTGAAGAGGGAAGGCTTATGCAGGCAGTGTGACTCTCTGGGAAATGTTCTTCTGGGAGCCTTGAGTCCTGGCAGTCATATAGATGTTGTTTGACACGTACCAGGGTGGTACAATCTGCCACACTGCAAAAACTGTCCAGGAATGGTTTAAGGAACATGACAAAGGTGTGGACTTGGCCTCCAAATTGCCCAGATCTTTTAGAGAAACAAGCCGATATTGTTATATTGTTACTTGTTAGAGCTATTTTATATTCCATTTGCAGTATTCTACTGTTTGGTTCTTTTAATTTGTATTGTATATCTTTATTCCCCTTGTATATCCATATCCCTCTTGTATATCTTTATTCCTCTTGTTGCATTGAGCATGTAGATGACAAAAGAATTTCCCTCGGGATAAATAAAGTTCTTTCTTATCTTAACTTACAACAAAAATAAAATCAGTGAACCTTCAGTCGTTTATCACCAAATCAACAAATCTACATCTGAACATTATGACCATTCATACTTATTCATAAACAAAATGGAAGAAACAGTAAGACACAGATGTGAGTGTCCTAACATTAAATTAGGTTCTTTTAAATTAGTTTTTACATTTTAAATTAAGTTTACTCACTTGATAAACTGTGAGCCACCCCTAATTTCATTATATTTTGCTTGTTGGTGCATAAATACTACTTAAAGCCAGACAAACATTTTTGGCATGTTGAAAAGGCCTATATTAAATTAAAGAACAAGGAACAAATGTTTTGCTGTGAAAGGCTGCAAATTGTCTAAAGATACAAGGAGCCCAGATAAAGGAGTTCCAGCCACTCAGCATTCAGCGCCACCAGGCTGATCACCGCCTGATCATCTGGAATCATCTGCTCCTGGTTCTTCACTGGTTCAGGACTTCAGTTAGATGCTCTTTGTTCTGCTTGAATGATTCATACGTAGATCATTGCATACCTTAATAAACAAAAACTTTCCTCTAGTCAGGTTCAGGGACTGAACTGAAAAGTCTTTTGATAGCTCTTTGAAATGTTTTCAGGAAGCCTGGAGAACTGTTTCTCACACTTAAAAATACAATAAACTTTTTGCACAGTGCTGGAGGAGTTGCGTGCAGTAGGCGGGGTGTGTGGGAACACGCGTGGGAAAAAAATGAGGGACAGGGCGTGACTGCGCCAATCAGGGTCAGGGTGGGCTCTGCTGTTTAAAGAGCTGGGTATGGTCTGTCAGTTCGGTGCGCGCGGTGTGCGAATGAGGTGCTTCAGTCAGTCGAGCTACTTTTTACTGGTTTTAAACCTGAAAGTGGAGGTCACCGCTCGCGCGCCTCTTCTCGGTTCGAGCGCGTCCCACACGCCGCAAACCTGGATCTCTCGGACTGGTGGGGCGGGGGGAAGCCCCTTAGGAAGCAGCAGTCGCGCGTGGGGGGCAACATAACCGCGGCTTCACGCGAGGAGGGCCCGAAGGACATAGAGGCCACGTGCGTGGCGATCGCGCCTTCAGCGTGCACCGAGGCCGAGGGCAGCGAGCGCGTGTTCATCAATGTGTCCGGCATGCGCTTTGAGACACAGCGCAAGACGCTGGCGCGCTACCCCTCCACGCTACTGGGCGACGCGCACAAACGCACGCGCTACTTCGACGCGACTCGAGGAGAGTATTTCTTTGACCGGAACCGCGCGAGCTTCGACGCGATCCTCTACTATTACCAGTCCGGCGGGCGACTTCGGAGACCCGGGAACGTGCCCGTGGAGATCTTCATGGACGAGATCAAGTTCTACGAGATCGACGAATGCGCGGTGGAGAGCTTTGTTGAGGATGAAGGGCTGGCGCAGGAGGAGGCGCAGCCCATGCCCACGAGCGAATTCCAGCGCCAGCTCTGGCTGCTCTTCGAGTACCCGGACAGCTCGAGCGCAGCGCGCATCATCGCCGTGATTTCCGTCATGGTCATCCTCATCTCTATTGCCACCTTCTGCCTGGAGACGCTGCCGGAGTTCCGGGAGGTGTTCGGTGACGAACGCAACGCCACGGTGGACGGAGACCTGGAGCTGACGTGGTACGCGGACCCTTTCTTCATGCTCGAGACGCTGTGCATCGCGTGGTTTTCCTTCGAGCTGATTGCGCGCTTCTTCGCGTGCCCGAGCAAGTCCGCCTTTTACAAGGACTTCATGAACACCATCGACGTGGTGGCCATCGCGCCCTACTTCGTGGTGGTCTGTCTGGAGCTGGCGCAGCAGGGCGGCAAGGCTCAGCAGGCCACTCCCTTAGCCGTGCTGCGCGTCGTGCGCCTCGTGCGCGTCTTCCGCATATTCAAGCTCTCGCGCCACTCTAAGGGTCTGCAGATCCTGGGGCGCACGCTGCACGCCAGCATGCGCGAGCTGGGCCTGCTCATCTTCTTCCTGATACTGGGGGTCGTGCTTTTCTCCAGCGCAGTCTTCTTCGCCGAGACCGACGAGGCCGAGACCGGCTTCACCAGTATCCCCGCGTCCTTCTGGTGGGCCGTGGTGACCATGACCACCGTGGGCTATGGAGACATGAGCCCCATAACGGTCGGGGGCAAGATCGTGGGCTCCATGTGCGCCGTGGCGGGCGTGCTCACCATCGCCCTGCCCGTGCCCGTCATCGTGGCCAACTTCAACTACTTCTACCACCGGGAGCACGACACGGAGGACCGCACGGAATACCAGCACGTGACCTGCGGGCAGCCGGTCGCAGCTCCGACGGAGGACAGAAGTGGAGGTGGAGGCAGCAAGACCTCCCTCATTAAGTCTGACTGCTCGGACGAGGACGAGTTTTCTTCGTCCACCGACTACAATTTTAAACTGCAGGAGTACACGGGCAAGCTGACGGACGTGTGAGATCCACGGATCAGCTGTGAGTATGGAGGCAGATCTGAGGTTCTTTCTGCAGAGTAAAGTAATCTGGAAGCTAAACCAGGCTAAAGCAACAGGTCGATATAAAAGTGCACACTTTTGTCTCATACAATTTTTTTTACTGTACATAAACTCAACCCACGTGTTAATTCATGGTGAACTGAAGGGCAGCGTCTCCCGTTGCTAGGCGACAAACCACGCCTCCTACGAGGATTGGCTAGAGGTTCATCCCCACAGGCAGACGAGCCAATCACAGCTCATATTTACAACCTATAGGAGAAATATTGGTTTATATTCCGCCATACTGTATTATTCAATCTGAATAATGGATTTTAACGGGAATTGGTTTTTATAATATCTGAACTTATATACTCTGTAGATCACAAATTTATTAATGTTCATTAAAATGGTTTTAAATTCTACTATACTTTATTGTTCAGCCTGAACAATGAACTTTGATATTGACTTCTAGTGATGATTAGAGTAGAAATAAAGGTAAAGGTGGTCAAAAACATTGTGTAAGAGCTAAAAAGCATTCAGACAAAATGGACAGAAGTAATGTAAATGTCTACAGTGGAACTATGTACTAAAGTATAAAGTTTATTACTCTGAAAAGCACAAATTCATCATCACTGTGCTGAAGCACATGGAACCGAATAAATGTTGCTCGTTATCAGAAATGTGATCAGAATCAGAAAACTTTATTGATCCCAAAGGAAATGGCTTGTGTTACAACTGTACAAACACACAGAAACAATATAAAATATAATGTCTAAGTAAGTCCTGTAAAAATCTCAACATGAAAATTCACTATGCTATATACACAAATGCTGCATATAAATAGATTAGATAAGTAACAATACAGATGGTGTAAGGAGTAAGTCGAGATGATAAGAAGAAAATAAGTAATATTGACATAAGTAGTGAAAAGTAGTCATATTCACATGGTAATATCCCTCATAATCAATTATTATTTCAGTTTCTTTCAGGTGTTTCTCCTCTGTTCTTCACAAGTTGTCTGTCATGTGTCTGTCAAAACAAGTCATATTTTTACGTAGGATTCAATAAATATATTCAAAAAAGTCTTGGGAGTCTTTACCACTCCCATAAGTACTTAAATTAGCAGCTCTTAGTTCTACAGCTGTATGACTGTAGTATATAAGGAAGATACAATCACTGATGAGCTTGCAACTGAATAAGAAATAATACAAATTTCTTTAAGTCTCAAAATAAACCTGAAGTTACAGTAACCAGCACCTTTATAATACTGGAGCACCATCATGTGGATAAACACTGAACTCCATTCCCAGCCTGAGACTCAAATTACACAGTCCTGATTGATTTCCAATTTGGCATGAATTGCATGGATTTGGATTAATTAATGACTGTAATAAATTGATTTTTTTTTTTTTGCAGGAACACGAAGATCAAAAGATGTCAGTATTATCACCAGCAGCAATCAATGAATACTGATTTCAAGCTTTTCTTGACTCTTGTAAAACTATTTTGGGGAATCTCAACGAACACTATTCCTCATAGGCTGACTCAGGACTGTTAACAGCTACTTATGTGAAGACTGCACTTGTAAATGAATATATATTGTACTTACTATTTCGATGCCAGTGAAGCCACAAACATGAAACCTATTATAGATTTCATTATTTTTCCAGTTATTAAGAAGCCAGTAGTATCAGAGTTAATCTGATACAAAAATATTCTAAAGATCTTAAGAGCTGTGAAAATGATCTTCGGTTTGATACATTTTCCGCCTTTGCTAGTGGAATCTGAAGCATGGAAGATTTTATGCTGTTTTGAACATGCTTTCTCCAAATTAAGCTTATAGCTTATACAATAGCTTTATTTTTATGATGTATGTATTGTGTACAATTATTTTTGATAAATAAATATTTTGCCATTTTCATAACACAACTTTTTAATTGTCTGATTGCTGTTCTGTTGACCCGGGCCTTTAAGCATCAGGTTAGAGGTGAGGGACGAGACATCCTTAAACTAAAGACTTAACAATGTTGGAAGCTGAAAGCGCAGATCCGCCACATTACAACAATATAAGTGAACAGTCCACTTTTTTGTTTGTTTTTAATGATGTTGTGCAATTTGGCCTGAAGATGCGAGCCTCAGAGGTGTGGCTACATATGTGACCTCTTAGTATGCAAATACTAAGGATACAATTCCAGTGCACTGAACTTAATGAATTTTTCTTTATAAAGTGACACACTGGAGTGACTCACATATAAACTATGATTAAAGGCAACCTGTTTTTTCCTCATTTAAATGTTTATCAGTGCATAATCTGTTTACATTTACATTTACGGCATTTAGCAGAGACTTTTATCCAAAGCCACTTTCATTCACTTGGGTTTAAGGGGTGCTTTGGCTTCCCCTCTTTTGTCACAGGCGTCCAAGTTAAAAGTAAATATTATTTTAAAAGTAAATATTATTTTATTATTGATAAGTGTCCATTTGTCATACATAAACACACCACAGCACACTGTGCACAGTGTGAATAGAATGAATTTCTTTTCTGTATTTAACCCATTCGCCAAATGAAGCAGCGGACAGCTTGAAACACAGCGCCCGGGGAGCAGTGTGTGGGGATGGTAACTTGCTCAAGGGTACCTCAGTGGTGCCACTGGCAGTCCTGGGATTCAAACCCATGGCCTTCTGATCGCAGGAGCAACGCCCTAACCACTAGGCCACAGGTTGCCACATACATTGTGGGATGTAACTATATAGGATTTAAAAGACATGCATCAGACATACAATGCTAGCTTTTTTTTTTCTTTTTTTTTTTAAACATAGTAATCTAAACATGAATCTATTATTCATATTTTACATGGTCCCTCATGCACAAGCTGGCTGATATGTAATCAAATTAATTTATGATGGTCAGATGGTAGCATCTGCATGCCAAAGCAACTGACAATGAATAATACCCTCCTCACTAAAATGCGAAAGATTTCATCAATAATGCATATCAGGTGAGATCAATGACACTGCCAGTCTGATAAACGGCAAGCGCTGCACTGAGGCTGAGTGAGTGAGTCGACTGACCCATAAGGAGGGGAAGTCATTGAGATGCAAAGTGCAGGCTGGAAAAGCCTGGCCATTTCTTATTCATGATATTTTGTAGTTAAGAGCTCACTCCAGCCGCTGCTGACCAAACAGCACCAGAGGGTGTTACTCACACTTAAAACACACGCTGACCGCTGGACACACGTTTACGTTGCCCCAATCAACTGCACCCTTTCATCTTATGTGATTCAGGTGCGTCCAAACTGTACGAAAATCGGTCTGGTCTGGGCAGTGGAAGTACAGAGTTATACTGTATCTGCCTCTGGGAGCTAGAAACAAGTCTAAACTGCAGTGATTAGTGAACACAGCTCTGTCACTTTGTTCAAGCATAAACTTTGGTGCTCCACCTAGCAGTGATACAGCCATGGAAAAAAAACAAAACGTTTTTCCTCTTTTTCTGTTGACTGTTTGTGCAATGTGCAGTAGTGTGTGTGTCTCTGTGTGTGTGTGTGTGTGTGTATGTTTAAGTTCAACTTTATTTATATAGCACATTATCATACACTTGTTCAGTGAGCTTTACAGAACAGAAAATATAATAAAGATAAATATAATGAAAGGGATAAAAGAAGGTGCAAAAGTGTAAAAAAAAAGTGCAGTAAAAGTGCAAATATTTAAGAGAAGGCAGAGGAGAATAGTGCAGTTTTTAGCAGCTTTTTAAAGTTGGCTACAGTCGGTGCAGATCTG
>JBBJLR010000034.1:8729525-8757214 GCA_037577145.1 Brachypetersius gabonensis
AGAGAGAGAGAGAGAGAGAGAGAGAGAGAGAGAGAGAGAGAGAGAGAGAGAGAGAGAGAGAGAGAGAGAACAAGAGAGGAAAAGAGTACCGGTAAAAGAGTTGCCGACTGCAGAGTCTGCCACACTCATTCAGCATCAGCATTACTGCTGTATTAAAGATCAGGGTTATTATCCAGTGATACACCAAACATCCCAGCAGTCTACAACACTAAATACAGTCTGGGCTATTTGCTTAACCCATGAATAACCCACAAACAGTAATATTTCTAAACAAATCCATATAGAAAAGTACACTGCAACAATGAGATATGGGGCTTTTAACCGAGATTGGGATTCAGTGGATGACCAATAAAAGGTAACACAGTACTGTACCGACAGTACTGCTTGTGTTACCTTTTATAGTACTGACCAATAAAAGGTAACACAACCACTGTATTTGCAATCTCAACTGATCTCAAATCTTAATGATATATTTTTAATTGACGATCAAAATAATAAAAAATAAGATGATCCCTCAGCTCCATGTGTAGTTATACTGGGTTTGTTTTTTATCATTATTGCACTGTTCTGGATGTCCAACAGTATTCAGACATCCCTACCTGTTTACGTCTTAACCGGTAAATGATCATGAGCCTTAAGTCACCATGCTGTTTTTCTGATTAGTGCACTAAATGTCCAATAGTATTTGGACGTCCCTGCTTATGAGTGAATTCAGCTGCTTTAAAGAACTGTTAACATCTCAACCATTACATGACCATCATTTCTGAGGTATAGGTGGAGTTCCACTTTAAGGTGTATAAATTGCTGACAGACATTCAATAGGGCACATACAACTTATTCCAAAGAAAAGCATTGCCAATAAAATGGGACAATAATTATGGAGCCAAATATGAGCCTTAACTCACCATGTCCACCCCAAGGATCTGCTAGAGGGGTAGAAAGAGCACAACTACTGGAACTGCACTGTCTAGAGTGATGGAGCTCCATCCAGTACCTTTGTGATGGTCTTGAGAGGTGTTTGTGATCCAGAACTAACCATCGAACATCTGTATCTGATCTCACTAATGCTCTCATGTTTAAATGCAACCAGTTCCTCACAGCAAGGTTCCAACATCTATTGTAAAGACCTCCCAGCTGTGTAAAGTCGATTACTGCAGCAAAGGAATGATCACCGATTAATATCCTTGATTTCAGAAGAAACATGGGTTGAGCAGATGTCTGTAGACTTCCCGACGTGTAGTGTGAACATTACAGTGTTAAAGCAATTTGTTTTTTCATATAAAGTACTTTTTGAAGGTGTGATCAATTGTTTTTTCCTAAAACAGCTGTATTAAAAATGCAAGACTAAGGCAATATGAGGCTTTCAAACTGAGATTCATGAAATACTACTAGCGGATTGGTGCAGCACTGTATTTTTTTTTTCAAAAATGGAATTAACATGAACACACTGATGATCCTTCAGTCCATGCCGTAGTCATACTTGGTTTAATTTTTAATTATTGCTAATCTCAGCTTTGGAAATGAATCAGTCTGAAAGCAATCTTGCAAATCTTGCAAAAGCAGTCTTTCTTTAACAGTATGTACGGTGCGAGTCTGATACTGCATTGACAGATTCTGCTGCAGCAAGCTGTGGGTGACCCAGGTGTGTGGTGCAGCATAAATGTGTGTGTATATGCAGAAAAATATACTGCGTACTCCATTAAAAATTCTGTCCTGCGTGAGCGCCTCATAATATACTGTTTAGGTTAGCTGATGCTGTCTGTAAGCAAAGCCCATAGCTCTTAGCTCGTTTACTTAGTCTCTCTCTTTCTCTCTCTCTCTCTCTGCCTCTCTCTCTCTCTGCTGACTCACTGTCACTGGCCCAGAATATGCTGCCTGCCTGCATTACACACATGCCCACCTTCCTCCATTAGTGCCTACTCAGCATCTGATCTGCGTAAGTCACTGAGGATTAGCACTGAGGCCAAAGATACTCAGATCGTATCCCTGAACACTACAGGATCAGATCATCAGTTCAGCATGTGTGTTTTTCTAGATGCTCCTGTGTGTTTTCAGCTCAGAGTAATTCACGTACTTCAAAGGAGTGTGAAATAAAGATACCATTTACTGTATCTTGGCTGCTTTGTATCTTGGCTACAAGTGTGCTGACATTGCAGTGATCTACAGTGTCAGACAGAGGAGGCTGCAGTGATGTGATCTCCATATGTTCTGCTGGACGGAAATCTACAGTATTTTACACACCAAGACAACAAGGCTGCAGTGCATGGTAAGTATACTGCTGCCATCTTGTGGAGGCCCGACTTTCCTATCTGGAGAGGCATCTACTCATGGCAAACTCGCTGGGAGACATAAACAAAAGCGCATTCCGAAAGGATTCAAAAAGAATGCACTACCCATGTGTTATAACGTAGAAGAATACTTAAATAACTCAGCTACATTAAACAAGAAGGGTCATCTGAATGAATAGTAACATTTACTGAGGCCACAATCCATCAGGAAGCGTTCAAAACCTTTTCAGCATGAATATAGCTGTATTTATTCAAAGTCATAGTTTATTGTCATCTCATATATCTGGTCTGATACAAGGATGTTTGGTACAAGTATGTGCAATAGGGCACACAGCAATGATTTAACATTCAATAAACTGAACAAATGTTGCATCAGCAGTCAGGTAGAATGCAACAACACTGAAATGTAATTGTGTGCTTTATATGAGGTGTCTGTGTGTGTGTGTGTTTGTGTGTGTATACCTAGTACGTATATTTAATCAAAACTAATAAAAAATATTAAATTATGAATACATAGTATATAACATACATATTAATATACATGTATACGTGTATATGTATATAGACATATTAGAATACATATATAGTAAACATATAAAATAAAAACATAAAAACGTGTTATATGTTAGATTTTGAATGTTAGCAATTAGCTAATGTGTAATAAATACTTCATTGATTTTGTTTGTGATGGGTCCCTTTAAATTGTGGAAACAGTGTTCTGGCGGGAAAACTAGCCAATCAATGAAAGGAGCGTGTTTTCGAGTCGCGTGACGTCACGGGGTGTATATAAGACCCGGCTCGCTATGGGCCGGTCGGAGTACACTTTCTAACCCTAACTAATTCTTTGTCTCCTGTCCGTTGTGCTCACTGTTTTCACTGTTTCCAGCTTTCAGGGAGCTACAGGAGGCAGCCCGTCGGTTCTGGAGGGTTAAAAAAAGCTGGGCGAGTACTCTCTTGAGCTCGGTGTCTCGGGTTGGAGCGTGCGGCGCTGTGGACAGCCCGGCTGCCACAAAGAGTTCTTCTCTGTCTGCGCTGCTCCTCTTTCCGGAGAGTCCAAACCACTGAGCAGAACAAACTGAGCAGGGCTTCACTTTGCACATCATCCTAGCGAGGGTGCAACACAGCCCTGCTCAAACATTCTCTTCTGCAAGCAATGGACGTTTTTTTTTTTATTGCTCTGAATTGCATGTGTTCAACGTTGCTTGTGTTCACGTTTCTCTGATTGTTGTGCGTTCTGCTTTTGAAGTGACTGTGTTGAGTTCAGGTTACCTGTCGGACGGTGTGGAGAATACTGGACACGTTTTAACAGGTATGGATAACCAAGACTCGTTTCTTATTCCAATGCTTTAATGTAACGAGCCAGTTAACTTGCTTTTGTGTGGCGGGTGAAGTTCATATGCTCTTAATTCTGTCCTTTGTTTCTAAGGACCATCGATGTTTTGCTTGAGTGTTTACTGCTTGAAGATTGATATTTTCATGTGATTTGGTTTTGCATTTAGGAACAAGGTTCATTGAAGTAATCTGTAGGTACAATATTGCCTTGAACAAGTTATTGTCTATGATCTTGTAAACTAGGCTTGTGTGGAAAAATTAAATGACCCTTAATTTTGTCTAATCTTTTGGCTTCACAGAATATTGGACTGAAGAGGATGGGTCCTCACATCAGGCAAAGCTAAAGAGGATGGAAACTTTTTTTTTTTTTGGTCCCTTCAGACAGGCCTGCATTGCATGTTTTGGTTGATGAGCAAGCCTAAGATTTTAAACAAGGTTTAGGAAAGGTAGGAATTGAGATTTTCTAGAAGTTAGGCTTACAAGTATGGTCACTGTTTAAATGTCTAATGCAGATGTACGTGTAGATCCATATGCATATCCATATAGTTGTCATAATGAATACATTTATCTACATAAGAAAATTAAGCTCAAACTTTACCTTTAAAAAACTTTTCTCAGTTTCACACTCTGGGAAGTTAAGGTCTTTTGCCTTTCTAGGGCAGTATAGGAGTCAAGAGACAAGACATTTTTATTTTTTAATTAAGGAATCAATCCAAATGTATTTTTGAAATTGTAACTGTTATAGAATGCCAGTTCACTAAAGGTGCCACATTTGCATCTTGAAGTGATTCCATTGTACTGGGCTGTGTCAGCGCAGTTCGGTCATTCCTTACTCCTGCTGTTTATTTGATTAAACCCCAAGTGTTGGGTGAGCTATGACACTACCAAACTTTGCTGGGCTTCAGTTGTCCAGATTTGTATGACTGCAGTCCTACAAGTCTGTGAATACATGTGTGAACAGGCTTTTGTAGTGCTTTGTTTTTGAGGGATAAAGCATTGAAGGTTGACTCAGTTTCTAATAAAGCTTTTGATCAGTCGGTCATGTCTCTTTTTTTTTTTAATCTTGCCTGTTTAACTTATACAATATGGTCCTATCCTACTCCTGCATTTAGAGTTGCCTTCATGGCTGTGTGAGGCCTAAACTGTGCAGTCAGTGGCAATTCTAAGTCTAGGATTAGTTGCTCAGGCTCCACTTGCATATGGATTACAAATTGATCTGACATTAAACTGAGAATGTCCATTAAGACTTGGATTGGATACCTGTAAAGGAGTCCTTAAAGCATAGTTGCACTGACTACACAAGCCAGGAGATGGCTGCATTATAGGTTTTGATTAAGTTTAATACATAAACTCGGGTCTCTAGCCTGTTAGGATTAATAGGAGATGCAAGCCAGGTGTGATTGTCGTTTGCATATATGCATATGTTTAAGCATTATTGTGCTGATGTAGATACTCTGGGCAAAATAGGCTTTGGGTTGGGCCCCTTCACTTCTAGGGAAGGACAGTTTAATGCTTCAGCACACTAAGACAATTTGGACTTTGTGAACACAATTTGGGGGAGGCCCTTTTCTATTCCACCCTGACTGCTCCAGTGCATGAAGCAAGCTCCATAAAGCTATGGATGGGTTTGGTGTAGATTGACCAGTCAGCACAGAGCCCTGACCTCAACCCCATCCAACACCTTTGGAATGAACTGGAGCAGAGATCTTGTTTAACACCAGTGCATGATCTCATAAATGGGCACAAATTCCCACAGAAACTCAATCTTGTGGAAAGCCTTCCAAGAGTGCCCATATTAAAGTATAAATTTTAATGCAATACCTTCATAGTTTGTTGGTGCAATTGTCAGGTTTCCCAAAACTTGTGCATAGTGTAATTGTGGATTTGGTGTGTTTATCACAGCTACACCTTTAAGGTTTATGGTCTGAGCTCTGATTTTGGAATCAAGCTGTTAAACTGAAGCAGGTAAGGAGTGTGTGCGTCTGACAGAGGATGCGCAGGCTGCTGTGATTCAGAGCTGCTCGGAAGAGGAGGACGAGGAGGAGGAGGCTTCTCCATGGCGGGCTGATGCTGCTGATGCTGCTGCTGGGCCTTAACCACGATGGCGACGGGGAAGTGGCTGCTATACACCGGCCTGTCTCTCTCTCTGGTCGCCCTGTGTTTCCTGACCGTGGCCATCTCCTCCAACCACTGGTACGAGACAGACGCCCGGAGGTACAAGGAGCGCTGCAGGACTTTCCCCAACCGCCGCGACCCGGGCTTTATCTACATCCCGAACCACAGCCTCCCTCTGCGGGCGGCCCGTCCGGTGCCCCGCGGGCCGGAGCGAGCCGAGCCCCGCCGCCTGGCCCCGCGCCTGCGCCGGCACCTCTTCGCCATGAGCCCCGCGGACGAGTGCGAGCGGCGCTTCAACTCAACCAACATGGGGCTGTGGAGCAAATGCTACAGGCTGGGCTTCGACCAGGACATCGAGGATTTCATCCGGCAAGGTGGGCATCCCAGCATCACACCATTACACAGCTGTTAGTTTTTCATCATTGCTTCTTTTTAAAACACATTACAGCCCTATGGAAGACACCGAGTGCTTAGAACTACATCGCTGACAATAATCTGTAGCAGCTTGTTTTGAATGCATGGATGCATCCATGCCATATGAGTCGTCTATTGGTTTGGTCATTTGAATGACATCTAGCAGCGTATTTGCTCAGGATGCATCCACAAAAAAACATTTACTACTCCCCTTTTATGGACATCGAGTCGTCCATTGGCTTAATAATTAGCTTAGAATGATATATCTGACACTAAATGCTTGCAGCGTGTTTTCTCAGGATGCATCCAGGCTGAGGGAGGTATCCTCAGAAAATACTTACTGCTGCCCTATACTGGACATCGAGTAGTCCATTGGTTTGTTCATTTGCTAAGAATTTCTAAGGCTGTATCCAGGGTGATGGAAGCATCCTGAGAAAACAAGCTGCTAGAGATGTAATTCTAAGCAAATGATCGAGTCAATTGACGAGTCACACTGATCACTGCCCTATGATGGACCGTCCATAGATTTGTCCATTTGCTTAGAATTACATCTCTAGCAGCTTCTTAGGATGCATCCAGATGGAGGCATTTTCAGAAGACACATTACTGCTCTTTAAGACGTCCATAGGTTTAGTAATTTGCTTAGAATTACATCTCTAGCAGCTTGTTTTCTGATCAAGCCTCCCTTAGCCTGGATGCCATAAGATAACCATAACAGGAATCATCCCAGATCCAGACACACCCTCAGTAGATCCCTAAAGATGCCTTTGGAATCTGTATCCGTTATCAGTTGTAGGCCTATATTTTTTACCCAGCATGTGGAGTCTCTTGTCTGTACACACATTATGAGTAATTGGCCTTTGAGTAAATGAATGGCAGATGGAGACTGAGGCCATATGATCAGAGGCAGCACCAAGTCAGAAGCCCTCCTGTGTTGTTCCTCATGTGAGATGTCGTACGTACATCTCCATCTAAGAAGTCAGCAGACTGTCTGTTACTGTGCTTACTATCAATGCCTTAATAATCAAATTCACTAAAACTTTCCCATTACTCCATTTAGGTATTATTGAGCGGTGCTCCTACATCAAGTATTACTATTCTGCATCGATCCAAGTGCGAAAGGACTTCTCCTACAATATAACCAGGACCATTCAGCAGGATGACTGGCATGCCTTACGTGAGTAAGACCTTTATTCAGAGAAATGTTCTTTAAAACGAGTTTAATACATGAATGACATCAGGTAAACAAAACAAATACCTGAATTCTAAATAGGTTTGGTAATAGGTGTCCACTGCTCGTCTTCCTCACGTTAATGAATCCTTTTTCCTCAGATCTGCGTCGGATGACGGCTGGCTTCATGGGCATGGCTTTGTCCATCATCCTGTTTGGCTGGATGATAGGGCTTCTAGGCTGCTGCTGGGAACAGGGACTGATGCATTATGTGGCTGGCCTTCTCTTCCTAATGGGAGGTAATTTAGAACGTTAAAAAAATAAATCTTTTAGAGACTACTGCAAATACATTGTTATAATTAATGTTTTATCACAGGTACCTTCTGTATCATTGCCCTGTGTACCTGCGTGGCTGGCATCAACTTTGAACTGTCCCGCTACCCACGTTCCCTCTTCACTCTACCAGACGACATAGGCCACGGTTACGGCTGGTCCATGTTCAGTGCCTGGTGTGGGTTGGGTTTAACTCTCATCGCTGGCTTCTTCTGCACACTGGCACCTTCCATCCAGCCGCCGCCACCGACACGCACTTCGTACCCCAAATCTCGTATGGAGAACGGCACAGTCTGCTAAACTCCAGCAGAAAGTGGATACGGAGGAGCACACATGAACTGCAGCCGCACTGCTGAACTCCCTAAAGGAGGTGAACACTGAAACGCACCACGTTTACACGTTTGATGACTCACAGCTAGTGTGAACAGACTTGACTGCGACCTGTGGCTCAACATGAACCTCTGCTGGAAAAGCACTATTGTACAGACATTGTATATAAGCAGTTATCCCGATGTGACATCAGCACATCCCTGACGGAGCTGTTCTTGTTCTTCGTTTCAGTGTGCAGTATCCCCTTTATATGTGAGAAAAGACTATAAAATGTTTCATCAGACCTTTCACAACAAATCTGCATTCACCAAAACCTCAAGGATACATATATATATAATCTACCAAAAATGATAACCGCCAATAACATTGCGTGCTGTTGTTTTGAGTGTCCATTGCTTTGTTAGACAATAAAACTTCTGGTTTAAGATGAATTAATCTACATGATCTCTTCACTTGGATGCAATGCAGGACAAAAAAGCAAAGATTAAAACGTAGGCACTGAGTACTCAATTTTATTTAGGATTTTGTTGTTCCAGACCTGCAGAAAAGGAGTCAATCTTTTATTTATCTTTTTAGCTCTTCACTTTTTATTAAATGTGTTATCTCAGCAGCATGTTAAAACCAGAAGGTTGGACTATATTGATTTTTCCTGAAAGAATGAATGAGTGTGTCTGATAAATACTGTTTAGTACGGGCCACACAGTACAGAGAAAGAAAAAGGAGAAATGCTTCAGAGGCATTGAAATGGCTAGAAGTTACTGTGTGACACATCAGTCATTACCAATAGAAATCATTGTCAACCTCATTCTCATTCATGTCACCATCACCATCCCTCCTTGGCAACCCAAATCTCTATTACCGTTAATGTCTGACAAATGTGTTGTGCAAAATTCGTCTTTCTCTCACTAGGAATGGAGTGACCAAGTACCACATGGTGGCATCTTACACGCTCCATGGATCACCTACTAGTGAGTCAAATGTGAGTCAGGACACAAAGCCCCCAGCCATCAATGGGGCAGCGCTCCATCCTCTGATACAGAGGTACAGCAGTGACTCTCCCTTGCTGGGTGGGGGCCTTTGGCACCCCCTCAGGGGACCAGGGGCCTCTACACAAGCACCATTGTGTCATCAAGTCTTACATGCACATCTGCACCAAAGACTTGTGAGGCACAGACACTGGTGCATTGCACTGACTCCAATGAAATAAAGCATGTTTCACCTCGGATTTCACCAAACGGCTGTTATTAAACAGACCAACACATTCACAGTATTCGATAAGAATGAGAACCAAGGATGGACAGATGATTGGTAAAAGAGACATGTCGACACCTGTTCGTTTTAAACATTATCTGTTTTGTGCACTCACTCAGTGTTCACCGTCTTCTTACATGCTTCGGCATGAGTGAAGGCCATTTTCTAGAACCGTTTGTGTGTTCGGTGCCTTTGAATGTATAGCCAGCATAAATATCACCCTCACTATTTCTGTTCTCTGTGCCCGACCACACATCTACACGGAGATTAAAGTGTGTCTCACGAAACAGTGAGACAAATGAATGCTGTAAGATGGGGAGGGTGGGTGAAGGGTATGGGAGAGAAGAGGGGACAGATGAATAAGAGCTTATGTTATGTTATTATGATAAGGTATTCTGCAGCCTCACACATTACAGTTAAGTTAAGAGGGAAGGAGGGGTGGGGTGGTTTGTCCCTAGTGGCGGTCCATGCCGGCGCTCTGTAGGATGTCTGTAGCGGTCTGCGCTGGAGGTCTGAAGGCTGTCTGGAAGCCTGGTGGTGGGGAGTGGAACTGGCTGGGGGCGAGTGTGGGAGCAGGGAGGTAGGGTGCCCAGCCGGCTCTGTGCAGCGAAAGGTGGGCTGCTGCGTCCAGCAAGCCTGTGTGCTGAGGCTGGGGCGCGGCCACCGCGCCTCCCGGTCCATCCATCTCTGTCAGCGCCTGCAAAGACTTGAGCCAGTGGGGTGGGTTGTCATCCTGGAGACAGTCCAAACTGTTACCTGTGGATGCGGGGATACCTTAAGTGGTAAAGGAGAAGCAAGACAGCAAGTGTTGGTTTTATTTTACCTATTTCCTTTTCTATCAATAATCAGTTTCATGAGTTCTTTTCTGGCAATTTGATATTAACTGGCTTATTCAGTCAATAATCCTTAAGACTAGGGATGGGTACCGAAACCCGGTACTTAATCGGTCCTGGTCCCTAATTATAAAAGACTGAAGTATCGATAAGCTCTTAACGGTTCTGCTGTCGGTACTGGAGAAATAAAAAAAATAAATATCTATTTATTATTGTTAAATAAACATTACCTAGCATATTCAACCTGACCAGCCTTTTGTAACTTTTTATAATATTCGTTATTCGCCTGCACTGCCGTTATTTGCAATCTCAAGCACAAAATGTAGTCTGTTCCGCAGTACACAGAGCTCAGAGAGAGCCAAACGATCCAAAGTATGGTTACCGACTTTCAGCCCTGCCCAGTAATACATTTTCAAAGGTGTTTACACACCGCTACACAAACGTGGGATGGATGGTCCTTCTGTCCACTAAACAGAAAGGAGAATACAGACCATACTTTTCTCTGGAGTTTCACACATTCCCTCCAACTCTCGAAAACAGCTTCAAAGTAGAAACTGGGTTGTTAGTTGTGACCACGCACCGACTCTCTGGTTCAGCCAGGTTTTACCCACCCATCCAATCACACGACATAGACACTAACTAACATTCACTAGACACAGGTGGACACAATCATTAGATGCCTGGCCTACTGGTGCTTGCTGCACAGACACCTGGGACCATATTACAGAAACTTCTTAACTTGAAAATCCTATCCTAACTGTGTGGTAACCATGGTAACAGCAGTTTAGGATCTTATTTAGGAAAAAACCATTACAGAACAACAGTTCCTATGTCTATTTTCCTATCCTAACTTCAGTTAAGAAAGGAGTATTACAGGACCCGTTGGCACGGCGCTCTCCCGTTTGTGGTACAATCAACAAATGGGCTTTGTTTTCGTTTTTTTGCTTAAGGTGATTTTCAAAGCGAAGTGTGTGACTGTGTGTGTGAGAGAGTGTGTTCCTATACTTTTGTCCACATATTTGTGTATGACAGCTCTGTCCCAGTACATTTGTTCATATTGGCCAGTTTGTCTGGCTTAAAGTTTAGACCATGACGTTGTTTAATATCCATTTTTTTGAAGATAGTAACGAAGATACTCTGACGATACAGTGTTACGGACTGGAGCCTCGCAAAGTTACAGTGGCAGCAGGTAACAGTGACTTTGTGAGATGATGTATTGCGTTAGTTGCTAGGTAACAGACATAAAAGTCGATAATCGACGCTTATTTAGGATTCCTAACAAGAGATAAGATAGGATTCCTAAATACAGTTAGGATTTGCTTCTGTAATACCAAATTGAAAATCCTCCTATCTTAACTTTATGCTTAAGATAGGAAGTTTCTGTAATATGGACCCTGGCACCTAATGATTACTCTCACACTCACTTACACACCACCTCGAGTTAAAATCTGCTAGTTCTTTTGCGGCCTACCTGCATGCTCCAACTATATTCCTTTCAATCATTGTATATTAATTTACAAGAAAATGTGTTTATTTGTTGTACATCATTGGTTTTGTTTGTGTAATAGAGATTTGCTCAAACATTGGTGTTTGCTAAGCTATAGATAATTATTTTACATTAAAAAAAATGAAGTGTTATTTCTGTTCTCAATTTGTTTCTCAAAAGTACCGATAAGAGTACCGTTAAAGTACTGAATCGATAAGTGGTATCGATAGAAGTAGTAATACCATTAAATCCATAACGATACCCATCCCTATTAAAGACAGTCCAGTAACTACTATAAAATATTCACCAAGCAATATGACTGTTTACCAAATGTAACCAGTAAGCAACCGTCTATACAATAAACTGTAGTCCACTATTAACACTGCAGTCAATTCAGAACTGATGATACTGATAGCTGCTCATGAGGACTCTCTTAGACCACTGAGATGTACCGGTAATGATGGCGGGGTCCATCCAGCTCGCCGTGCCATCCCAACTGAGGCTGTGTGAGATTCCCGCTGGCCCAGGTGGCGCCCCAATGTGATTCACACTGGATGTAGAGGAAGAAGAGGACGAAGAGGAGGTAGAGTTTGGGAGGCCTCCAAAGTTGATGTTGATATTTGGTAGGAGTGCTCTCAAGCCGTCCTGCCATTCTTTCACATTTATGCTTTCCACTGAGCTGTTTTCTGCAAATTGAAAAGAGGCCATTTACAAGAGACAGGAGGCTGCTGTAACAGAGCTTAAAAGTAAAAACAATGTAATGTGCAAAGAAAGACCTAAAAAAAAAAAAAGGGTCTGTGAATTAAAAACAAAACAAAATATTATATTCAGGTCACTGGGTTACAAGTGTACAGGTGTGCCCTGCCCAGGTGCATCTATTAATCATCTGAAGTAGCAGAGGTCATCCGCCACACACAATCAGGCACTAATAGAGCTGGATATTCTAAACTCTCACCTGATATAGGAATCCCCCCGAGGCCTGTGTTGTGGTGCTGGGGTGGGCCGTTGACGTCTAAGAAGTGGCTGTGTGTGGCTGCTACGCTTGTCGCGTGGTTCAAGTGTGTGAGGTTATTGCGGGTGGGAAGGCCCATCCAGGGGTGGCGTGATGCTGTGTGTGGGGGCAGGCTGAAGGAATTGTAGAGGCCTCTGTGCTGTAGCTGGGGAAAACGCTGCTGGCCGTTAGGGAGACTGGGCTGGTGGGGTGGGAAAGTGGGGGACCGGGGTGAAACTTCCTGAACAGACAGCTCCTTCTCAATTAGGTCAGCCAAGGCTTTCCTTGTAACGTCGAAGGGGTCAAAACCTAGGTCGTCATCTTGCTGCTGCTGCTTGGCCGAAGAGCCAAAACCGAAGGCTGCCTGCCAGTCAGTGGATGAGGAGACAGGGATGGTGTCTGGAAAAGGATGTTACACAGGAGAATTTAGCACAGACTCACTTTGTTCATCTAGTCTGTCTCAATTTAACGTTGTACTGAAACTAAGGCTGCACAACAGATCCTGTGCTAATCTTTAACACAATAGGGTAACCAATCAAAGCTCCAGGTGAGATAACTGGGTGTTCTGATGAAGGTCGAATTATTTTTATCTTTAACCATTAAGGGTGTTGCCAACGCAGTGCATAAATAAATAGTGGGAGCTAAACTGATGTCGTCAGAATGAGGAGATATATTTAAATGTGTTGGTTTTGTGGCCTCACAAGATTTCAAAATGGGCTGTTTCTATTTATGGACTATATGAATGGGGAATATATCAAATAATATTTGCAGACTTTAAGCCTTTTTAATTCCAGAAAAGTGATGACATAGGCCCCTGAAAATATTGTAATTTATTGTAGTATAATGGCACAAGTAATAGATGCTTACTCCTCAGATGATCACTTGCCTCAAAACACAGTGACGCAATGGTACAGTAAACATTCATCCTTGAAGATGGTTTTTGCCCATTCTTATAAATAACAGTATATCAGAAAGACTCACATACGATGAGGCTATTTGAGACTAAAAGATGAGGCTAAAAGATACCTTGTGATCCAGTGATAAACCACTTTTATGATACGAGCGAAAATGGTGCACATTTAATTTTTCTTCCAAACCAGCATTTTAAAAATCTACATTTCTAAGATCTGAACAAGACTGCTGCCGAATTTTATGATAGTCACTGAATGACAATCAAACTGATTTGGGCCTTGCTCATCCCGGTTTATGCAAATGGATGTACCTGAGGCAAAGAGGGTTGGTGGCTCGGGGGTCATAGGCCAGTCAGAGCCCCCTTGTGGGGAGCTGGGAAAAGAGGGCAGGCTGCTGGGGATGGGGTTGGGGTGTCTGAAGTTACTGTTGTCCGAGAAGAGAGACTGTGACTCGGCAGCTGCCCCCTCAAAGGGGGACCGTGCTGTTAAGTCAGCGACACTAATGGGCACCACCAGGTTGGGCTTAGACAGCCCAGGGGGAGGGGAAGGCGAGTCACTGCTTGGGACCTGAGAAACCAGAAATGCAAAGGAAGATTACAACACCAGATAAACTCCCCTCTAACCCCACACAAATAATTTACAAATCTTTTAAACTGTGGTTCTTACCTGTGGTATATTCTCTCCATTCCCTATACTGACAGGTTCTGTTGTTTTATCAAGAGGGCTAAAACAAACAGCATAAATGTTGAATATTATACAATGATCAGCACAACTTTTCTTACATGCAAAGTATTCATAGTGTTTGTGTACTGGTTGCAAGGACTAGCTGACAAATTAATTGATGTCAAGAAATGATGAAGGATGTAAAAATAATGGTAGTCCTATATTTTGTAGTAACAATGTACCTGGTTGACTCTAAGGCTGAGGGGAAGGGATCTGCTCCTAGTTCGGGGTCTGGTTCATCTGGCGTCAGGTGATCGGAGTCTGTCAGACAGTCTAAAAGAGGTGGGGACTTGCGATGTTCTGTAGGTAAACCGTTAGCTAGTTTACCATAGCCCTGTAACAAGGGCCAGCCCTCTTTATTGCTACTGTTTGGTCTGTGGATGAAAAAGAGAACAGAACAGACAATGAAGTTTATGAGTCTGCGGTCATAAGCATAAAAACCCCTCAAAAAATGAAAACATAAAATGACCTTTGTGTAGCATTTGCTTTGTTTTTTGATTTCTCCCCTGCGCACGTTGAAGTTTGTAGAAAATTGGGATTCATTTTGTAAAGATCTTGGAGTAGTTTTTGCTCATATTCCTGGTGTTTCCCAGCCTGTGTAAACAGCGTAAATGCATGATCATACATGAACAGTATATCAAAAACAACTGAAGTTCTTAAGTCACTTTCAGACCAAACGTGACATGTGCTGCACTCTCGCCGCGAGGTTTGTGCTTCCTTTCAAAAAACAGCGAGAATGCGTTGTGCTTGCCACGGGGCACCGCACAGAAAGTAGGCGTGGTTTTCTAAACTCTCCTGTCCTGACACACAAAAAAAAATATGCAGTGGGCTTTGTAGATTTCTGGACACTCAGACTTTTAAGATTAACTTTTACTCCATATTCGCTTGTGTGTGTGTGTGTGTTTAGAAGGGGCAGACCGAACACTAGCCCACTTCGATGCATTGATTCTATTGGTCGCGCAAAAATGTGTCACGGCACGTACAAGGCCGCCGAGTGGCACGCTCAGCGCAGCGCTCTTACACCATGCAAGCCTTAGAAAATAATGGGTTTCAGAGCAAAGCGCAGCGCATGCCGCATTCAGTCTGAAAGCGCCTTTAGAATCAGTCTATTCCATAAACAAAATGCATTAATTTCTTCATAACACTTTAGAGAAAAACCTTGGAAACCATTATGATTAAAAAAAGGATTTCTGTCCTCACCTGCATTTCCTCTTTAGTAAAACTAGCTGCCTCATCTCCCAGTTCATGTAGATACATACAGTCTGGCTTGGGGCATTGCATGCTTTTCAGAAAATAGCTACAGTACTTTGTTGTACCTAAAGAAGCCTTTGAGACAAAACAACCAAACAAGATTATCAACATATTAAATATAACATTATATATACTTATATTTTATATATATTTGAAAACAATTTAGAAGATATTCTTTTAGAGTGATCTTTAATAAATCCAAGCAGACTCACCTTAAGTGTTCTGCCATCAACTACCACATTATTAACACACTGTATTGCTCTTAGGGCATCTTCTGAGCGGACATAGGTAACATAGGCACTGGCACTAGGACCCTGTGGAGCAAACAATAACTGCTTATTTCAGTTGTCTTGAAAGACTGCACTCTGATATGACTTCTTTCTCTTGTATGAACATTTTTGGTCGAAGTAACACTCCTCACCTGTGAGCCTGCATATGACGTACTATTGTTGATGACCACTTTATGTATTTTGCCAAACTTTCCAAAATACTCTGGCCTCTTAAGGACCTGAAAAAATGGCATAACGGGAGTTTATACCTTCAGAGAATTGAATGTAGAACAAACAAAAATAAGATGTAGATGTCAGCTCTATGAATGTCAGCTCTACACAACTATGAATGTGTGCCACCAAGAATCACTTCAGTTATTCTTATCTATTTAGCTCAACATGTTCTATGTAAAACAATGGAAGTGATATTGTACATGTCAAAGCAAGTACTAAAACCAAGGTACACAACATGATACAAAACAGGAGGTCAAAACACAGCCTTCACATCAGAAATAGCTTTGATTCCAGAAAAATCCATAACAAGTTTCATCAATTGTAGGAAATAGCAGGCCAGCTGTGGTGATATTTTGGCAGTTCCTGATTGGGGTTTCAATGACTTAAATAAAGTCACACTTTTAATGCTATGGGTCTGTTTTCTATAGATTAGGTTACAGGTGGGCAATATGGCCAAGAAATTATATAATTTTTTATTTATTTATTTTTTTACAGTTAAATCACGATTTTGATTTGATCAGTATTTATATTGATTTATAACAATAGTTTTTGGGGGTTTTTTTTCTTACTTTTCTACAAGTTACAGAACAGTACCACCAAACTATTTTTGTAAAAAAAAAAAAAAAATACATAAAAATATATATATATATAGTCCTAAAGAACTAAACAGCATTTAGGCCAAATAACATATCTGAACAGATTTTAATCAGTTTGTGCAATTTTGCCAATATGTTTATTTAAAGCTAAATAAATACTTAATGTTACTTCGGAACAACAAATCAACAAGAACAAAAACATTTTAATGGTAAACAATAAAAAGGCTAACTAGTGCAATTCTTAAACAATTTTTTTAGGGACCAACTCATTCGTTACGTTTTCACTTTTAGCCAGTGCTTCCCGCCACACTCTGAGGCTGTACTCACACTAGGCAGTTTGAACCGCGCCCGAGTGCGTTTGACTAGTGTGAGTGCTCTGCACCGTTGCCCGGACGCGGTTCGTTTAGCCGTCCCTGGCACACTTGGAAGAGGTGTGCCTGAGCACGGTTCAGTCTGACTCTGGCGCGGTTCGCATGTAGTGTGAGCGCTACGACCTGTTTAGCAACAGGCTGTGCGAGGGCTGTGGACCACCGCGGACCAAACGACTCGAAATTACTATCAAAAAAGTAAAAAAAAAGCAATGGACTCCACTGCGTTCAGCGAGAAAACCGCTCTTCCTATTTATCCTGAAACCGTCACACCATAATGACGTAAGTGTGCTCCGGCACGAATGCTGAAATCCTATGTGAGTGCGGGCCAGAGGGGGAGTGGGGAAGGGGGACAATCGTACTCGGGCCCGGTTCACGGCAACCGTGCCTAGTGGGAGTACACCCTGAATGAAAAAGTGTAAGGGAGGGAGCGAGAACTGTACGTCAGTGCCATAGTTCACTTTGGTTAGTTGAGTGCCGTTTCTATAAGGCGAACACTAAGCAGACTAGCAAATAGCGCGATTTGGTTGAGGGAAACAAATTAGGAAGAGCATAGAACCGCAATAGACAGATAGAATGTAGTTTATATAGACAATACTATGATCTCTCTGATTTGGCAGATCATGAGTGCGCAGATCGTCTTTACAATCTCATATTGTCATATCGCCCACCCCTAGATTAGGTCTAGTCCTGGACTACACATCATTCGATATAGAATTTTGTATGTTAGAGGCCTATTGAGGACTTCTGTGTGGAGAAACAAGCATTTCACAAAACGTGGCTTAAGTCCAGTCTTGGACTAAATCAGAGCTAACTGCTACTCCACACTAGAAATTCTTTAGTCTAGGTTTAGGCTTAATTCAGGTCAGGGAAACTGATCATATATGTTCAGTGGGCTAAGCTGATTTTGATCAAACATGCTGGCCTCATTATGACAAATGTTAAAGTTAGAAGTTGCATGTTCCATCTCACTTCAGCCACATCAATCTCAGAAGAAAAGGCTGTGCATGCTAAGTGTGCTGCTCTGCTAAATGACCATGGAGATGTCTGATTAGATGCCATGTTGCTTAGTGAAGGCACAACTAGAAACTGTGTCACCATTCTCATCCATAGAAAATGCAGATACTTGTTCTTTCAAGACCTCCAGCAATAGAAAAAACTGTGATTCGAACTCAATTCCTTGCATCAAAACAAAACTCAAGGCAGCTCAGAAGTTCAATCAAAAATGTATATAAATTTTTTATATAAACGTGGCTTAAATAGATTGTTTCAAATAGGAAACTTAATTTAGGCAATGAGTTGACGAACAAAATTTATTTTAAGTGTTTTAAACAGTCTATAAAAGTGCTACACTAACTATTTATTTGAAAAGATTTAAAATAGCATTTTATTATCTAAAAGTCTACCAGCACAAGAGACAAAGTTACACACAACTTGAAATTACTACAGACAACATTTGCCTCTATTCATGTGGCAGTAACTACTGTGCCTCCATTAGAAACTTGAATGAAAGTAACATACATGTGTGGCAGTTTCCGTTATAGTGCTAACTGAATTTGATATCTGAGCTGAGACCGACACATACATAGAAGACGAATAGGGGCAACTGCTGATCAACATCTTAGCAAAAACATTTCAGCTGCACAAAAATGATTGTTACAAACCACGCACTACACAGGTATGCATAATCCTTCTCCCAACAAAACCCACAAGACCTTCTTTCCATGGTCTATTTTAGTCTCTGTTAAGTTACGTCAACTGGGCTCGTACTCACAAAGCATTTCATAGCGCTAGTTCAACATCAGATCTGAAAAGAGAAGACTTGCTCTAAGACGCTATCCATGCCTGCAACAATTACTTCAATTAATTCTTTATTATAAATCATAATGAACATCATCAGTGACTAATGTCACTGTCTTATTATCACAGCCCCTGTCTCAACTGGCGACTTCCATCATATTCCAACCAGTGGGAACTTGTTCCAAACTAGTTAATGAGAAAGAGCAAAGAAAATCCTATGAAAGTGACTAAGCATTGATGCTGGCATCTAAAACTTGACATCCACATTCACAGCCCACATTCCTTTAAGTCATAATGATAAATTACTCAAAAGGGTATTGTTTACTGTTCGGACAATAGATATGCGTGACATAACCAAACGGACACCCACACATGCAAAAATGGTATTTTCCATTTTCAGCTAACATTGTGCTTTAAAGATCACAATACTGCAGAGAAACATTGAGAAGAATCAACTGAGGGATAAAAAGTGCAGGTCAAAATCAGTGCAGGTAACCAGTGTTACAGTTGAAAGAAAAAAAACCCCAACAACACTCAACAACACAAATAGAACTTTTTTGCAGCATGAGTGTGTCTCAATAGAACACCCTAACTGTCCTGATTCATGAAAACATTCACGATCTGTGTGTTGCATAGAGTCTCACCTCCGGGTCGGCGAGCCTCTGCGACAGTCCCACCACAAACACGAGGTTCCGCTGTACCACACGGACACTGGCGAGGTGCTTACGGTTCTCGGTCACCTTCTGTTTCTTCTCATTCTGTTTCTGCTTCTTCTCATTCTTTATTCTCTGGATCTCCTCCTGTGACAGGGGCTTGTACACAGCTGGGTCCTCCGGGTACGGCTACAACACACGAGACAGTCAGTCAGCCTGGACCTCATGGTCGAAAATCCTTCACCAGTATATAACTCTCCTCAAAGAGAATCTTAGTACAAAAATGCAAGCAGACTCAATCAGTAGAGTAAAAATATGAAAATCATTAACCACAACATGTCGACAAAGCTTGGCTAGAATGACAAGGTAATTTGCCTGCATTAAAATCACAGCCTAACCATCGACCCAACAGCAAAGAGCACAAATAACAGCAGTACAGACACTTTTATTAAAAGGAATAAGCCATGCATCCCTGGACACAACAGTACAGTGCAAGGTTGCTGTGCTGTACCTTCCTGCAGGCTGGGCAGAGGCCATTCTCATCTGTCCGAATGCGGTGCCAGCAGAAACGGCAGATTTGGTAACCACAGGTGCACGGGAAAAAGTTGACATCGTCTATCTCGAGCGGTTCCATGCACAGAGGGCACTCCATGGGGTCTTCTTTCAGCTCGGGACTACGGGACATCCTATTGCACTGGTACAGGGAGTCTCAGATCACAGCAGTTCACCTGAACAGGAGCTGGGACAAGAGATATCAGGCACAAAGCAGAAAAGATTTAGGAATATCAGGGGAAAAAATGTGCCATTTTGACAGAGCTGCTTGTTCTTTAAGGATGGAGGAACCTTTACTTTGACCTTCAGCCTATGGAGGGAGATGTAATTCTTAACCCTTATATATATACATAACTAATGGAGACCACACATAAAACTCACATCCTACAAGAACATGAGATCATGAATTATGAAACTTAAACAGGAGGGAAGAAACAGAAATTTGCAAACAGCTCTAAAGAATGTATTTCATGATCCCCTGCAATAATGACTGTTAATATACGATCAAGATACATTAATAGCAAGCTTAGTGAATTTCGTAAACTAGCTTTATTTTCCTTACTTAGATTAGCGAATTACTCTAAAAGCATATCAGCTATTTACAACCATCTTTGAATCAGAGTATTAATCCAGAGACATAAGTATGACAGCACTGCTGGTGATGGCAGAGTAATTCATACTCTTTGTGATGCTGTACAGTTCCTGACCAAAAATGTCTAATTAGGGATATTTCACCATTTTAGATTTCCTCCCACTCACTGTGTAAAAAAAGTCCAATGATTCAACAATGTCAAATTTATTCCAAACAATTATCAATGCCAATTTTAGAAGAGAGAACACTGGACTGCAGAACAAGGGAAGAAAGGGACTGGAGTGAAATCTCATAGGCTGAATGCAAACACTACCAACCTTTCAAATGTCAGTGTTTCTGAATGTAAACAGTGAAGTCAGCATGACCATGTCAGAGAAGCACTTTAACCAGTGACCACATACTGTGTTCATGTATTTACAAATGTCTTCAGCAATAAGTGTGTGAGCTTTTATGCCATATCCTGGTCCAGAACTTTCATATTTTTATTGTTACCTCTCTAAGAACAAAACCATCTCAAGAAGTGACTTGGCAAAGATTAAACCCTCCCCAAAATTGCATCAAAAAGCATTACATGAATTCATAACCTATATGACATGTAGCCCTTACTTCCAGCAAAGGATAATCTTAATGCTTCAGCACTCAAGACATTTTGGACAACTCCAGGCTTCCGACTTTGCAGACACAGTGTGGGAACGAACATTTTCTATTCCAGCATGACTGCAGCCCAGCGCACAAAGCAAGGTGCATAAAGGTATGGCTGGATAAGTTTGGTTCTGAAGAACTTGACTGACCCACAAAGAGCCCTGATCTCAATCCCACCCAACACCTTTGGGATGAACTGGAACGGAGATGGAGAGCCAGACCTTCTCGTCCAACAACATTGCCTGACCTCGTAAATGCTCCAATGAACGAATGGGCACAAATTCACACAGAAACTCCAAAATCTTGTGGAAAGCCTCCCAAGCGGAGTGGAAGCTGTTATAGCTGCAAAGGTTTAGGGGTGGGGTGGGGTGGGGGGCATTTTAAAGATCATGTATTTGAATATAGGGACTCCTTCAAGTCCCCGTAGGTGGAATGGTCAGGCGTCCCAATACTTTTGTACCACGTTTGCGTACTTAAGAAGTACGTGTAGTCTTTATGCCAGGTCCATTTTTTTTTTATCGTTATCTCTATAAGAACACTGTCAATCTCAAAGACTTCGCAAGAAGTCTTTTCAAAACTGATCAAAATGTGTGACATGAATTCATAACACAAATGACATCCTGCATCCGAGACACATCCTGCTCGTCCAGCATGAGAACTACTGGAGACAAACCACAAATCACGCCAACGCAAATGGCAGCAGGGAGAACAGGGCTCCAGTGTGTGGAATCACGTTTATCTTCAGCCAGAAAAGAGCACGCACGTTCTGGTAGGCTGGCTGTCTCCCTGTGAGACGAGAAAAGAGGCAGGGCAGGCAGCAGCTCTTTTCCAGAGGCTGTCCGACAAGAGAGACCCAAAAAGCCGGTCAGTTTCTCCTCCAGCCGGGTTTGATCTGGAGGTCGAGCGGGGGCTGCTAAAGCTCCATTACCCACCCATTTGCAGCCGCTTTCACGTGACCATATAATGCTTATCACGTCTAAACACAAGTTCGATCAAGAAAAGGACATTTCTCCTCAATAATTTCGTTTCTTTCTTAGTTGTTACAACAACGCGGCCTACACTGGCCCAAAGCCTGCGACTTTCCTATTGGCCTGTGCGCGCTCTAGGCGAAGTGCTCGCCGGCTGCAGCTCTGTCAGGTTCCCCAACACCACTTTAGTGTCCCCATCACAGCAACATGAGACGTGTCGTACTGAAAGCATCCACACGACTTCATTAAGGCCATTTGTTTTTGATATAACTGTACACATATGATTTTTAAGGGCTACTCACTCTAGCTTCCACTCCAGAAAGGTTCACCGGAGTAAAACTCGGAGATCGCTGCCTCTAAACAGAAAAGCCTCTTTCTGACACTCTCACACGTTGCCCTGCTCAGCTCCGGGTGAAACTGTCGGTTCGACGCTTGCTTTTATCAGTCTGAGTGTTTCTTTAGACAGCAGCTCCTCACCACCATCTTACACTAAAAATGAGGAGGGGGGATACAGTAGCCATTCACCCCTCACTGAGACTGCGCAGAAGGGATGCAGGTGCATACTGGGGGATGTAGTCCTGAAACTCAACAGACTTTTAATAAACCAGGATGTTCAAAAGCTTATCAAACAGGCCTGCATAAATGTTTAATACATCTAGATGACAGTAATTAAAAAATGTTTTGAAAATATCTTTGTGTTACAAAATCCTACTCAGAAGCCCATTATGAGGCTAAAATTGATTTGTTAGTGTTAGTAAATGTAATTTGCAGTGCTGGGCAACTCCTTGCACCAGGAAGGGGAAGTGCCATTATTTTAAAAATGCTATAAAGTATTCATTGGATTGAATAAAACTTTAAATGCCTCAATCATTCATTTTTATCACTAATTCTGGCCCTGATATTTTTTATGGCCCAATAAGCCAATGACTACACTGTGTGGACAAATTAAACACAAACACTTCAGCGCACCAAAATTTGGCAGAATTGTCACAATATTAATTGCTTTTTGGGACAGACCAACGTTTTAAATTCAAAAAAGGAAAATCCTTGGCATAGACTATATAATTAACATCAAAAGTAATTGGCAACTGTCTATTCAGCACAATGAGTCACGTTTAATTAGGGTACAATAGTTTTAGTACAGGTGCAAGTGCAGCATTCAAATAAAGAGCAGATGCTTGCTATGTTATTTCTATCATAATATTATAATACAGATCACCAAAAATAAAACAGTAAATTAGGTGACTGTTGACTGAATGTTTGAAACAAAAATCAACAAATGTGCTCCTAAAACCATTTCCCTACTAAAACTGGGCAGTTTCATTTCACCCAATGTGTTTTCTAGCTCTTGTACAGTAACATTAGAATGATGAAAGACCAGTTGGTGGGGCGTGTAGATCGGGACCTGGATTTGCTTGGCAGAGTTCCAACTGAACATAAAGGCAGTTTGGTTCAATACTGTAAACTCAACTGCATGAAACATGAGAGTCAAACACAAGGCATGAGGTAGTTCTAAAATGCAGCTCTGCAGAAATGGTATGGTGTATTAAAGGAAATAATAAACCCGGTAGAAGCACGTAGCTTAGCTTCTGTTAGAAAAAAAGACAGACTGATGAGAAAGGCCCTTAGAATAAGCAACATCTCCCCAGTAAAACTACAGGATCAGAATCAAGTATGAAGATGGTAAAAAAAAAAAAAAAAAAAAAGAGCTGAGAATGTAATCCTACACTACAGGGATGAGATTAAAAATCTATCGAGTACATCTTTGCACTATTCCGTTAAAATCTTTTATGCTCAGTCTGTTATGACTCCATCCACAGGACAGTGGGCTTAGCCCACGGCTGACAGTGAGCCCCTTCAGGGTGGATGGCGTCTGCAGTCAGTGATGAAGCGATGGGGTCAGGAGAGAAAAGAGAGAGACGTGCAGCGAGGAGGCCCATGTGCACACAGCTGTCTGTATCCTTCCCCTGCAGAATTCCTGCCATCATTCCACCTGCAAGGCTGAGGAAGAGGAGAGAGAGAGAGAGAGAGAGAAAGAGAAAGAGAGGAGAGATTAGAGAAGGATGAAAGTGTGGAAAGAAGATGGATAGAGAAAAAGAGAGAAGAGAGGAGAAATGAAAGAGAGAGAAAAGCGAGGATAGAGAAGAAACGAAAGAGAGAGGATAGAGAAGATCAAGAGAGGAGAGAAGAAAGTGAGAGAACAAAGAGAGGATAGAGAGGAAAAAGAGAAGAGAGAAGAGAGGAGAGATGAAAGAGAGAGAAGAGAGACAGAGAAGAAAAAGAGAAGAGAGAGAGTGGGAAAAGAAAAAGAGAGAAGAGATAGAAGAGAGAGGATAGGGAAGAAAACGAGAAGAGAGGAAAGGTGAAAGAGAGAGAGAGAAGAGAGAGAGGATAGAGAAAAAAAACGAGAAGAAAAAAGAGAGACGAGAAGAGAAAGAGGATAGAGAAGAACAAGAGAGAAGAGAGGAGAGATGAAACAGAGAAGGCAGATTAGATAAGCAATATGGAAGAAGACAGGAAAAAGAAAGACAGAGTGAGAAAAGAAAGGTTAGAGAAGAGGGATTTGTGAAGAGAGAAAGAGGGAGAGAGGAAAAAGAAAGAGAGGATAGAAGAAAAAGAAAAAGGGAGAAGAGAGGCAAGATAAATGTGAATTCAGGAGAGAGGGAAAGAGAAAGAGAGAGAAAGAAGAAGAGCGGAGAAAGAGAGAGAGAATTAAGGACAGAAAGCAAATGGAAGAATAGAAGAGAAAGAAAGAGAAATGAGAGAAGAGAGATCGAGTGAAGAGAGGGGGAGAGAGAGAGAGAATTAAGGACAGAAAGAGAATGGAAGAATAGAAGAGAAAGAAAGAGAAGCGAGAGAAAAGAGACAGAGTGAAGAGAGGAAGAGAGAGAGAGAACAGAAGAGATAGAGATAGAGGGAGGAGAGAGGGGAGAGCGTGTGTGTGAAAGAGACAGACACACAAGACTCGTGTACAAGGCCACCGGAGAGAGAAAACCGCCGAGTGGAAAAAATGGATGGTTTGCAGTGATGTACCTGTCTCCAGCTCCAGACACATTCACCGTTTCCTCAGACTGAACTGCCAGTGCAGGATAGTACAGAGCACACAGTCTTCCTTTCTACACAAGAATACAGACGCACATTATAAGAGCCATCCCTCACAGCAAACAGGAGCATGCGGAGAGTGTACTGCAGCACATGATGCCACATCAGATGTGAGCCAGGCAGCGTACCACCATTTATAGACAATTAAAGCTACTGTTTTTCCACATTTGGGCTTTTCCACATTTTCAAACCGACAGTGTAGTCTACTGTTAGTCTTTGTGACATTTCTGGATTCTTTAGTTTAGTTTTTTCGCCATTTGGTTACTGTTGCTTCTGTAACTCCTTCAGAATGAATGATATTTCTATACATGTAACATTATATCTATGAATAGAAACATTATTTGACTGTTTATCCATACCCTACTTTCTTATGCTCTTGTCTTGAATGCTATACTCAAGCATAAAAAATGACAGATGTTATGATGCATGAGTATTAAATATTGTAAGGAATCCTCTGTACCCTCTTTTGTTTTCGTGGTTGCAGGATGACCGTTCCAGCTTCATGCTCTCCACACACCAACACCCCCAGTGCGCCCAGCGTCACTACTACACAGTGCAGGTGCTCCAGCAGGGGGCGGGAAAGAACTGCAGCACAGCTCAGCACATCCTCAAGAGAGTTTGGTAGTGCTACAAAGATCAAACATGGCTTCAAAAAACATGGCTTTTAGCACATACAGAAATTAAGAGATTAGGTTTGAACAGTACTGAAGTTTTCCTTTAACTGAATCTCCTATGACTAAGAGCACAAAGAAAATGCTTTTCAGTTTTGGGTCCTACTCTCAGATGGTCATAATACTGGATGGAATTTAACTAAACAATAGCTCATAATAGACTGCATCTGACTCTTACTGTAAACAACATTTAAATATTTATATATTTACATATTTGTGTAAATGAGTGTTTCACAACGGCTTTGAGTATCTTAGCCAATCGGGTTTTAGCCCAGATCTACTTGCCTCAACTACCACTAATTGCAAACAGCAGGAAAGCAGAGATGGCTTAAAAAAAATTTAAGGCCAAATGGATTACAATCTAGAAGGGTTTTCTATTCATACTAAAAAAAAGTTTTTTCTATTCATACTATAAAAAGGTATAGTTCACAGTGTGTTTGAGTTCACAGTGTTCTACGACCATTTTAAAACATTGCCAAAAGTATCAAGGTACACAGAGCACACATCCTCAAACGATCAGAATGAACTGATAACTCAGGAACACACATGAAAGCGAGCGATGACTCATTTCCTGTATTAGCTGGAGT
Organism: Brachypetersius gabonensis; assembly: GCA_037577145.1. NCBI lineage: Eukaryota > Metazoa > Chordata > Actinopteri > Characiformes > Alestidae > Brachypetersius > Brachypetersius gabonensis. The sequence continues at coordinate 8,755,989 of JBBJLR010000034.1, forward strand.
GCATGATCCCGTCTCCCTTTTCATAAACTGATGTGAGATTGGATTATGTTTTTGAGCACTATCTTTAGCTGTGGTGTGCTGAGTAAGTAGACAGCTGAAAGATGGGCCTGTGTTTATTAGAGGGCACACATCTGTGTTTGTAGCTGTACCTGGTAGAAAAGTTTTATTCCATCTTGATTCAGTTTTCCACTCTGAATTGTGTTAGGTGATGCAGAAGTCAAAATGAAATGCATTGTTTTTTTTTGTGATTACCTTTCGGCGTAGGCAGGTGAAGAGTGCGGTTCATGGTGCACAGCTCTGCCAGGTTGGGGGATGTGAAGGAGAGAGCCTTCCAGCTGTCTGACAGGAAGGGCTTGCAGGCCTTATCAGCATCTGTGGGCTCATACCATACTGAAATCGAAAAAAACACAGATGACGCACAGCTGCGGGCTGAATCCGTGAAAACCATTATCTTAACTGTTTGTAGTGCTGTGGATGTACCAGGGACTGAATGTTTCTTAGCAAGGCTGCAGACGTAGTCGATAGTAGAAACAGGAATGTTACCATCAAGGACCACGAGAGATGCAGAGGACAGCTGTTCCTCATACTGGGAAACCTGTACAACATTTACATTGGGACATAAGCCATTCAAGCAATAGTTCGTAAATCAAATAGACAAAATTTTCCCCTTTCCTAAATGTACTCGATCAGCAAAGGGATGTTTGATGTCTGAGGTTTGCTTCTTTAGTTTTAGAATGGAGTGCCAAGGCTAATGTAACTAAAAAGTTCTTTTTCGACAATACTTTTGTCTACACTTATAGATAGCAGTACATCTTACAGATTTAACCTGATGGTTAAGCTTCCTTTACTTAATTAGTCCCACAGCTCCGGTACAAAACTGAATAAGTAAACTTCAGACACCAAAGATGTTTTACCTTGATGGTATGAAACTATGCAAATGTGATGTTTAAAACACTTTAACCTCCTAATTTGTAGCAACAAACTATTCTGTACTGTTTCAGTCAGGATACTCCAACCTGTTTATACTGTATATATACACTCACCTAAAGGATTATTAGGAACACCATACTAATACGGTGTTTGACCCCCTTTCGACTTCAGAACTGCCTTAATTCTACGTGGCATTGATTCAACATGGTGCTGAAAGCATTCTTTAGAAATCTTGGCCCATATTGATAGGAGCATCTTGCAGTTGATGGAGATTTGTGGGATGCACATCCAGGGCA
>JBBJLR010000034.1:8757314-8791567 GCA_037577145.1 Brachypetersius gabonensis
TATATATATACCTGTATGTATGTACATATGTATATATATATACACATATTTCCACCATGTACATATCTAAATATAAATACAAATACACAAACTTGTACATTTCTGTTTTTGTATTATTTGTATAGTGTACTTTTGATATTATACTGTTGTGTCGTATACCTTTTCTTCTATTGTTTATGCTGCTTCTACTTTTGTACTGTTCACTTTGCGGCTGTAACAATGTAAATTTCCCACCCGTGGCACTAATAAAGGCTTATCTTATCTTAAGTTCTGTGCATTACAACAGGCCTAGACCAGTGTAGCTGATTTTTGAAGTGAATTTATTTACACAATGTAAATCCAGTGTGTGAGTCATTCATATTTCCTTTCCTTCTATTGAATATTAGTATAAATGTCCACTAGAGGGCAGTAACATCTAAGTGACTTAATCTGCAGTACAATTGAGTGCTATTTTAGAACCAAAAGCTTATGCGGAACAGTCCTCACTTTGTCATTTCAAACAATGCACCATGTCACTTTAAAGTAATACATGTTGTTGCTCAAAAATGAACTTATCATGAAACACACTACACACAAACATGGCACAGTAAATACATAAATAAAGTGAATAAATATATATATATATATATATATATTCCCTATCTTGTCTGTAATTATTGTTTTTACTGTTTGTTGCACTTGTTTTATTGCACGGTGTCCTTGTGTGCCAGAAAGGCGCCTTTAAATAAAATGTATGACTATTATTATTATTCTTCTAAACATAAAAAGTCATCATTCTAAAGTAAAAATTGATTCATGAAAGGCTCCGCTGACATCTTTATATATCCAGTAGCATGCCAGCGGTCATGAGAGGCTTTGAGAAGATCCTGTGCCTCAAAATGCCACACATTAATGCTTATAAAGACAAAAGGCACCAGAACACAATGCTGGCATGAAGGGTCAGAAATACATGGCAGCCTGTAGTTTGTCCTGGCATGAAGGATATTTTATTGTTTGGCGATGGCAAAAAACAATATGGGTAAAATAGAGAGAGAGAGAGAGAGAGAGAGAGAGAGAGAGAGAGAGAGAGAGAGATGAATTGTACTCAACGGAAAATAAATTGTAGTATAACATCTGAACTTTATTGAATCCTAACTGCGCTCAGACTGTGCTGTTCTGGGCACTTGAGTTATAGTTTGCCCTCAATGCCATTTACACAGCTATGCCAGGCACACAAGTTCAGAGAAGATTCTTTAAACAGCCATGCTGGCCTTAACTGACTCTCCTCTCTGTAATTAGACCAATAAGCTATGTTTGACATGTCTTATTAGGTATAGCACAACGGTTAAATGATTAAAAGCCAATATTCAAACTGTAGTTTTATTCACTACCAATCATCTTAACTTGGCACATTAAGGTTGATTACATTTGTGTATTGTACATTTTCAGAGTACACTTTACTGCATGAGTCAACTGCAAGCAAGTCTCCTATCTATTGGAATGATATTTTACTTTTCAGAAAAGTAAATAGTAACTGTTACTTTGAAATATTAACTTTTGATCCAGAACAGAACTGATGTCCCATTTTACTACAGAATGAACATTTACTTAAAGCACAGTGATCTTTATGGAAGAGTGTATACACCTGATTGTAGTTGTGTTTTTGTTGCTTTATTTTATTGTATTGTTTGATTGTTAATGGCAGTTCCTATAGATCAGTGGTTGCTGAACAGGTCCCGGCACATTTTTGAGTCTGCACACCCACTTCAGCTGAAGACAAGTTAAGTAATGAAATGATTAGTTGGATCAGGTGTGCTGGGAGAAAGGAAAACAATGAAATATGCAGGACATGGGGATCTCCAGGGCCAGTTTCAGAACCACAGGTATAGATGAAAGTGGACGATACGTGACTGTTGCCTCAGTGTATGGGTGTGTGTGGAGGGTACAACTGAAAGGCAGGTGAAGGGCAGGTGTTTTTAGAAACGTGAGGGTGGGTGAGGCGTAGCAGGGGGTCTATTTTAGCGAGCCATTCACAAGAGGGATTCAAACCGTAAATCAATCATCAAAAACAATAAAATGCCATTTCTGCTCAGGCCTGAGCTCACAGCTCGGTCTCCCTGATTCCCTTCAGGTTCAAGGTAAGCTGGTGCATGACTGCCTCATCACCCCTTGCACTTGAGACCTTGTGATAGGCTTGGCTGTCATTAAGTTTGAGTAACTGCTGAATGCTGTCTGAGAATATTAGCTGTTAGATTAATTGTGCCTGATGGTCATTTTAAAGTTAATCCCACCAGGTTTTCATTTATGCACCTCTTGACACCAGTGAGGGATTAGCAAGGACTGCAAACAGAATTCCAGCAGCTCTCTGCTGGTGCTAACCTTTGGGAATTCATGTTATGAGATGCTGTAGCTGGTTCTGGAGGGGTAACATGGGCTGCTAAGACAATGCTAACCGACAACTCTAAACAAGCTCAGGCCCCCGAATGGACAAGTGTAACTGGACACTTATTGCTCGGTCTGGACAACTGATCCAGTCACAATGCAGCTCTGTGGGGATGGGGGGTGTTGGTTGGCAACGGGCGACAACAAGCCTTGAGGTGCCATCTCCAGCAGCCCTTACCCTTTACCTTCTTTATCAGGTCTAGTTTTACAGTGTGGTGTAAACTTCTATTACTCGTGGGTTGTAGTGTAAATCTAGCTGGCCTTGGAGGTTTTCCCTACGCAGGATTTCAAAGTTTAGCTGGATAATCAAGACCAAGAATGGGGATTATCCAGTAGGAATGTCGTTTACCTTTGGCTTACTTTATCTGGCTAATTGTGAAATACTGCTTTGTGGAAATATCTTCCTGGTCGCTGAAGGTCCTGTTGATAGACTAGGGTTCATGTTCAGGCTACAAATGAAGACAAAGACATTTAGGTTTAAGGAGAACAGTTGGAGTATCTAACAGAATCAGTGCTACATTTTTAGGTTTCTCATTCGTTCTTGGCTCAGACATAAAGTTCTTGGAAAAATCTCAAACTGCTATAAAACCTTTAATGGGAAGGTTCTTTAAAATTCACCAAACTGCTTGTTACTATTATGAGTTTACTTCAGTTGAGTACAAAACCAAATGACGACGCTATCATCAAATGATGATGACTTCCTCTTGGTTTGTACCTTGTGATCAACCCAATAAAGAGTTCGGTTCTTATCGCCAAGATCTTTGAGGTAGCCATGGTCGTCATTGGCAAGTGTCAAGGCTGCAGCTGTGAGTGTGATAGAAAGGCATGGTAGCAATGTTCAAATATAGCCTCACAGGAATAATCTAACACCTCTTGGTCTGCATTACAATTAAGCAGACACGGTTCGACACATACGAACAGAACTGCACGGGGTGTTCCACTGCAGGGTCTATATTATAGGAAACAAAAACACAAAATGTTGTCTTTTCCCAGTGCTGTCAGTGTTCACACGGCTTTGTAAAAAACCTGACAGATTCGATTTTGTGCAGTAATCAGCGTTACCAAGATCCTTCTGTCATTATTACACGTCATTAATTCAGATTAATTTATGACATTAGGACCAATATGTGTGTGACTATAGTTTATTATTTATAGTGTTTTATTAATTCTGATAAAAAAATTGTTTTCTTTTTATTATTTACTTTTTTCCACTTTTTTTTGAAAGGCACTTAAAGAGCAGTCATGTCTGAGGGGTAAGATTTCCTTTGGTATAATAATATTGATATGTTGTAAGTTTTGCTTCTCTGGTTAACTAATGTATCTTTACTTCTTTTTCATGTCTTTCGTCTTTCTCCAGACCGGTAAGTCTTTTTTTTTGGATACTGTTAATCATTTCAATTCACAGTTTTACAATAAAAGTCACTGTTGGAACAAAACCTGTATAATTTTATACTTTTTTTCACATAATTTGTCGTTGTTTCAAATACTCGAGCAACATTAAGCAACATTTATAGTGAAAGAGTCCGTATCCTGCACTACAGGCTTTGTTTCCATGAGGTCCAGTTAAGTGGTGTTACACACAAAATACAGTCATCACTTTTCTAACTTACTGTTTTCCAGCTCCTCTTTATCCGCGTTCTCATGTGTCTTTGAGACTGATATATGTAAATGACCTATGATCTGATTGGCCGTCCTGCACTGTATCTCATTCAGAGAGCAGCCTGGGCTGAAACACTCGTCATAGCTTAAGTGTGAAAGGGCTGTTGTAGGATAAACAAGTGGATGTTTGTAAATGTACTTTCTCTGTGACATCACAAAAACTGTCCTGTTTTAGCTGTATGGACTGGGCACTGCACGGTATAACAAGGACATTTACATTTGACCTTGAACTCTACATTGGGGATACAAGGTTTTGGTCCACTGGCGGTCATAATACATTGCAAATTGCAAATTTAAATGTATAAAGTAAAAACAGTAACACAGTTTTTCATGCTGATTTCAGATCTGCTTTCAGTTTTTTTCAGTCACATCGACTTTTTTAATTATGAGTAATATTAGATTTGTAATAGACTTGAATGCGTTTTTTATTAAACCACAGGCATCAATCAAGTAACTGTTTCAATATTTTCAGAGTGAAGTCAGACAGGCCACACTGTGGCATAGATATAATGATCAGTGTCAGTCAGCTACCACTGTTTCTTCAAAAACACTCAGCATATGATTATTAAATGCTAATTATACCAACTATAATACAATATAGAACTTGCTTCATCAAAAAAACTGTGTGTGCAGGAAAAACTAAACACAGGTTTGAAATCAGTATGAAAAACATCACAAAACCCACATAAACTTGAACTCAAAACCCACATAAATTCTGATGATTTTGACCTGTTGACCTGTGTAATCAGTTCAAAGTAAAAAAAGACCAACATTTATTTAATACTGTTTCCTTTCTTCACTTTCAGAAAAAGAGCAAGTACTCAGCCACGCGCCGGCTGATGCTGAAAGTAAGTCCTGTGGTTCTATGAGTGATTACACCAGGCTAAATTAGGTGGCATAAGTGTCCCTCTTAGATAGTGAGTTCTAAAGAGTCAGTCGCATGTGAAGAGCTTTGCGCTCAAGCTCTTTTGTTCATCCAACTTTCTCACTGTCTGCCCCGTTACTCGACAGGGCAAGCTTCTGAAGAAAGCTGCCTCTATGCTCATAGCAGAGAAAGAACAGAACAAGATCGACAGGGACAGTGCCTTGACTGAGAGAGTTCCTCCACTAAAGCTCTCGGGTCTGTCCGCACAGGAGCTGCAGGTAACAGCTGTGACCAAATTACTCCCAGAAATGAACACAACAAGCTGTAATTAAAGTCGTGCCGCTGACAGTTTCTGAAAACTCTTCCCTAGGAGCTCTGCAAAGATCTCCATCGCAAAACTGACATCGTTGATGAAGCGCGATACGACCTCGAAATGAAGGTGGCCAAAAATGAAACAGAGGTAATCTCACCTTTCACAGGCCATGAATAAATTTAAAAACACAGTAAAGGAGCCGAAACCAAAACCTGGTAATTTACTGAAGGTACTGAAGAAAAGAGAGCTTTCAGGTGAATGACCTCATTCTTCGTTCTGTTAAAAAACTGTAGATTTGACCTTGTTTACTACAGATTCAGCTTCTGACACAAAAGATTGGAGAAATGAAGGGCACCATGAACAGAACCAAACTGAAGAGGGTCAAAAAGTCTGCCGACGCCATGCTGGGCGCCCTGACTGAATCCAAACTGTCATCAAAGGCTGACTTTAAAGCCAACTTGAAGACAGTCAAGAAAGAAGAGGAGAAGGTTGGTCCTCCATCCTCCATCACTTGTACCTACCAGTTATTAAAAAGTCATTTCTCTAGAAACTGCTACACTCCTTTCTTCGATTTCATGGCATACAATGAACACTTCTGCCAACATTTCCCTTTCACACAGAAAGAGGAGGTGACTGACTGGCGGAAGAATGTGGAGGCCATGTCTGGTATGGAGGGCAGGAAGAAGCTGTTTGATGCTGGTCAATAAAAGGTAAGTGAAAGCTGCATCACAAACAGATTTAAAGCAAGAGTTTGGTTAAAAAAAAAAAATCAAATCGAATTTTCCCTGTCCCACAAACGCTGATTAGCCAAAACATGAATGAAGGTTTCCTTTAAAGTTTCCACTGAAGCTAGAAGTCTAACATGGAGCTAACAACAACGAGCATATCTTTCTCACACACTCACCCCAAACCACATTCGGCTGAGAGCAGTTTGATGTGAAATAGTTAATTGTACTTGCTGATTTCTTCACAGTGGTGCTGATAGGAGCCAGGGGTCGCAAACTCTATGCCGAGAGAAATATTTTCTTCACTGTCCAAAACCACCAACTTGTGTCTTCTGTTTTTTCTTGTGCTTGATGCTGATGATAGTAAAACAATTCTTCACTATGAATGTCTTTTTGTTTTTCAAAATATGTAAATCATTTTAAATCAGGCAACTTCTGCAACAATGTCATGTCATCATTTTCTGTAAAGGTCTTTGAAAAAAGTCTTTGAAGTCTTTAGACATCTGGAGCCACATTTGGCCTCTCTTAATCTCTTTGTTTACACCATAGCAGTTTATATAGCAGGTTATATTTTTATATACTTACCTCTGGACCAAGAGGTCATGGGTATGAAGCCTACCTTCAGCACACCACCACTGGGTTCCTGAGCAAGACCCTCAACCCCAGGTCGCTCCAGAGAGACTGCCCCCTGTAGTTAGGGAATGAGAAAAGCGTCTGGTTGTTAGTGGCTTTTGCCTCATAGCTCCAGTTCAATGCTAAACAAGCAGACATTAAGAACGTCTTCAGTTTCCAGTGATGCCACAGCCATCTGTGTCCAGGAATCCACTAACAGAATCAGCATTTAGTGTTCTCCTTCAAGCGTGTTGAGTGGTCACTGTTGTTGTCTTAGCAGCAGTTTGAAAATATATGTCAAGTATTTGAGAACAATTGAGTAAAATGGACTTTCATCACTTTCAGCTGTTGTAGTTCTTTCCTTGCCTAACTTAAAACCTTCAAACTTATGTAAAAACAGGTGGGACACATCAGGACCAGGCATGCCAGAATCAGAAGACACACATGACGTTTGCCGAAACTGAACCTTCAAGCAAGAATATCAAAATGTGAAGATTCAACATGGCAGTCACCCTGTTGATCTATCAAAATATTTGTAATGCGGATTTATACTGTATTTATGACTGTAGGTAAATATTTTGTGTCTCAACATTGCGTTTCAACACATGCTTGCCCTTTTGTCAGGCTAGTGACCGCTAGCTTATATTTAGCCTGTATATATTTACTTTGAACCTATTGTACAATATATACACTGTGATAATACAGTGAGTGCGATAGTAGTGAGTGTAGGAAAAATGCGGGTGCAATCAGACGAATTAACAGTGAACTATTTGTACATATAAATTAAAATAAGTTGTGTGTGACCTGTTGACCTTTTGTGTTGGTGTGTAGCTTAAAGATGCAAGATATTCTTTACAGTCAAATGAAAATGCAAATCACAGTGTAATGGCATTCCACAATTAAATATGATCCAATGTTCTCATGAAATGAGAATGTGTGGTGTTATTTTTTACTTGTTTTGTCATGTACTGTCAGCTGTGTCTCTGCTTTCGTTGTGACAAATGTCTTGCTGTGGAATTCTTCAACATGCTGACACTCTTGAGTTACTACAGCGTCCGTGTTTGCACAGATGCTCTACTACACATTCAAGCTCTGAGAAAGACATGCAAGCTCCATGTCTGTTCTTTCATACAGACACAAGAAAATGTGATCTAACCAGTTATTTTTCTTCCACAGCCAGGTTCCTCTTGATCACATAAAAGTCTGTTTGTATGGTACTTTGTGTGATTGCAGTGTTGGGCCTCACATTCGTACTGACAGGCTTTGACCAAGGTTAGGTTCCCTTGTAGGGTCAAGCAATGACAAAAGGAAGGGGCCTGGGTCTAGGCAATGCACGCAATTGTGTTTTGGTGCTTCTAAGTAAAGTGAGCCTCAAGCGCTCCGGTCTATTTTAGTGAGCCACTCACAGAAGGCCATTGAAGCCATAAAACTCGATTGTGATTGCTTGCGAACCGGCACTGTCGGACACTGCTCACTCTCTTGGGGGTTTCCAGCACACTTCAGGTATGTACTCGTAACTTTTATTGGTCATTTTTCACTGAGCTATGACAAAGACTGGTAAGTAAAGTCAACTCATAGGTTTTAGAGTACTCTGAAATATTTTTAGACTGGTTTTTGTCAGGCATCCTTGCACTTTTGGGTTGCAGGAGGTACACTGGCACTCATTTTTTAAACCACTTGTTGTGGTTTCTTTGTCAGACTTTGCTTTACTGTCATCCTTTGGCTCTTTCTGTGCCCATGTTAGTCTAAATACATGTATTTAATTAGCATTGCAATTATTGTTTTATGTAAATATCACATGGATTGTAGTAAGTGGATGGCTCTCTTGCAAAACACAATAATAATTAATATTAGAGTTAAGACTGATTAGTCATAAGCTTGTTTTTTTGTTGGTTTTCAGAGGAAGCACTTAAACATCACAATGTCTGAGGCGTAAGTACATTTTATGCTCATTGGCATATACATAATATACATTTTCACAGAATTTCCTTGGCAGTTCTTATAACTTTATTACTCTTTCTTTCATTTTTCATCTGCAACTGTAGACAGGTGAGTCTAAATCCTTCAGCACTTTTGCCATCTTGATTGTCTGAACACATGTAGAGGGAGTTCGGTTTTGGTGATCTTCAGTTTAAACTGGTTTTTGGCAGTCAGGACTGAAAGCAATTAACTAACTTGTACTTTCACGCTTTTAGAAGGCAAAACCCAAGATCTCAGCATCGCGAAGGCTGTTTCTAAAGGTTTGTCTTTGTATTCCTTCATTTTCATAATCATGATGGTCCCTTCAGTGCAGTATTTAAATATATGACGTGGTGATATATATGATCCAGTGTTTCTTCTGGATTTAAGAGTAACAGGGAGATTGCCCCCCTTTACTGCAGTGCAGCCTTGATGTTCTGGGAAAGAATTTGATTGCATTCAGCCATGAGAGCTTTAGCGAGGTTGGTTACTGATGTTGGATGATTATTTCTGAATAACCAACACACCGCCAGCTCATCCCAAAGGATGGAGCTCCATCGCTTCAGAGAATGCAGTTCCACAGCTCCACAACCCTGGGGGTACTATCACTATGAAACACGATGCACTTAAAATGTTCTGAACCGTACCTTAATTAACCTTAATTAAATACACAAATCCCTTTATTTGAATAAAGTGACCATTAATTTATGAACCGACCCCTTAATTTTACCTTAAAAGTGGATTTAAGGCATAAGTGTAAAACCCCTCAATTGTAAACATAAGGCATTAATTCAGGAGGTTCTATTACTGAAGGTGTGAATTTGAAAAATTAAGGGGGAAATTCAGTTGTTTTCCCCTTTAATCAGCCTAAATCTGTGCACTTTTCTCCTTCATTTTTCCTTAATTCGTGAAAATTAAGGTAATTTTAGGGGTTAAAACTAAAAGGTTTGGTTTCGTAGTAAATTCAATAGGTTCTATTATTTAAGGGGCAAATTTGAAAAAGTAAGGGAAAATTCAGTAGTTTTACTCCTTAATCAGCCTTAATCTGTGCATGTTTGCCTTAATTTTCCTTAGTTTCTTGTATGGAAAAATGAAGGTAATTTTAAGGGGTAAAATTAAGGCGTTTGGTTTCATTGTGTACTGGTGGGCATCGATAATGGTGACTTTAGGTTCATGTGTGGCTCTTCCAGAAGATCTCCTTTTATTCGCAATACTTTTTTTTAATGAAGATTATAAAAGCTATGTGCTTTACCTGAAAGTGATTGAATTTAAGCGTTTGGTGAGGTGTGTTGGGTGTATTAGGAATGCGAGGGGAACTGCTAACACGCCACAGTCAAAATGACAGACTTCAGCAGAGTATAAACCTCATTCTCTTTCTCAGACTAAAATCCTAAAGAAGGCAAGCACACTGCTTGCAAATGAGAAGGAAGAGAAACAGAGGGAGAGAGAAAGAGTGCTGGAGGAGAGAGTGCCTCCTCTGAAGCTGTCTGGCCTGTCAGTGCAGGACCTGCAGGTGCGTTGGGCTGCTAACACGACACGGTTTGGATCTAACTGACTCATAATCTTTAGGGAGAAACTGATGTTGGAAAGCTAGGAAAGCTATTTTTATTTACTGCACATGTCTCTCACAGAAGCCTCAGGAGAACTCGTTTCCTAACCTCCAAAACTGTCTGTGTGTGAATAATCCTCAGACTCTTTGTAAAGAACTCCATCAGAAGACTGACGTTGTAGATGAAGAGCGATACGACATTGCAGCCAAAGTGACGAAAAATGAAAAAGAGGTACATGCACTCATCCACGTGATTTAAAACCCACCCAACAGCAACAATTACCCTTTAGTCAGGTGTTAACCCAGTACAACAGTGAGGAACATTACTTTTTGATGTTTTCATAGAAAGTCGATTCAGTGGACAACCCTAGATTATCTTTCTCATATTCATGCCCAAAGCCCCCACCCAAAACCCCACCCCCACACTGCGGGAAAATGGTCTTTTCCTGCTGTGAGACTTAAATCTACTAGCTGTTTGTATGCTAATCACTTGTAGCCCTTAAAGTATTAATAAATTGAATATTTAATAGACTAAATAGCCTAAACTACAGACTTTGTGTGAGTCTGTGGTTGCCTAGGCCTAGAAATACTACTACTACTAGTGCTACTACTACTAATTATTTATGTTAAATAAAAAAAATTTAAAAAAAAACAATTGGGAGAAATTGTTCAGTGCAGCCTAAATTCCTTCTGGGAAGTGAACTGTCCGCACACTTACCTGACACAGCAAGATGGGCAAAAGTGTTAATCGCCGCTCTCTTTTATGAATTTCATTTACGTTTATGGCATTTATCTGACGCTCTTTTCCAGAGTGACATACATCAGTGCTCAGTCTGTAGTCCAGTAGTCCACATCTGTTCCTCAAACCTGTAAAGCTACACTTAAATCAATGTCCACTATTTAACCAAGTTACTGCAGCATAAGTTCACCTAAACAACCCTGTCAAAGAAAGGTCAGAGGCAAAAGCAAAGAAGACATGGAGGTTTTTTTTTGTTTTTTGGGTTTTTGTTTGTGAAAAGGGGGACAAAGAAATTAAAGCAGAATTGAGAGCCATAGTTAATCACCAAGGTGCTCCTTGAGGAAGTGGCACTTCAGACTTGAAGACAGTGAGAGACTCCGCAGATCTGATCGGAAGTGGGAGTTCATTGCACCACTGGGGGGCCGAGACTGAGAAGAGTCTTGCCGCATGAGAAGTGACGATGCTTGATCAGTGCTGATATGTATGGGGGGTGCAAGGCCAATCTTGGCCTTGAAAGCAAGTGTTAAGGACTTGCACTTAACACATGCGGCCGCAGGGAGCCAGTGAAGTTTCCTTAGTAAAGGTGTGGTGTGTGTGTGACTAACCTTGTGTCTGCATTTTGTACTGACTTCAGATTGCAGATTTGAGCCATAAAATCTTTGAGCTGAAGGGCAAAATGAAGAGACCTGCACTGAAGAGGGTGAAGATTTCTGCTGATGCCATGCTGGGGGCTCTTCTGGGCTCCAAGGTCAAAGAGTCCGTGGACTTCAAAGCCAACCTCAAAACAGTCAAAAAGGAAGAAGAAAAGGTACGGCCTGTTGTAGCTTACAAACGGACAACACACTTTAAAATGCTGGGAGGGTCCATTGGGGGAACAGGTGAGACCACATTTGGGTTAACTGGATAGAAGAAGAGCCATTTTTGCAAATAGTAATTTTTTTAGAGGTTAAAAACTTTCCAATAAATGAGATATAGAGTGTAGCTGAGAGGTACCAAAACCCTGGTCCTGCATAATGTTAGTGTTTATCTGCTCAAACACACCTCGTTTAAGTAAAAAGGTCATTAACAAAACACTGGAGGTCTGAGGTAGGGATCCACTGTTTTTGCTGATACTGCAGATCTACGGCTAAAGGCATTCATTTGGGTAGATGTATCATTCACTTATGTCTTGGTTAATTTGCTAAACATGACTCTGGTGTCTTTCACACAGAAAGAGGAGGTGACTGACTGGCGTAAGAACGTGGAGGCCATGTCTGGCATGGAGGGCAGGAAGAAACTGTTCGATGCTGGTCAATAAATGGTACACGACTTGATTTGTCCGATAAACACATTTCTTTTGTAAGTTTCTTGTTTCATTTTGTGGGTTAAAACATCTATTTATGTCTTTCCTGTTCCGTTTTTATCTGTGATGATACTCTTCCTGTTGCCTGATATTTAGGTCTACGTGTTTCCTCTCAGGAGACCTTCCATTTCGGCTGCCATATCAAGGATGTCTGGCAGTAAGAAAAAATATTTTGCACCAGTTTCTAACTTACTTACATGGAACTCTAATCAAGAACTCTAATTTAGATTCAGTCACTCTTGAGTACACCTTACATTGATCTTAATGTGCTTGTGTATATTATAAATAGGGCACGTTGCTACAAGATGTTGTTCATAGATGAGTTATAAAATGACTTACAGAAATCCTTGTTTGCACTCATACTGCTGTTAAATCTCAGTATCAGAGTCAGTATTTAAACCTTTTCTGTTGTGTCTTATTGGTTGGATTTCTCAATAATAAACGACTTAAATATTGACCTCTCTTGTGTTACTTTGATCATGTGGAAGTGGCAAACATACACACACACACACACACACACACACACACACACACACACACACACACACACACACACACTCATGTCAAACTGGGTGTCAGGAATTTTGGGCTTAACGTTGTTGGGGTCACTAGGTTGGGGGTCAGGGCCGCGCTAGGGATGTCGATAGTTCTGACCTCAGCAGCTTCGTCATTAGACATTACAAAACCTCCACTGGCTTCAGTTGCTGGGTCGCTTGTGTATCGTAATCACAGCACCAAGCCATTTTAAGTAAAGGACTTGTAGCATTTGTCCTAATGTTATCTGCAGACATTCGCCCTAAAAATAGCCAAGTGGTGAAGGGTCAGCGATAATTCTTGACTCCTCTGTTGGAGTGTCATGTACTCACTTCACTCAGAGAATGAGTTCTGACCACAGCAGCTCACGTTACAATAAGACAATGCTTCCACCTGCTCCCACTCATCTATATAAAACCAGTCACTTCTCCTGCAGCGACAGAAGCCGAGAGCTGCCCATCTAATGCACTCGGAAATGATCACGTTCATGTGATTCTTAATGATTGACCTAACTGACCTCGCAACAATTGCCAAGGTTACCATCGCCCTAAGTGTGCCTATAGAAAATGACTGTCACTTATCAAGACATTTTATTCAATGCCTTCGTAATTATAACATGTATTAAAATAAAAATAAATCTATTGAATATAAAATTTATATATTTTATAATATAAATAAATCTATAAAACATACAAATAGTTATCAATTGCATCGAATTTACATTGTGCATCATGTGTGGGCATGTGTGTGTACACACACAGACACACACACACGTACACACACACACTCACAAGATATGAGGATTGGTTCCAAAGATCTGTATTAGTATTTTCATATGTTACTGTATTGTAACGTTAGTGTTTTAAGTGTTTTTACTGTATTTGTCTTTTTAGAAACACGGACAGTGTTAACATAATTATTGGGTTGTTTACTTTTATACAGTGTTTTAAGTCGGGTCCTGGATTCCTCCCAGCTTGACGCATTTTTGTATTTTACATGCTCCTAATATAAATTATCCAGTCACCTAATAAACATCTTTCCTGGTTGAAGTGGGTGTGCATGAGCAGGTGCACAGAGGCAGGGGGCCTTCGGCACCAAGGCTGGGAACCACGGCATTAATTAACGTAACCTGAACAGTAAGCCTACAGTAGAAAGACTTACTGGTAGAAAAAAGGAGAAATTAACCCTTAAATATGTATTATTTGTGTCTGATGAAGTCTCAATCCATTTGAATGTCTCTCATCAATAAGGCGGCGTGTTGAGCCTTGTTTATTCTGCCTAGTAGACCCTTGTCCTTCACTCACCACCAACAGGTGGCGTCCAAATCCCACCATACACCTCTTTTATGTCCTAGTCAAATAAAAGTTGTTTTATTGGGCCACTTTCCTGTATGAATCCTGCTTGGAAGCTATGTGGAAGGGCCAGACCAGCGGCCCAGGCAGAGGTCTATTTTAGTGAGGTATTCGGGTGGGCGTTAGAAACTATAAATCTGAATGATTTCCCTCTTTCGCCCCTCAGCCAGTTCATTCTCTCCTCTGCCTTTTCTGCCTCTAAACAGGTATGTGCCATTTCTCTTATTATTGTAGCTCCTGAAAGAAGATCACGGACCTATACAGCCGTTTACAGACTCATTGCATGCGTTAAATAAGCCTTAGATTAGGAAGTGGTCATTTTCTTGAGCAGCATGACGCCTCTAGTCAAACCAGGAGTCCCCATGTCACATTTCATTTATTCAGATGCCTTTGAAATTGGTGCCAATCCATGAAGATTTTCACCTATGCCGAAACTCTTTAGCACTATGTGCAGGAGAGCTGCCACTGGGTTGGGGACAAATTGATCAAGGGCAAATGGATTATTGGATCAAGTTACAACCCTGAGTAGCTGGGAAACTTGCCTATAGAGCATTTATCAATCGGTTGATAGAATGAATAAAAGAATAGTTTCATGTGTGTTGAATAAGTAAATCTGGTGCATTCATGAAAAAATTAAGATTATGGCTTTGCACTGTTTTTTTCTTGACACAGATTCTTTTTCACTGGATAAACTACTGAAAAATGCAGAGAAAAAGAAAAGACATCAATCATACAGAAATACAGCCTTGTTATGTTCCGACACAATGGCTTCTAATGCTATCTTTTACTGCACTGACCCAATGCAAGACTTATATTTGACCCAATATCTGCTAGTGGGCCTTGAGAACGTCTTGTATACAATTTGAACAGTTCAGATAGAGAACAAAACAGAATTTGTCTGCTTTGGATGTCATTAAATAAATTCAAGGTTGAGATGATTTGAAACAATTATTTTCTTGTTATTTTGTAGAACTTAACTTCATAAAGAACAATGGCTGATGCGTAAGTTTTATGCCTAAAGAAGCTATTGTCAATATTATTGATGAGTATTGAAGCTATTTTTGCTGTTTTCTTTAATTAACCTTTTGCCATCTTTCTTCTCAATCTCCTGCTCAAACAGGCCGGTGAGTTTTAATGTCCAAAACAATTCTTTTTTAAGAGATTTGTGTCCGATAAGACTGATGTGTGAATATGAATAAATCCCACAGAAAAAATCCAAGATTTCCTCAGGCCGTCGACTAGGACTGAAGGTGAGAATATTTTTGTAAATGAGAATCTGAAGAATCATTTTAATACTCAAAGAACTCACATTAGGTTCTGTACCAGTTAAATAGGTTACAAAGGCAGTGGCTTTATTTGTAGATTTTACTGGTTAAGCTGATTTTTATGTAAGATGAATGTTTTCTTACAGATTAAGTTGCTTACCACAGCCCAGGAGATGCTTATAGTGGAGGAGGAGGAGAAGAAGAAAGAGAAAGAAACCGTCCTGAGTGAGAGGGTTCCACCACTAAAGCTGTCAGGCCTGTCAGTCCAGGAGCTGCAGGTAAAATCACTGGAGCCAATAAACTTTATAACTTCATTGTTCATTTTGTGTGTGCTCCCCTGTAACAGACAACAAGCGCCTCAGTAAACTTTAGAAAACCAGCACAAGAGAAAAACTGAAATACATTTTAGAACAATTCTGTTCATCCACTTCTTGTGCAAATTCCAGGAACATTAACATGCTGAATGAGGGATCAGCCATCCACACCACTTCCTTTCAGCATTCTAACTCATAATCAATAACACAATCTGTGCTCAAAATACTACGCTATGCACTATCTACTGCATACAGCACCAGTATATACCCTGTCCTGCAAACTGAACCAGTATACACTATAGAATACATACTGGACCAGTATACTATGTACTACTTTATGACTCAGTATATACTATAGAATACATACTGAACCAGTATACAGTATTGGTGCAGTACGCAATAAACAGAACCAATTGTATACCAAATAGCATATACTGGTTCAATATGCAGTAAATAGTACTGGACGCAATATACAGCATACACTGGTTCAGAATGTAGTATATAGTATACTGGTTGAGCATTCTAACCCACAATCAATGACACAGTCAGTGCTCAAAATACTACACTGTGTACTGTATACTGCATAGTGCACCAGTATACACCCTGCACTGCATACTGAACCAGTATATACCATACATATACATATATTCATTCATTATCTGTAACCGCTTAATCCTTACTAGGGTCATGGGTAACCGGAACAGGGGCAAGGCAGGGATTCACCCTGGGCAGGGCGTTAGCCCACCGCAGGGCACACATACACACACTCTCACCACCATGAGGATAACATGCAAACTCCACACACAAGACCAGGACCTGGATTCGAACCCTCAGCCCTGGATGTGTGAGCCACTGCGCCACTGTGAGGCCCCATTCTGAACCAATATTTACTAAATAAAACCAACTGCACCAGGCGGCATATAACCAGTATATACTATGTACTACCTTATGAACAGGTATATACTATATCATACATACTGAACCAGTACATGCTGTGTACTGCATACTGAGCCAGTATATACCACATGCCACATTATGAACCAGTATATACTATATGCGGTAAACTGTATACTACATACTGCACCAATATATTCCCTGTACTGCATACTGACCCAGTATATACCAATATATATATGAGATTCTGAACCCGTATACACTATATACTATATTCTGAACCACTATAGACCATATGCTATATACTGAAACTGTATATATTGTATATTGCGTACTGCACCAGTGCTGTATACATATTGAGGCAGTATTGAATATGTATAGTGTGTGTATTTAAATCGATCAGCAGCCATGCTTCAGTCTTTTTATGCAGGACCTTTGCCGGGATCTACATCACAAGATTGATGTTACTGATGAAGAGCAGTATGACATTGGAGTAAAGGTGGCAAAAAATGACAAGGAGGTATGAGGAAAGAAAAGCTGCATTTTTAAAGTGATTTCCCCTACACCCATTTACACCCAAGCACTCTCTTCTAGCAGGAAGCTGTGTTTCAGTGATAAACTGTAGGGTGTCATTTAAAATTATATAATGAATTCACATATTCACAATACAGTTGTAAGCATCTGTTTATTCAGTCTATGTCAGTATAGTTCCAGAAATAAAGCATGTGTCAGCAATGTGAACACGGTGATTAAACACTGTAAAATGACTATATTTACTCCTGTGTAAAACACAACACTGTAAAAGAGCGATGGTGGTTATGAATGTTCATGAGCAGTGTGTGGGCTGTTTGCTGGAACAGATTCAGGAGCTGAACCATAAGATCTCAGAGCTGAGGGCCAAGCTGAAGAGGCCTGCACTGAAGAGGGTGAAGATATCAGCCGAGGCCATGATGAGTGTCCTCCTGGGCTCCAAACACAAAGAGTCCATTGACTTCAAGGCCAATCTGAAGACAGTGAAGAAAGAGGAGGAGAAGGTAACTCTACATAACTGTATTCTCACCTAAGGCATGAGGTCAAAGATCGTACATTTTGAAAGAATTTTGGGGAAAAAACATGAGATGTATAATAATATTGACTGATTTTGTCAATGAATTAAAATGCCAAGAAAGGTAGGATCTAACCAATCACAGCTTTACAATTAAACGTATAGCATTTGGCAGACATGATGCTTTGTAGTCTACTAGATAAGCATATCCCTCACACTAGCAAACCCAGACTTAAATTAAGATCTGCTAGAACACTTAGATTCTACCAGAAATGAAGTTAGTGCTCCACCAGGGCCATGTCAGACACAAGTTAGTTGTGAAGTTTGTGTTAGTTAAGTTAGCTCTTTAAAGAGGTGGGTCTTCAGTCACTGTGTGAACAAAAAATGAGAGACAGGGGTGTATCGAGCTTTCCAAAAAGTGGGGGTGTTCTGGGATGAAGAAGCCAATTTATAAATACAATCTGACCCAGTGGCATTGTTTTAATCTGACAAAAGTGGGGGAATGGAATCACGTTTCAGTAAAAGTGTGCTATGTCCCTGGCAAGAGGCTCAGTAGCTCTGAAGCGTGTAGAAAATTCATCGCACCACTTTGGTGGCACAGCTAAGAAGAACATGCAACCAAAAGAACAACCACAGAATTACAACAGTCAGAAACACGGTCAGATTCTCGGCTCTGAGACCACCCGTGTGACTGTGCCCTCCACAGAAAGAGGAGGTGACTGACTGGCGGAAGAACGTGGAGGCCATGTCTGGCATGGAGGGCAGGAAGAAGCTGTTTGATGCTGGTCAGTAAAAGGTAAATAATTTTTCAGAAATACAAGAATGAGATGTGAACTCCAGACCAACACTTATTGTTCAGATCTAGGCTTAATATTCTGTTATTGAGACGTATTATTCAATAACTACAGTAAATGATTCAGTAAGTGCTGTGAAATTGTCTCCTCTGTCATTACGAGGGTGAGCAACTGTTATGGGAATCCATATTCAGGCCTTTAGTGTTTGAGGGTTAATTCACTGTAAATTGTAACACTGTAATTTATATTTTAAGGACAATGACGAACTCCGTGTGTGTCCGTACCTGATCAGAGGTCAGGAGAGATGAGAAAAGAGACGGGAAAAGTCCTTGAAAGGATTCTTCAACAAAATTAGATGTCTGAAAAGTGTGCTGTAAAAAATAATATTTTTTACTGTCTTGAAGGTTTGAGTAAACTGAATGCCTACTGAGTTATAATCATTAAGAATGAATTAATAATGAGTGTAAAAAAGTAAAAGAACAAATTGTTAGGTTAACTTACTATTATTATCTAATAGTTAATGTTAGCTATTTAAACTAATTTAGTTTAGGTACATTTCAAGGCAGCATGGCTTTATTGTGATTCATATGTTTCGTACTTAATGCTACTTTCTAAGACGTTCTCTTCACAGAATTCGTTTAGTTTCACAGTTTGCAGCACTCCAAGATACTAATGCTGTATAATTCTGAATCGAAATTATAAGTGACACAGAATGCAGTAATACAGAAAACAGTTATATATGCATTTTTTTAGAACTGTGAACTGTAATCGTAAACTATAGCATCCCACAGGATTTACTGAAGATTCCTGAAGATCCAGACATTAAGCGATATTGCAGTTCCTCTCTCAGTCTAATGATGGCGGCCTAAACTAACATGTCAGGCTGAGGAAGTTGTGGACCACCCTTTGGAGAATAACATCTACAATTATTACCTTAAGATGAATACACTTACATACATAATGCTTCGTTAATGAACCCCCAGAACCCTTGACCGTTGCTCTCAGTGGCCACGGCGACAGAAACTAGAAACACTTTGGTTTTATGTGGATCAAATGATCATATGACGAAAAATGTTAACGAATCATTGGACATAATAAGTACATTCATACAGCTAGAAGTAATTAGGCCACTTCTCAAACGGAAAAAAACCTTCCTTTACGTTGAGCTTTGAGCAAATAAGATAAACGGGATGAATTGTTACTACCTACACAAAATAATATTATTAAAATGAATTATTGTAAACAGCCATAATAGTAGCACTGTGTATATCTCTCACTGCTATCACAACAAAACCTTGTATCTCTCACTTTGCTCGCTATTTTTCCAAAAATAAAGCAAAAAAGTAAAAAAAAATCAGAGGCTCAAGGTGTTTTCATGTATGTAATTAAGCTGATTATGCTGAAATACCAGCCCTATAAGGCTGGACTCACTTCAGTCAACATTGTTCATGGGTTGGGTTAACCCTTCTATCAGTGAGCCTTCACTCCTTCACACAGCAGATTTTAATGTGACTCTTACAAGAACATCTTTGGTGACCCCTGGGAAGTCATATTGTCATCTTCTGAGAGGCAAGACATGAATGACTGAGGAATTAATACCTAATAATAATGGTGACCCCACCCAGAGTGAGTCCCTGCCTCGTGCCCACTGGCCCCGGGATAGACTCCAGCTACCTGCCACCCTAGTGATTACAGAAAGCGAGTGAGAATAGCTAATGGTGATACTGTCATAGATATATACAATTTTACCTTCAGCATACAGCAGTAAATTCTTCAGATAGCCATTATTAATATGGTTGGATATTCCAGGACAGGACAGTTCACTTTTCTGGACACAAAAATGGACAAATTGAGAGAATCCATCTCTTATTGAATCACAAGGTTTCACCAGGAGAGTCCCATGGAGAGTAACAGAACACAACCAAAACACTCCAGGTAATGAAATGAAGTCATTCAAGCCATTATTTTACAATTATTATTGCATAATAAAAACACATGGCCAGGGCCTGACATGTATTTCAGCGTGTGTCAGTGTTATTATTCAGACTACATGGGTCAGACGTCAATGGAAAACTCAAACTCATTTGTTTGGGCCAAGCACATGGAACATATTTATGTATTATTCTATTTTTATGACATAAAAATATCTAAACAAATATGATATAAAGCCTGTACATGATACCCATAAATGTTCAGAGACGCATTGAAAAATGTTCTGACATTTCATAGCTATGACCTCTTATATTTACCCACATTTGTTTTGGCCAAGCACACAGATCCTATTTTTAAACCATTTTATACAATGTCTATACATGATACCCCTACCTTTTCTGAAAGGCTTTGTTCTGGCATTTACAATATAAATCCCTAAATGCCTGTTCATTGCTGTAACTGTTTTTCTGACAGAAAAATCTAACATCTTCAGCAATAAGATGATATTAAAGTTTTAAGACATCATTATTATCTGTGTTTAGAGCTACAGTACAGTACTTCAGTACTTTTGTGCTTTTGGTGAATTATGATTTGAGGATAAGTGTAATAAAAGTGGTTTGGTGCTATTTTTAAATAAGAACAACATGATGGTACTTATAGTACCAAAGAGCACTTACAGCACTGCTGTGGTTTTTAAGGAGAGATTCTGAATTTAGAGAGCATTGAAAGCTTTTATATATTATTCCCTAGATAATCACAGTAGCAGAACATTCTGCGCTCTTAGCTCTGAAGCGTGACAGAGACAGATTATTAAACAATGCCATAGAAAAAAGGCACTCTCTGCCGTCCGGGTAAACCGTAGTTTCCAACGCTTAGAACCTGCAGCATGTTCTTTAATGTCTATGAACCTAAAGTTAGTTTTAAAGGTGCAGTACATCCACTTTGCCTGTGGAAGTGGGTGGGTGTACAGATATTTATTCATTCAGCCACTTATCCAAACCAGGGTCATGGGGGCTGCTGGGACGTTTACAAGCATTCAAAGAGCAGAGAAACACCCTGGACAGGTCTCCAGCACATTGCAGGGCGGACACACAAACAAAGTCTCACACAAAATCACACAAGCAGCAGCAATTTAGCACCTCCAGTTCACATGATGTGTGTGTCTTTGGACTGTGTGAGGAAACCCTCACAGACACGGGGGAAACAGTCCAGCTCCAAACAGACCAACCCGGGCAGGAATCAACACCTCTGACAGTCAGGTAACAGCACTGACCACCGTTATAGTAGAGCCTAATCTGGGTAGAGTGGTACCTTTTAAAATAACATATAAAAGTACAACCAAAAATACAATACAATATTGTTTCAATACTAACAGTATTGTATATACTCTGATTGGCACAATGGACAGTTTACCATCACGTCCAGTGTTTGACGAAACTACTGAAGATGTACCCCTGAAGGATCCTCAGAGAGTGAATACAGACGGTGCACACATAAGCATTTTCTTTCTCAGTGTAAGGTTTTGTTCAAGACTCACAAACACACACACAAGCAAACACACACATGCATTTATGAGCAAACAGCTTTAGATGGCAAATTTTAGCAATAAACTCTTTGAGTTGAAGGATTCATTGAAGAATGAAGAGACGGAAGCATTTTTAAATGTGGGGGGTGTGCAGGGCTCTACGTCTCAAATGTTGTCCGGGAGGGAAAAAGTGTGTGTGTTGGGGGGAACGAATGCTTTTGAAAAGTGGGGGGTACACGTTCCCCCCTGCTATTATAGTTCCAGCACCCATGTCTAACCTGAAGAGGGTTGCGGGTGTCTCTAGATGCTGTGCTTGGGGCACTGCTTGGGATTAAACACTTTAAGGTTCTACGTCTCTCTTTTTGAAAAAAAAAATATATATACATAAATTGAACTCAATAAAATTGAATTAGGAATTGTCAGTATGAAGAATGTGTAAAGTATGTTTCTAAGAAGTTGCTAAAAATTCTAAAAAGAATGAAAATGACACGTTCTACGCCAGATATTTCATAGTAGTTACCATATGATTACACCTATTTGATTAATAACTGAAACCTGAATCCGTGATTTGAAATATCACAGAAGAGTGCTGAGGCTGGGTCTTAAGCTTCAAAATGCTTAAGCCTTTGAGTGCTTAAGCTGAGTTAACTCCTTATACCAGAGATGTCTGACCACAGTTCTGAAAGAGTCCTGAAACACAGGTTGGTGATTTTTTTTTTTATCAAACACACTCGGCAGTGAAGGCAGTGAATTACCAGGTTTAGCTGGCATGTTAGTGCAGGAAAATCACCAGGCTGTACTGAGCACAACCCAGAGTTCACCAACAAATAAGGCCTGTGTGTGAACCAACCCTTCAATTCACTTTCATAACTTCATAACTTACATATTAGTTTCATAGCAGTTACTTAATCAGGCTCTGTGGGGGAACAGTAAGTCTTAGCATATTATTATCTTTACAATGACTATGGAAGGCATGTCTGGAATGAAAGACAGGAAAAAGATGGAACATATATACTCTATGTATTTTTGTATTTATATTAAATAAAAATATAGTCAAATGTTGGCATAACTACTGATATAATTCCTATAACACACATAAATGTGTTGACATGCCATGAAACAAGTGTCTATTCATTGCTATAACCCTTTTAATATTCACTCACTCTTATAACTACATAACTTACACATTAGTTGTATAGCTATTACTGAACCAGTCTTTTTGGGTGAGTAATACGTCTTATCATTTAAAATGGAGGGAGGAGATGGAGGGAGGATTAATTGGAGGGAGAATATGAATGGCATGTATGGAATGGAAGGCAGAAAGAAAGTGAAACATATTTATGTATTTGATATTTTTATTAAATAGAAATGTATTAAAATATAATTCCTGATGATACACATGATTATTTTAAGATGCAATGAAATCTGTTGTGGCATTTAAAATATAAATGTCTGTTCGCTACTGGGCCTTTTCTTGTCCATTATTTGTCGAGCGGGGCTTGTAAGCCCGCCCACTTGTGACCGTTCCGGCTTTTGATTGGCTGAGAGGAAACGTCAATCATAGGAGAGGATGTGTTGATCGTGGTTCCTCTGTCAGCCGTATATGGTGGAGAACCGGCTCGGTACTTGACAGTTTTCTGGATTTGGTGAGTAACAAACAAACAGTTTGACATTTTTAACCGTTTTTAAACCGTATACACTCAACATATGCGTGATACTTAGCTCATATGAGTCTGGGTGACGTTGTCTGAACGGTTTTGGAGGAAGGAAGGAATGTTTCACGAGATTCTGAGCCTGTGATGAGACGAAAATGAATGTGTTTTTAAACCACAAGCTGCGTTACTTTCATTTAGTCATTTCTCAGTCTTCAGGCTTCGTATGTCTTTCTTAATTATTGGTGTTTTTTGCTGCAGACTAGGAGGCTGACATTTAATTCCTGACCCCTAACCTTCAGCCTAGGATTTGCTCTTTAGCTCCTGTTACAGCTCCTGTTATACATTATTATACCTTCTTATGACTCAGGAGTTTGCTTTTACATTAAATTTCTGTACTTGCATTTACACAACAAATAGACCTTGGACCTAATGATGGCCAGGACAGGCATTTCCTCGTAGTTATGCTCCATAAACACTACATGGACAAAAGTATTGGGACCCATGACCATTGCACCAGCAGGTACTTCAATGACAAAACATAGACTTTAATATGGTGTTGGTCTCCATCTGCAACCATAACAGCGTCCACTTTGCATGGAAGGCTTTCCACAAGATTTTGGAGTTTCTGTTGGAATTTGTGCCCATTCATTCTGCAGAGTTGATGATATCAAGCACTGAGAAGACCTGGCTCACAATCTCCATTCCAGTTTATCCTAAAGGTGTTGAATGGGATTGAGGTCAGGGCTCTCTGCAGACCAGTCAGGTTTTTCTGCATCAAACTCATCCAGCCATGTCTTTATGGAGTTTGCTTTGTGCACTGCGACGCAGTCATGCTGGAATAGAAAAGGTT
Organism: Brachypetersius gabonensis; assembly: GCA_037577145.1. NCBI lineage: Eukaryota > Metazoa > Chordata > Actinopteri > Characiformes > Alestidae > Brachypetersius > Brachypetersius gabonensis. The sequence goes on from JBBJLR010000034.1 coordinate 8,781,659, forward strand.
CTTCCCCAAAAGAACCTGAAGCGTTAAGATTGCCCTTCACTGGAAGTAAGGGACCACCTGAATTCTGTCCCAATACTTTTGTTCATATAGTGTATTTCTCCTTATTGTGGAGACTGTTTGTATTTTTGGTAAAACATTAAATTATATTCATGTATGACATCAGTGTTTTTGGTTCCTGTCGTCTTCTATTTATCATCTTACTGTGTGGGCTGTTGGTGAAGTGTGTTATAGAGGGTAAGTTCTTAGGTCATTAGGATCTACAGGGATGTACATCTCTGACCTCAGAATGTTTTAATTCACTGGTAGTTCTGTAGGAAATTATTTAAAACATCATGATGTTTTCACTACAATTTTGTTTGATTTTAATATTGTTTTCAAAAATATACTACCTTCTGAAAAGTGAGTTATTTAGACCAGTGGCCCCCAACCCCCGGGCCACTGACCCAGTACCGGGCCGTGGGTCATGTGGGTCATCATTTATTTGTATAAATACGTATACGTATATTTATCAGCCACTCCTTAAAGGCCGGGCTGATATTAAACGGTCCGTGCCGAAATAAAGGTTAGGGACCACTGATTTAGACCATAGTGGAGTATAGACATGTATTGTTTGGTTTGATATGTTTAAAAATAGAACACGTATTTTACTGACCATAGCAGTGTCATCGTTTTTCCCGTTGGCAAGATGTTTTACATCTTCATCTCTTTAAACCCGTTCAGGCCTAAACGCTGCACCTGCTTAATGTCGAAGCACAAACTCTTCCTGCTGCGGCACGGTGAAGGGGCATGGAACAAAGAGAACCGCTTCTGCAGCTGGGTGGACCAGAAGCTGAGTGAGAACGGAGTCTTGGAGGCTCAGGAGTGTGGCCGGCTGCTGAAGGAGCACGGCAACAAGTTTGATCATGTTTACACCTCCATTCTCAGCCGCTCTGTTCAGACAGCCTGGCTCGTCCTGGAGGCAATGGGTCAGGAGTGGGTCCCCGTCACCAAATCGTGGAGGCTAAACGAGCGCCATTATGGGGCTCTGATCGGCCTGAACCGGGCTGAGATGGCACAGAAGCATGGCGAGGAGCAGGTTAAGCTGTGGAGGCGGAGTTATGACATCACCCCACCCCCCATCGACGAGTCACACCCCTATTTTGCAGAGATCTACAATGACCGGAGGTACAACACGTGCGATATGCCCAAAGAGAAGCTGCCCAAAGCTGAGAGCCTGAAAGAAGTGCTAGACAGACTCTTGCCTTATTGGAATGAAATCCTTGTTCCTGAAATCAAGAAAGGAAAAACTATCCTCATTTCAGCTCATGGGAACAGCTGCAGAGCCTTGCTTAAACACCTAGAGGGTAAACACTTGCTTACAGTCACTTTTTGCAGAAAATAGTCAGACAGACTGATGAATTAAGTTCACATATATATACACTATATACTAGTGTATAATAAGACAAGATGTATAATAAGTGTATATCTTGGTTAGTTAGACACAACAAACCTACATTAAGGCCCCCGGTTTCAGTTCCGTTTTCAGTATGTCCTCATCGACTTCAGCATGACCTCATCGACTTGAAGTCACCAGTTTCCCTTGGTGTAATGTCCTCTACCTTCTTAAAGAAACAGTTGGGTGAAAAATCTGTTTTATACCATTTTTATGTACCTCTAATGTGGTCGATCAGAAGAGACATGTTTTTAGTCCAGATTTTGCTTCCCTAGTTTAGTACATTAAAATCAAACAATACTCAACTCAAGTCATCCACAAAACTTCTAGCGAACCACTTAATCCACATCCTGTTCTTCATTATCTGTCAATGTGGGCAGCAATGAAAAAACAAAACGTCAACCTGCTGCAGGCAGCACTTTTAGACAGCGTTCACAAACCACTACAGAAGTAGGAGTGCTGATCTAGAGTCCGCAGAATCCTCATAAATCCGGAAGAATCCTGAGACCAGTGCTCTCCAGCCCTGTTGTTGACTGAAGTGGCTGCCTGTAGCAGTGATGTTTTGTTCATTTTTATAGCTCACAGTAAGTCATCCTGAGTCCTAAACCACATCAGGCTTACACCACCCTAATGAAGAGCAGGATTCGGGTTTGCACGGGTGGAGAGAGGTTTGAGGATATACTAAAAACAGTGAGCGACTACTTCTTGTGTCTGACCACATTTAGTGGAAAGTTGTGTGAGAATGATTTTTTTGCCCAACTATTCCTTTTTGGTCTTTTATGATCCTAAATTAACTGAAGTGAAATTGCTTAGATGGTGCTTTCGACGGGTGAGGTATTGATTCAGCATAAATGTAGATTTAATTGTGCAGTTTCCCACTTCCAGCCAAAAAATAAACCACTTTAAAATACAAAATATTTTAACATAGAGCTCTTAAGTTGCTATGTTAAATGGGTTTTGTTGAGCAGACTACTATATAAGTTAATCTCAAATGCTGATGCAACTTCATTACTGTAATGACGTAAGGATGTAATTACAGGATTACAAGTAACAAAAACACACAAACAAAAACAAGGGGTCTGGGGTACACAAAAACACACACTGGTCCAAAGGACAACAAGAACAGCAGCACCACAGAAACTGGGGAAAATTAACAGATTTTTAAAAAAAACAGAAATGACCATAACAGAGACCTAAAGCAAATTGTATGAAGAATCCACAAACACAGTCTGAAATACAGGGGTGTCTATTCTAACTAAGTATATGAGAACACTTGGGCAGGGGAAGACAGGAACTAGACACAGGTGAACAGGATAACAAGGGGGCGGGGCTAAAGTTGGGGCTAAGACCAAAACATCCTCACATGGAACACACATAAACAAAGGCGCATGGGAAATGTAAACTATCCAAAAAACAGAGAGAAGACAGAACTCTTCTCAGTTTTTTGGCGGCCTTGTGGTTAGGGCATTGCCCCTGTGATCAGAAGGTTGTGAGTTTGAATCCCAACCCTGCTAGTACCATCACTAAGGTACCCATAAAAGTGAAAGTGACACAGCACACATTGTGAACAGCACCAAATTTTTCCTCTGCGTTTACCCCATTCTTCAAGTGAAGCAGCGAGGAACACAGTGCATGCAGCAGTGTGTGGGGTGCTACCTGACTCAGGGTACCTCAGAGGTGCTTAGCAGTCTTGGGAATCAAACCCACGACTTCCTGATCACCAAGACAAGCCTAGATGTGGGCAAGAGCATTCCTATTGAAATTGAAAATTGAGGCTAAATGTAGGCACTATGCACTTTCAAGTTGAGGTGAAGTCAACGAGAGCATGCTATGAACAGAATCAAAACAGAGGAATATGTCTAAAGGGCACAGATATAAAGTTGCAGATGGCTCTGCCTCCCTGCTCTTTTGACCTTTTCTAAACTTATTAAAGAAGACTGATCTCCACTGCTGTTACCTAACCCGTTACATCAGTGCCCAAAATATCTGACGTGATTTATGTCAAAGCTTGACTTTTAATTAGAGATGATGGACATGAAGCTTCTCAATTCAATATATCTTCTAGGTTTAAAATAATGCTTTGTATTTACACTTTACTAGCAACGGGACATTGTACACTGCAATTTTAGGCTAGATTTGTTATAGAGCTGGATAACTGTTCCATTTCTGATAACTGGTCCAGTATTTTTGTTGATATTGATCTGATATTTGTGCTTTCTGTTTCATTTATTTGGTGGCAAAAAACTGAAAATAAGCAAAAAAGTAGTATTTTCGTTTCATAACCACCTTTTCACTCTTTCTTAACAGGAATATCTGATGCTGAAATAGTCAACGTCACTCTTCCGACCGGAATACCGGTTCTACTGGAACTGGACGAAAATCTTCGACCTGTCAAACCTCGAGAGCTCTTGGGCGACCAGGCTAAGATTCAGGCAGCGATCAAAAAGGTGGAGGATCAAGGAAAGGCCAATGCAGGAAACTAAAAAGAGCTTTTTTTGCTCCTTTCTGTTTGGTGTTGATAAGGTTGACAGCGGTGGCAGTTGTAGGAATATTTTTGTTCATGGTGCACTGAGGGGTGGTGCTAAGAGGGCGATAGTATTTACACTGTTACACATTTGGTAATAAGATAATGAATAGTCGTTACCTGTTTCTGTAGACGTTTCAAATAAGCTTTCAAAGACTTGCCTGAATGGGTTGACTGCCACTGATTACTGCAGAAAGGATATATAGGCACATACTTTTGTATTGGCTGAAGGCCGACTTAGAATTACAGCCGCTCGACAGATAGCTGCTTTGTGGTAAAGTTTGCTTGCAGCTTTATTTTCATTTGCAAAACTGGTCTTTGAAAAAAGAAACGATCAGTGGTGCCTTTGTCTTAAAAAAAATTGTGGGGAGGGGGGTTGATTTTCAACAAAATGATGTTTTTGCAGGATACACTGTCAGATGTGTTAGATAGGATATTAACAGTTTATGCACTTAAAACAAAAAAGTACCTCAACATAACTACATGCAGGGACAATTCATTCCAAGCATGACTTCAGCAGTGAGCCTTTCATAGACCCACCTACACTATTGCCCTGGAGTTGTTTTGGATAGAAACCCTGGTGCCATATTTTAATAAAAATGGTCAGATCAAGAGGATTTTTTTAAAGAATGTATTTTGTTCACTGGTAGGTACGCTTAGTAATAGTCACTCCATTCTGCTAAATATTAGTTAGGTTTCTTTGCACCTTAGATATTAGATTTTAAAAAGAATGGGCATTTACAGCCAGTAGCCTACAGTATTTCATTATTTATTAAAAAAAGAAAACATATTTTTGGAAGAAAATAGATTAATGTGTTGTGTCTAAAGTCCTATAGATTAGATTATATTATAAAGTCCTATGTATATTAACAGTCCTGGGTTTTTCATGTTGTCTGAAGGTTATCTGTGATGTTTGTGTATTCTCTATGTGTGTGTTGTACTGTATTTATAGAAGTGCATGCCCATGCTTTTATTTCTACTCCATGTTTTGATAAAACCACTGCTGTTATTTATGACTTATTTAATGATGATGTGTTGAAGGCCATCTTCATTGCTTCTGCATAAACATTTATTCAGCAGTTTTAATAAGAATGCTGGGCAGAAAGCCATAATGAGGCAGGGTTGTAGCCTCATGGGCTTCCACGAGGTCTGAATAAGGATCTGCGCTTGCCTAAAATATGAGGGTTCCCTCAATCTGCCATTGGATTGCTGAGCTGTGGAATGAAGATATCAAGTGGAATAAAGCTGTTGGCTCAAGTCTGACATGGTGTGTTTTTTGTTTGTTAGAGAATGTGGTACAATAATGACCACATAAAAACATTTTGATGCATTTACCAGAAGGAGGTGCTGCTTTGCACTAAAACTGCAATGAGTTTAGTACAGAAGCAACCTGGTGAGATGTTTTCAGAGCCGTATTTATGACACGAAAAGGAAAAAGGTATTAGCTGCACTATAACGTGCACCATATAACATCTTTATTTCAGCTCGCCTATAGCACTTAGTGGAGACAAATTACTCTCTTACAGCCTAAAACCTTAAATGTCCAGAGATAGCAATCTTTGGATAAGTTAAGAGATTCTTTACAAACCTTCCAAAGTTCCCTCCATTATTCAGTGTTCACTGCATACCAGAACACATGACATACATTTAAAACATACTCGGCTCCATTTGAACCTGTTCGTCATGTCCGACCTTCTGAAGCGTCACCAAACTTTGTTCTAAAAAACCATTATCAAGTTTGTTTTCCTGGGTGACTTTATTAGGACAAGAAGTGGAGACTCCTATCTCATGACAAGCCTGAAATAAAAAACAGTCCCGAAGCTGTGATGTAAAAGAGAGGCAGTGGATCCGTGTAAAATCGTACTAGGAATGAGAGGCAAAAAGAGCTGCCAAGAATTCCACTGAGGATCTGGGGCTTTTGGCTTCGACCAAGACTCACTGAAAACAAAGATATCATCGCTTGTGTGTTAAAGTTGCACTTTACTGCTTGTGTCAGACCAGTGCTGACATAATTAAAGCCAGAGGTCAGCCAAAAATTAAATGTACACAAATTTCTCCTTATTTCCAACATAGTCAATCAGACAAATCATGTTTAGTTTTTGAAATTTCCTTCCATAGTTCTGTTGTGAGGTTAAGAAGTTATAGAAGCTTACAGTTCATGGGGTTTCTGACACTGTTTACCTTCAAATGGATGAAAGAAGATGCATCTGAAAACAATATTAGCAGCCTTCCTGAAGTCTACAAGTCTACAAATCTTTTATTTGTATGTTTGTTTTTATAAATCAATGGACAAAATTGTGGGCCTTATGTCAGTATGTCATATAGTGTGACAAACCACATACGCAAGTGTTATTATTTAACAGCTTGACACAGAAACTTGACTGAATCTTTAACCAAGTACAGTACTGTTCAGAGCCATTTTTCACAGCATGTGATAAAGTGTCTTTTTGCTAGCAGTGTTAACATTCTAATAAATGCAAACAATCAAGAAAGCAGTCGAAAATATCAGGATTTCTTTTGTTTGTCAAAGAAGTTGATATTTAGTGAGCTGGGGAGGAGAACACAGGTTCGGTTCCAGATTCCACCTCGGTTCCTCCAGCCCTTGACTGGATCTGTGAAATTCCATCAGCAGCTCCTGATTTAATTCAATGCAGGACTGATAGAGTCAAACCAGGTTTCCAATGGAAACTACAAGTAATACTTTACTTCCACATGACCACTGTATAATGTTTTATTTAGTATATTTTAATTATATCAATGTGAATAAACTCAATGCTTGTCTAAACCATTTTTAAATATAATTTTCACAGGTGCTTAAGACTTGCACAATTCTGTTTGTTCTCGGTTAAAAATATATAGCCGTGCACTGCCTTTCTTTACTGCATGACCGACGCGATGCGTGTTTCTATCCCATGTCTGAGAAAAGAGACGCTGGCTGAGGGCCCGAAGCGTTCACCTCAGCACTGCTGTTTACATGGACAATTCTTTCCTTAAACATGTAGCGCAGATCTCAGCAGCCTGGCCTCACTTTCCCTTACCAAATATGTCCCAAAGGTGATACTGAGTGGTCTGTTCAAACGAGGCCACAGACTCTCTGATGGTGTAAAAGTCACTGCTGGCCAGACAGAAATTTCCAGGTCATTGTGATGAATTCAGTTCTTGCACACATGCATCGGTTTTGGATGAAAGGAGGAGGAGAACTATCAGTAAATATCAGTAATTAGTCGATATTTTTCTTCCTCACATGTTCTACTACCAAAAATGGGTAGTAACTCATGAAGTAAAAAGATGGATGGATTTGTACCTTTCTGATTGTTTTTAAGTATGCTTCTGATGAATGTCATTTTTTCATTTGTTCAGATTTAGTCATTCACATTTAGGCCAAAAGTTCTAAAAAATGGAAAATTTTATGCTGGATAAACTGTTCTGCTGTAGTTCTGTAGGGAAAAGTTCAGCACAGAAGTTGTTTTGGAAGATGTTCTTCATAAATCATCCATCATTTCAGCAAGGCGACTCCTGGGAGGTGAGGAACGTCTGCCTGAGAATATAGTCCTTCCCCCCTGTTCTATTTCACTAAGGGCAGCTTTATCTATCTATCTATCTATCTATCTATCTATCTATCTATCTATCTATCTATCTATCTATCTATCTATCTATCTATTTAAACATCCATCCATCCATTCATCCAAGAGCACGCATATAGTGAAAAACAGAGTTGTTGTGTTTTGGTAAAACAAATGCCTAAAAATGCCTATTTTTATAGTATAAACCCTAAATATGCCCCCAAATATGAAAAACAAGAGAAACACTGAGACGCTCCATTGGGGAGATTCTGGTCTGAAGTTGCCACAGATGATTTAAACGGCAGCAGAGAGAAATATATAATCAGAATCAGAAAACTTTATTGATCCCGGAGGAAATTGCATTAGCATTAGCAGCGTACGGCGAGCCAAAACAAAGACTCGTACACAAAAGAAATGTTAAAATAACTCTCTCTATCCACATGTTTAGAGAGGGCACAGCTTCCTAATACTAAATAAACTGAGATAACTGTTGAAAATTGTGGAAAAATGTTTAAATCACTAAAATATGAAGGCAAGACACGGAGCGGTCATGCTGCAGCAGGCTTGCATCTGCACGCTACATAACGTTCTCGAATTTACTACTTTCAAACCTCCCACCTCTAAGAACAGTGGTGTTTTATCATTTCAAGACGCACTTTCTATATTTACACAGTTAAATTTAATATGGAAATATTCTCAGAAAAAATCCGCGACTGCTGATCCGCATAAAAGTGAGGGGTTACTGTAAACAGACAAAAGTATCGGTATACTTGACTATTACGGAGTCTTTAGTGACATTGCATTCACATACATAGAGTTTAAACTGGAGTTGGTCCCCTGTTTGCAGCTATAACAGCTACCACTCTTCTTGGAAGATTTTTGAGTTTCTGTGGGAAATAGCTCTTATTCTTTATGAGGTCAGGTCCTGATGTTGGACGAGAAAGCCTGGCTCACAATCTCTGTTCCAGTTCATCTCAAATCTATCCATTCATCCATCCATCCAACTATGTGTAAAAAAGAGAAATAAACTATTGCTGCAGTATACAGTATATATCCATAACCTACAGGGTCTCATCCTTTCTCAGCTCAGTACAGTAGTCAGAAATCTGTGGGTGAAGATGAACAGGCCAGCTGGACAAAACCATAACACCAACCCTGAATTACTGCCTTTGATTGATTATGAGCAGGACTTAAGTGAGTTATTTTTTCCACCTGTATTCAGACAAGGCCTTACTCCTCTGCTAGGACTGGCTAGTAATTCACACTCACAGTGTTTTTCGTCTCTGAGGCCTGTTTGTCCTTCTTTCTACTCAAAAGCGTGTTTAACTAACACAAAACTGGAGAACACTGAGGAGCTGAGATCACAGACATGGCCTTCTCAGCGTCTCCTGTTGCGAGGCGACAGCTTCTTTTTTTACCCACATGTATTCCGTAAAGCCCCGCCTTCTGTGCACTTATTGGCTAAATTTCAATAAAAAGCCAATCAGAGCGCTCAGGGGGAGGACTTTGTTGAGAAGGAACGCCTAAAGGCGGGGTTGCCCAGCCCACACTGCAACGGGAGGCGGTGGCAAAAGTGCTTGGCTTTATTTAGAGAGGAGTCAGAAAACAGGACCAAACTCTCCCTGCAGCCCACCGTGGCATCACAGCCCACGTGTTTCTCAGGTAAGTGTCCTTCACGTGCCTCTGCACTTTAGCAGCATGACTGGACTAGAAAAGAGCTGACAGGAAGCTCCTCTTTAGCATAGCTTTGGCCTGTGTTTCCTGATATTTTATTATTTGAATCATTCTTATTTACTTGTTTAAATTGCTTTATTTCATTGGTATCCATGTGTGGTCTGCCTTTGTGATGCCTCACCAAACGAGCCTCCCTACCCTTGACAGCATGTTGCAAAATGTCCATAATGTGTAATGCATGGAATAAATGGCAAATCAAATGAATCTTACTGACAAAAGGAACAGCTTGCATTACCGGTAAAGGTGTGAATCCTTACAGGTGCACCCCAAGCCTGAGTGCTGGATTAATCATTACTTAAGTTTAGTGTAGGATATAAAAGTGTCATGAAATTTTTTGTGTTATTTTTTATTGTGTTTCTGAGCTGAGCTTTGTCAAGTCGATCTACTTTGGTGCAGAGTGACATGGTGAAAACTGTGAATCATCAGTTGATTGGCTGTAAGTTCTCTGAGGCTGGTGAGCGATTAGAGCAGCCGTGTGAGGAATGCACAGCAGCAGCGGTAGCAGACTGTTTTAGTGGGAGAAGTTTATACAGGAGGTAATTCAGAGCAGCGAGTGCAGGGTTTTGGCCCGGGTTGGACGCATTACATTTACATTTATGGCATTTATCAGACGCTTTTATCCAAAGCGACTTCCATTCTCTAACTACAGGGGACAG
>JBBJLR010000034.1:8792069-8805316 GCA_037577145.1 Brachypetersius gabonensis
TGTGCTGGAGGTAGGATTCGAACCTGTGACTTTTTGGTCCGGAGGCAAGTATCCTACCACTAGGCCACCACCATCCCTGGATGGACGCAGGATGGAGGCACTGCCCTGTTCTTCTGCAGCGAGACGGGAGCAGGCTGGGAAATGATGCCTGCGGCAAATTATTCCCAGCAGCCACACTCTGCTGAAAGCAAGCAGATGCTGGAGCGCTGCTCTCAGAGCCTAAACTTACATAAAAGTCCTGGTCTACACCAAAAAGTACATGTGCAGCTTTGTTATTTCAACTAAGCTTAATCCATGAACAGGAACGCCACCCATAAAGTCCCAGTTATCAGAAACAGCACCAACATTACCTTTGGGTTTTACTAAAACAATGTGCAAACTGATGAATGTGCAATAACAGAATTGGTTTTGCTTTAAGTTTTAGGCCCAAAGTATTGGAGCAGGTCAATATACATGTAAACTTCTTTCTTCCCTGTACACCTTGCAGTTATGTGTGACATGCATCCATGCCGGGGATAAAGGACTAATTATCCGATCCTGGAGAAAATTCCTACTCTGTCACAGAGAGACTCTGAGGCAAGAACCATATAAATATAAAGTCTAAAAAAAAACTCAGTGTAATATATTCTATGCTATATGCACAAATTGGTGAGGTATAAATATTGTAGATAATTAACTTACTGCTCATTTACTAGTAACACAAAAATCCTTCGTAGTTGTTCTCCATACCAAGTCTGTTATTGTACATAATAGAGATCAGTTTTAAGGACATAAATATTTCATATGGTAAGATTATTGCACATAATGACAAGATATTGCATGTAATTAAATGATTTAGCTCCCAATAAGAAAATGCACATGGTAGTACTATTGCACATAATAATAAGATACTGCACATAATGATAAAGATTGTAATCCAGGCTCTTGAGCTTAGTAGTCTGTAGTCATTGTAGACCAAAATTCAAATCAGCACATTTTCACATAAAACAAACACTTGATAATCGCCCGGTTTATTACTTTTATTTCGGGAGATCAGTATTGCAGTTTTAAGACACATATAACATGAGGCAGGTAAGTGAGCTGTGTTTGAAGGCTCCTCTATACCTGCATAATTATCCATGACTTTTTGCAATAAATTACCAGTTTCTTCTTACTTTCAATGGAGCTCTCTATTTGACTATTTAAAAAGACGACCCCTTTTGTATTTACCCTCTTAAAATGTTATTTTGCCAATTTACGAGCAAATAATGTTACCTCTTTGAGTAACAGAAAGACCTAGAAATATGTTAGTTTGTGTTTCATGTGTTCTTGAAGCCCACACAATGTGAACCAATAAAAATTGGCCAAAGAACTGCCAAGCAGGCAGTTTCACTGTGTAAAAACTGGCATTGTCATAATAATTCATGAGCCTTCTTATCTTGTGAAGGGAAATACATACTATAAATATATTACGCCATTGTGTTGTTCACCAATACATTTTGCTACATGGGGATATATAAGACTGAATTAAAAAGGACTAGTTCAGCTACAGCTCAGAGACAAGCCCCCAGCACATCCACACCAGCGTGTCCTTGCTACTGTCTGAGGCGCAGATCCAGAGCTGAATGAATGATGTTGCAGAGCCGTTTTGGTTGAGTTGGGAACAGTACAAGAGTCCTGCAGAGCAGAGCCTGACCAGAGATGATGAAGAACTGGCACATTTAGCGTTCCTCAATCATGAGGTCACGGAAAGCTGAAACCGGCGTTTCTCTGGGTAGGTATCAAAAGTATGTGCAGATGTTTTCTGAGTCTTACAGAAATGATTAAATATACAAAAGAGAAAAAAATTAAAAGAAAAATCCCAAATTCCTCTCTGAGGTTTTGTCTTTGAATCTGTTCCATTCTAGCAAACTGTTTATTATACATTAACCAGGCTTCTTGCAGTGGAAATGCTTTGGAGCTGGAGAATGGTCATGCCAAGTCAGGTCCTTTTCCTTAGATGGTATTAGCCACAAGGCTGGAGACCTTCTCCACCATGAGAGCGTCTGGCTGTGATCGATGTCTTGTCTCCCAGGAGACTGGGAATGTGTTTCGCTGCAATTAAGGCTTCTTCTTGCGAGAGCATTTTTTGCTGCTTTTGAACAAAATCTGTAAACTCTCTGAGCAAATGGTCCAAAATTGGAGAAATGGCTGACATGCCGAGTTTCATGACCTTTTCGGGCGATTCTAATTGGAGAACATGATTTCCTTTGAAAATGAAAGAAATGTACAACGAAGCAAACAGCTAAAATTGTGTTTGCAAGACTATTTTAAAGCTGACTGGATGGAAAAAAAATGCGAATACCAGCCGCTTGATGCACTGCCTTTCTGAGTAGCCTTGATCTGTTGCGGAGGCGATGTGCCAAGGCTGGTTCCCAGCTATGGCAGGGCAGAAGAAATTGTTTATGGTCGTATTAGACAGTGTAGACTTGATCATAATCAAAAGCACGGCCAGATGTCTTAGGGGGTCTTCAGGAATGCTCTGATGGAGATGTAGGTATGCCTCCACAAAAACTCTTGTTACTTTGCATGCTGTTGGATGATTGAGAGAGAGCGTATGAGCGCTGAACATCAAAGCCAGGAATATTTCAAAGGAGCGAACGGGCATGTAATAATTCAAACATGCCCACACTGGCATCCTGACTTATACAGAGCCCGTTGAGAGGACACAAATTAGATGTTATAAGGAACAGATGCTGCTGTGATAGATCTATCTACTGGACGCATGCCGTACATGTTGAAGTCTGATGTTAGCTCGTCAGGCAACATGTTGCCGCTCAGCCCTTCTTAACCTTTGGAATAGTTGCTCTAATGTAAATCCTAGAATGTTCTTTTGCGTTTTAAGAAAATGGGGAAAGTAGAGTGCATTTAAATTGGGCACCTTTAACGTAACCTGAAACCTAGTTTTCAAGATCAGAGTAAATTATCCTAAATCTTTTTTTTTTGGATGAATGTCTTTCCTCAGACCTGTAAAAGCAGTGAGAAAGTGGCTTATAAATCAGAGCGGACCTTGAAACGATTCATCCCGTCCTTTCAGCACATGTCTTTTCAAATGTACTGTGTCTATGCTTTTTCTATTCCGTGCTTGGACTCTGTCCAGTGCCTCGGTGCCATAGGCCTTAGTGCAGATGGATGTTGAATCGTCAGTGAACAGGAGGATTTCTGTTCCACGGTAACACAGGTGCAGCTGCGCTAATGTAAAAGGAAATGGGTTTCCCCGAGAACGCATGGGACAGTGTTTGCACGTGGTCATTATGGACTCAGTCATTTAGTATAAGGTCCAATTTCATCATTAGCCTTGAGGGCACGTTAAAATAGACGAAATCCTATTTCCAGTGAAGCTTCTGCATGAAGCAGAAGGAGTTCATACTAAAGCAGGGAAGGTTTATAAGGGACAGACTGGTTCTGCAAACAATTTGTGTCTGACCTTTAAAAATATTCAGGAACACACTGTGTATAATGCTATCCAGCTGCCTACTGTATTTATTCATTACCAAGCTGACCATGCAACTTAAGACTGTAGATTAGATCGATTTTACCATCATAGAGGTTATTGGGTACAACAATATGATGATAAAGCACAACGATAAAATATCCCAATGTCCAATCAGTAATTCAGTTTAGCAGCAATAATAATTGCAATGTGCTTTGTCAACAATACGCTAATGTTAGTAAGCAATATAACAGTCCCATAACAGCATAGTGGTTTTAAATCTTTTGGCACGTTTATAATTCCATTGATGTGTATGGTTTATGTGTGTATATCAAACAGCGAATCAGTTTTTTCCGATTGTGCATTTTCCATATGTACTAACCAGACAGCGGAATGATGTTAGCAACACGCACGTCTTTACAATGACTGTCAAGGACCATGGAAAACTGAAAACACACAAAGTGGAATCTACTTGTGTCTGTATCACCTATTGGGTGGCTAAAAATATCGGCTAGTGTAAACCAAACTCTGCAGCAAACTCACTGCAACACAAATTGCTGTTGCCATATAAGGTGGAGGAGGATGTAGTGAAGTTGCATTGTCTACATGCAGCTCAGACATTCAGCAGTTTCCTAAAGGTCTGATCAGAGTTTTATGAGAGGTAGACCTCTATAGGCTGTGATGTTAGTTGACTGAATGTGTTAGTAGGGCATTGATGCAAGTCACTGCATGCTGCTTGTAAGGGATGCGGTACTTATATAGAGTGAAGATGTGCTTTAATATCTGCAAGCTTTGGCGCATCAGTGTCTTTTACCATGTTTGGTTATGCTGGGCTACACCAACCCCAACTCCTCTCAACGATGGTGTCATGGAACGCATCTTTTAGGCCTGTGGCCACTGTTTTCGTGTGGCTCTGAAGGGGAATCCCCTTGACTGTGGGAATCTGTAAACGGGCACAGTGACACATCTCCAGATGTGTCACTGTGATGATGCTCTGAAAAAAGTTATATACTGTCCTAATTAAGTCTTGATTAAAATCAGTCCCAAATAAACAACTACCCAAGTACCACTGAATGTTTTGTGTAAATGCTAATGTTTCCATAGCAACTCGCAATACTTTCCGTATTTCATGCGTAAATATGCTCAGCATATTGGTCTTGGTTTCAGACCAGTATCGGCAGAAAAAGAATGAGTCTAATCCTGAAACAAGCCTAGCCTGAAATAGGACACACTCACATTGTGCTTATGTCATGTTGTTTGCTATCTGTGTATTTTTTATGCAAGAAGTGCAGTAGTTTTGTCTTAAGTGATGCGTTTCAACTGAAAAAGTACTGAATTGGCATTCATACAGCCTTTAGAATCTTCTTAATATTGTTTAGATCCCCCTCGTGCTCCCAAAACAGCTCTGACCCATTAAGGCCGCAAGACCTCTGATGGTGTGCTGTGGTTTCTGGCACCAAGACGTTAGCTGCAGATCCATTAAGTCCTGTAATTTGTGAGATGGGACCTTCAGGGATCGGACTAGTTTGTCCAGCACATTCCACAGATGCTCAGTCAGATTGAGATCTGGGTAATATGGAGGCCAAGTCAGCACCTTGAACTCTTTGTCATGTTCCCCTAGTTGTTCCTAAGCGATTTTTGCTGCGTGGCAGATCGTGTAATCCTGGGGGTCAGCATGGGCATTCTGAGCGCTCTGTGGCAACACAACACCACACACTGCAAGCTGGGATGCACTGTGTATTCTGACAGTTTTTTGCCAGAGCCAGCATGACGTTTTTCAGCAGTTTGTGCTACAGGAGCTCAGACCGACCAAATGTACTTGGATGTACTTGCCTTTACTCCCCATGCACATCACAGAGGCCTGGGCACCGACGATCTGTCTCTGGTTCACTGGTTGTCCTTCCTTGGGTCACTTTTGGTAGGTACTGACAACTGCATACTCTGAAATCTAAGTTTGGAGACGCCTACTCATTCAATGTATTTTCTTTGTTTCTATTATTTTCTACATTGTAAATTAATGCTGAAAACAAAGTAAATGATGAAGGAATGGAATTATGCAGTAAACAAAAAAGAGTTAATCAAACCAGGATATGTTTTGTAATAAAGTAGTTCTCGCCATGATGTGGAGTAGAACCGCTGTGGAATCGGATCATTTATATTTACGGCATTTATGAGATGCTTTTATCCAAAGCGACTTCCTTTCCCTAACTACAGGGGACAGTCTCCCTGGAGCAACTTGGGATTAAATGATGATCCCAAACATCAGCAACAGGTGATGTTTTCAATATTAATTTACAATGTAGCCAATAATAAAAACAAAGAAAATCATTGAATGAGATGATGTGTCTAAACTTGTGACTGGTATTGTATATATATATATAACCTCTACGGTAGTAAAATCGATCTAATCTACTGTACTGTTGCACAGTTACTGCCAGTAAGGGAGCTAATAAACTGCCAGCCTTCAGCTGTTCCAACTTCCAACAGCATGCCGTTCCTTCCGTGACTTGTGGCCTGAGCTGTAATTGCCGACACTAATGCTAATTACAGATTTAAAAGAGTTGGGTTTTTAAAAGAACATTACTTCTCACTGTCCTTGACTTTGATGGCCCTGATGAATAAACTGCCAAACATGGCGTGAAAGATTTGTGCTTTGATCTTGCACTCACAAATCCGGCTGTTGTATAAACATTGAGGTACAGGAGGCTGGGTGCGTGCATGGAGGATATCGGATATTGGCAGTGTATTCTGTTACCACCTAGAGATTTTCAAACACATGCATAATTCAATTATTCATCAAGGACAAACATCTAAGCATAGAATCTCAACGCTATATGAAACTTACTACAATAATATTTGTAGTTCCATTATACGGACAAAAGAATTTTGTGCACTGGTCAAAATGTGTCCACAATGTTGGAAGCATGCCGTTGTCTTGGTATCCTGAAGCATTAAGATTGTCTCCAGAATTCAATAATTAAGGGGTGTGTCCTATTGTCCGTATAGTGCATATACAACAACTGCATATACTTTTTCTTAAATCAAGCCTGAACTCTTCACATGCAGATACACTCCTGAACTGAACTTGCTTTCTCTCAAACACACACACACACACACACACACACACACACACACACACATTTGAAGCAATTATGCTACACCTGCCCCACCCTCATTCACAAGCTCACAATGTATTGTTCCTTGTAGCTTTAATGAAACATATGCTTTATTGCGCATGAGCTGTTATATAAAGTACATTATATATACTGTTGCTGCTTATGTTTCACAGTTGGACTGTTATTCCTCACCCCATAACCAATCCTTTTTTGCACTTTGCACTTCCTTTAATTTGCACTTACTTTAATTACTTTTCTCGCTATTTCTGTTTATTTTCTCTGTTTCTGTGGTCCTGTCCTCTACTAAAGTATTGCACTTTTTTGCACTCTGTGTAGTTGTGTTCACACTTTGTGTTGTCTTGTGATGTTGTGTGTTGTATCGTGGTCCTGAAATAACACGGCTTCACCTCACGATGTTCTCCATATGAGTGTTCAGTTGGAATGATTATACATAGATCTGCCAAGCTATGGGTGGCCTTCAGTATCAGCAAAACACATTCGGGTTTTAAAAGAAAGCTCACAGCAATTCAACAGACCATTTTCAATGATGAATCAGGTCTGTATAGATCCGGTTTGTGAAATATGTACCATCGTCTGGGAATGCAGAGCTTCAGGATTTCACCTCAGCGTGGCATTTGCAGATCCTCTGTAATGAATGGGCACATTAAAGCAAGCTTCTCAAAGTCCTTGACCGAACCCAGTGTGACAGTAGTCAGTGTGTACAGTTTCCTGTTTCCCGGCGCTCTAACTATGTGAAAATGTTTTGCTAATATGACGAATCTTCTCTCATGCAAGGCGGGTTTGTCACTGTATAAATCAGACGTGGAGCAGGTAGTCTGTCAGCGCCAGAACTGCCACAGATGGTCTTTGCATCTCAGCTAAGCTCTTATAGGCTTTAGTGCAGGCCCATGTCCCAGCATGAAGTATATTCTGGCCCTGTGTGCTTGTCTTGTCTTCGTATGATAAAGCTTTACAGTCAAACCCACAAGGTGGTTCTTTACTGCACTTGGAAAATCTTCACCGTTTCTTACTTTGAGTATTGGGAGACTGATGCTTCCTATCTGATACCGCCTTGGTTTGATATTTTTAGCTCTGGCTAGAGTTTGAGGCCATGAATGTCTGCAAATGTGTCCTTTCTGCTACAATTTCTCTAATTATTGTCAATTATTTATGCCAAAACGGTTTCCGTCCTTGTCCATCAGTGACATGCTTTAGCTGGGAGGATGCCGCTGAAGGAGCGGAATTCTGACTGCAGCATTTTTGGAATTTCAAGACCACAAGAGGGAGAACTATGGCGAGGGCAACCTGCCCAGGAACTGTAATCAATCGCAGATGTGTAAATTAGAATGTGTCCTCAGCCTGTGTCATGTGGGAATGATTTGTGGGCTTGATCCTACCTTGTGGTAAGAAAGCTGGACAGAAAGGCAGTGAGCCTGGGAAATCCATAACGTGCCCAGCTCTACCGAGGCAGCTTTCTCTTTTTTTTGTTCCCTCTTTCAAATTTTGGCACGAGCGAGGAAGGATATAAGAGGAGCGAGAGGGAATCAGGGTTTTAGGAAAGAACAGATTCCTTCATGCACAGTAAGTGTTGAATTAACCCCTTACAGGTCTTACTGTGAGAGTTCATTTAACAGTGGTGGGATTTGTGTGTGCCAAGTCTTTCCAATGATGAGTTTCTTTTTTCAAAGATAATGCTTGTCTCCTTAAAGTATACACTAAAAAGGTTCCTGCGTTGGATGTTTAAGGGCCCAGACCTTTACTGTATGTGAGAGGCTCTTTAAAAAAGGTTCACTCCATTTGCAACAGGTTTTATAAAAATGATCTCTTTAAAGAATATTCCACTACAGAACCTTCCCTTTAAAGAACCTTCCATTAAATGTTCTTCAGGAAGTCTTCTGTGGCTTTTTTTTTTTTTTGCCATTGTTGTGTTGCAGGATTTACAGACCTTATCCATACATATATATACTTTACGTGTTAATACATGGAATTATATGCCTAAAGATCAATAACTGATGAATAATCTTGACGCTCGTTCTAGTCAAGTTTGTGTCTGTGCGAGTTGATCAGAAAATGGACCCTCACAGCCCCATAGTTGAAACACATCTCTGCTGACAGAAATCACAGCCTTCGGGAGGGCTGTCTGTCACCCAAACACCGCTCTGGCCCGCTCTCAGGGTCACCAAGGCACAAACGGGTCAACTCCTGCACATATGGAGGCTTTTTGGAGCAGAGCCGCAGATTTGAGCCCGTACTCCTGCTCCTGGAGAGGGGCCAAGACAAACAGGCCCAGAGCTCCAGCGGACCTGTCCGTCGCGTCCACTCACTGGGCAGCTGCCTGAACCGCGGCAGCTCCAGCTCTCTACACATGTTTAGCAGACAAGAGCACAGACAAGCCATTGTGTCACACCGGGCTTAATTGTTCCCATGTAGATGCAGCTGCATGCTGATGAAGGCCTGTGTGTCGTTAAGAGGGTTCATCTGTTAGAGCGACGTGGTGGCCTGGATCACACCTAATGAATAAGAACTGAAATGTGAAGTGCAATAAAATAATTAGAAAAACTTTCTCAAGTTTTAGTTATTTAGTTTGGAGGACATTTGGTTATTAAAAGTCTAAACTAAAGATATACATTACTGTTAGAGTAGTGTTTAAAAATACATGTAGTTAACCAGCATTAACTCCTGAGTTGGAGAACACAGGCCAAATTAAAAAATGGTAGCTATCTAGTTAACATTAACATACTTAAGATAAAATAAGATCAGATAAACTTTTATTAAATGGGAAATTTGCATTGTTATGCAGAAAGTGGACAGCACAAACAGCAAAACGCAATAGAATAAAAACTACACCTCACAACAGAACAGTGTTAAAAGTAGACTGTATACAAACAATACAGAATATATATATATATATATATATATGTGTGTGGACGTGTGTGTAGTAAATATATAAATCCATTCCGTACATATAGTATACATATGTCACATCTGGTCACGCCCCAAAGGGAGCCCGTCACCTGAGTATTAGGTGGTACACAACTCTGGGCACATAGTTATGATGTCAGGGTTTGTTGTGTGTGTGGTCGTTTGGGGGCTTGTCGACCCAAGTGAGACTTCATTTGCTCTTTAGCTGGGTCGCTAGGTAACTAAGGACATGTCCACCTGTCTTGTGTTTGATTTGATTACTACTTGTTACTGAGTTGATTGTCTCTGCCGTGTGATTGGTTGTATGCATGTGCTTATGGGTTTTAAAAGTCCAGCCGAGCCACAAAATCTTTGGTCACTCAGCTACAAGGTTCTGGTTTGGGTTATGTTATTGAGAGAAGAACGGTGTTACGCCTGTTCACATGTTTTGTATTCACTAGAAGGGGAAGAAGGCAGACACTAGAAGGACTTTCCAGGTTTTCTGTTTAGTCACTGATGTATGAAATATGAATGTATTTTCCATTCACAACTGAGTTATATTTGAAGTGGATTGGATTTTTGATTGGATTTGGATTGAAATGGTCCTACCACTGATGATGACATGTTCACTGTTTACAAAACACTGGGGTGAGCGATGTAGTATGAATACATCACAATTCTTGTAGTTTATGTGATACATTTTTTCTGATAAACATGAAAATCAAAGGACTGGTAATGTGCAAAATAAGGACAATGTTGTCTAAGCAAAAATGTCTGAAAGTGTTTCATAGATCTGTAAGATTTGTGTGGTCAGCTACTTATGGGCAGATGTAATGGTGGCACTTAATTATTCATTTATAAAAAATTTTTTTCTGCTTCTACCTTTATTATATTCCAGTCATGACTGTTCTCAGTTCTTCCCTGGGTCAGTACAGACCTGTTCTCCCGTGAAAGCATGCGTGATGGTGGACAGAGCAGCATGCATGTTTGGAGGTGCATACACTTTTACTGCATGTCTGACAGTGAGAGAGTGGTAATACTGACTGTGACCGTGTGACTGCGAAAGCTCAGGTCAAAACGAGAGGCCTTTTTAGCTAAACAGACAGTTAGCGTGTGCACTGAGATGAGTACAATACTACCTCATTAAAAAACAATCTGGTTTTTTTTTTCGCCTTGCTTTGGTTGCATCAACACACATTTCTTTTCCGCAAATGTAAGCAAATTAGGCTTTTTTGTTTAAGTGAAGGATCCCCACGGTTAGCATATACAGTTCCCGAAGCTCTCGAGCCGAGATAATACGTTCTGCAATGTTCGGAAATGCACAGGAAACTCAAGCTGTAAACACAAAATGTACACACGCACTGGTGATTTATTTTTATTAGATTTTCTTAGCCAGAACGTCTGGAAGTGGAGTGTTTTTGTTGGGATCTCTTATTCCTTCCTCCACTGACCTGGAGAGAAGTCAAATATTGCATTTCCAGACCACGCAAAAACATATGCTTTGTGTTGTCCCATTGTGGCCGTATGCTAGGCTGCATTGTCCCTATAGCCTTCAGTATCCTCACAATAACCTTAATATCTCTGCCAAGCCCAACATGGAGGAACAAACCTCTGCTTTCCCTGCCCTGACACACGTCAGCTGAGACGTTAGAGCTAAAGAAGGATTGAAAAAGGTGTGCTGAAGAGAGAATAAGTAGAACAAAAAAGGTGTAGGGATGTGGAGGAAACAGAAATGTATAGTGATTGATACATAGTGCATACTGATTTCTGTGTACTCTTTTATTTCTTTTGTTTCTTCTATTTTATTCTATTTGAATTTTTACTCTATACCTGTAAGGCAAATAGAATGACCTTTCTGTAAACTTTTCTTGACTAATGATCAAATTTAAAGGAACAGTTTACACATAATTTATCATACACGTAATTTATCAGAAAAGACATGTTTGGAATCTAATTTCTGCTTCTATAATTTAATGCTGAAGCTTTGAGGTTAATGTTGCTAACATCACTTGCCGTTGATAGTCACCCAAATCTCCCTAAACCCACTTCATTTTTCTTCATTAAAGTGGCACTTGCCTGTGTGAATTTGAAATGCATGAACATAAAACATTCATCCATATTTTGCTGCCACAAAAACAGAATGTAGAATGACTCAGAAGTCCTACATCTGAGGCAGTTTGTGCAAACAGACCCTGTTGTCCAATAAGTTGCCCAAAGTACGCAGCTACACAACAATTCTGTACCACCTTAATGAAGTGCTGAATGGAGATTTGGGCAACTACTGACTTCTAGCAACATTATAGCTCCAGCACTAAACTGCAGAAGAAAAGACCCAGGCTCCAAAGATGTCTTTGTGGATGAACCACATCTAGGGTCAATGAAAAACTGAATAAATTTGATGTTTTGACAAGCTTTTCTTATAACCCCTAATACTCCAGTAAAAATGTTGCTATTTGTTATAACAGAGAAAATTCAAAATAGTTCCCAAACAACAAGGCTTAAGGTCATAGTTGAGCGATAACTCATGCCCTCTTTTCCTCTTACCCCATACATTGTCAGACATGTCTGCTGTTTGATGTTTGCTACTTTTGTTTTGCACTAGAGTTACATGGGTAACATGCAAAGGTTACTAATACGTTGCCTGTCTGAATTGTTCAGATTGCCTGCATCTAGAATGAAAACATCCAAAGTTTGTCCATAATTATGTCCATTTTATCTGCATTGAAAGCCATATATTTAATTCTATTTGGGTTTACTTAACAGGTCCATCTTGTCAAAGTGTACAAAGGATAGCTGCAGAACAAAATCACAGAACCTTTGGACTTCTCATTGTCTTAGCTGATCGACTACACTGCGAAAAACTTTATAAGATTGTTGCTGTCATTGCTGTAAATATTGTCACTGTATGAGCAAAAACCTGGGCGTCCAAAATTGGATTCAAAAGCTATTTTGTCGCATGTTCTCCTCGTGGTGGTCTGGGTTTCCGCCGGGGTCTCCGGTTTCCCCCAAAGTCTAAGTTGACGGTAGGTGTGAGTGTGTGTGAGTGAATGATGTGTGTGTGTGTGTGTGTGTGTGTGTGTGTGTGTGTGTGTGTGTGTGCCCTACAGTGGACCGGTGCCCTGCCCATGTTGCGTCCCTACCCGTAGACCCCGATAGGCTCTGGGTTCCCACGAAACGTGAGGATTAAAGGGTTACAAAAATGAATAAGAAGTTATTTTGCCCTGTTTTTATTGACTCAAATGTAAAGAAATGTAAATTACAGCTTGAAAAAAATACAAATATTTTGCTCCAACAGTAATTTTCTGTTGTTGACTGAAGAGAAAGGCTGCAGAGAGACAGAAATGATTATAATGGTGATAATTAAGATTAAGACGATGTCCAGTAAGCTTTAAACAGAACCAGAGAAGGAGAAACTGATAGAGGGAGTGAAGGATGGTGTTGATTTAAACTTATCATGTGTGTAGGGTTTGCCTTTTCTGGTAGTTGTCAAAGGCTAAGAGTGTGTAGGGAGTCCTGCAGGGATATAAAGCAGACAGTGGGAGAAATGTGTACTGTAACTGTACCTACCTGTTCTCTGTCCTGTCTTTCAGTGAGCAAACTAGAGGAGTGTGTGTGAGACGCCATGGAGGAAGACTTTGAACGTCGCAGAGAGCTCCGCAGGCAAAAACGAGAAGAGATGCAAAAAGAAGCAGAAAAGTACTGGCACTCTCTCTCTCTCTCTCTCTCTCTCTCTCTCTCTCTCTCTCTCTCTCTCTCTCTCTCTCTCTCTCTCTCTCTCT
>JBBJLR010000034.1:8805416-8826614 GCA_037577145.1 Brachypetersius gabonensis
TCTACCCTCTCTCTCTCTCTCTCTCTCTTTCTCTGTCTCTTTCTCTCTCTCTCTCTTTCTCTCTCTCTCTCTCTCTCTCTCTCTCTCTCTCTCTCTCTCTACTCTCTCTGTCTCTCTCTCTCTCTCCTCTCTCTCTGTCTCTCTATCTCAATGCTTTTCAGGCCTAACTGGACAGGCCTGCATTTCCCTTGTCCAAACAGTGCTCTCTCCGCTTGCTTATTCCTTATAAAGATTGCAGCATCTGTAAATCGTCTCCTCAGTGTTTTGGAGAGCTTCTACAGAGCAGTGTTACAGCATTTAACTTTAAGGGAAAATAAATGACAACGTCTTAAAGAGAGAATGTGTATTCCCCCACCTGATTGCACACTGAAAAAGGGATGCACTGAATTCCCAATGACTCAAATGTGAACATTATTTCTGCAAAATGCATTTAATGATACACAGATCAGGAGTGGATCTCCGGAGAGGGTTGTCTTACAATAACTGGGGAATGCGTGTCTGCAAAGGGTTACAAGTAATGAATAAAACAGAGATGATAATCATATGATGATGTAATATCTATTAATAAAATGCAAAGTCCATGTTCTGTGGTTTCTTGCCCCAAGATATTAGAGGTAGGTCTTTTGTGTCCTTTAAATGTCCTTTTTATGTCCTTTAAAAAGGTGGGGCCTCCATGGATCAAACAAGCTTGTTCAGAAAATTCTCAATTGGTTTGAGATGTGAGGAGGTCAACACCTTATAGTCACTCAGACCCCAAACAGAGCAAACCGACAGTGTAAACCCTTTCAGTAGTTAGTGCTAGAGTGGCTTTGTGGAACTGGACCAGACAGGCTAGCCTTGTTGCTGGTTGACAGGTTGTCCTTTCTTGGACCACTTTTGGTAGGAATAAAGCACTGCATACTGGGACCACCCCACAAGACCTGTTGTTTTGGAGAGGCTCGGACCCAGTCGTCGAGCCATCACAGTTTGACCCCCTGTCAAAGTTGCTCACATCCGTACGCTCACTCATTTTTCATTTTTTGAACTTCTAGAATTGACTGTTCACTTGCTGCCTAGTTTATCCCACCCAGTGCCACTGTAGCAAGAGGATCAATGTTATTTACTTCACCTGTCACATGTGTGAACAGAATAATCAGTTGAAATGAAAGTGAGGATAAGGATAATTTACATGATATTTCATATTTTGACAATACATATTTTTGAATTTTATGGACATTTAGGATATTTTGACTTTTAGAGTTCAGAAGAGGACAGAGTGATGTGGAAACATGACATGAGTGTTGGGTATTATGTTAGGACTGTTGTGCATCACTGTCAGTCACTGGCTGTGTATTTACTCTGGGCTTATTTAATGCAGATTATAGTCAGAATCATCCAAGTTCATTTGTTTCTGCAGAACATTTCGCTGGAAATTGGCAGTTGGCAAATCAGTTCCAAATTTATCACAACAGGCTTTGGAAATGCCTTTCCACGGTCAATATTTACATGTTTCTCATAATCTAATAAGTCACAAACACTGAACAGTCCTATGCACTTAGGCCTGAAGAAATGCCTTTTTTCCTGAAGTGAAAAAAGAAGTTTGTTTCGTTGTTGCTCCTGCTGGGTTTGAGTAGAATGTTTATAGCGTGAGATGATTTGCTTTTTGTAAACTGCAGGGTGATGTGGCTCTCTCACCCTGCCTGAAGCTGCTCCATCCTCCTACCAATCCCTTATATGGCCTGGCAGGCAGTTGTGTACAGTTCAGGATGACAGATACACCAGGGGTGTGTGTGAGAGTCAGGATGCGAATCAGCCACTGCCGTATAGTTACCAAAGGGTGTGACTTCTAAATGGAAGTCTGTTTTTCTCCCTAGGTGTTTTGTATACACTCAGATTTGACAGCTGTACACTCCATTCTAAAGTTTTTTTTCTAGTGATGTATCAGTTGCAGCACATTCTACATCTGAAGCTCTTCTCATTTAAATCATCCATACTGTTGTTAAACATTTGTTGGGTAATCTAACCTGCCATCCCGGCTGTAACTCAACTACACAGTATAGGAAAATGGGTTCTTATTGAGAAAAGCAATTTTAGAACAGTGTAACACAGAGGCAGGACTTGATTTAGGAGAGCGAGGAGCACACGCTAATGCATTTCATTTTTACAAAATTTAAAAGCATTTGAGGAAGAATATTGTTTATTCAAGCGACTCACACATATCTAGTACAAATTAAAATGCGAAGTTTGTTTCGGGCACAGCAGTGGCTGGTAAATCAATGCAATACGCAATTCATTCAGTACATATAGTTGATCTTTAAGTACAGGGGTCCTCGAGTTACACCACTCATCCGTTCCTTTGATAGTGATGTAACCCGAAATATCGGTGTAAGTTGAAACACACCCTAGTCACTTACCGATCCTAACACAGCTTTAAAGTCATAAAAACACAACTAAGCCACAGAAAAAGGCCAAAGAAAACTTATTCACTCATACGGCGGATTACTGCATATTCTTCCACCGCACACAACCAAACCAGCTCACCCACATTGTCCGTAAGTACGAGGATAATGGTGTAAGCCGAGTCGGAGTGGGAGTGAGTGTTGTAAACTCAAAATGTTGTATGTTGAGACTGTTGTAACTTGAGGAGCCCCTCTATTGACATCCCAAAACGCTTAGAAAACTTTACAGAGAGATATTGTGACATACTTGATCACAATAACGAAAAATATTGTCATATTGCCCAGCTCTAACATTCAAGTAACATTCAAGTAATGCTTCTGAGTAATGCACTAATGATAATTGCTGCAGACTCAAAAGGCGGAACCATCTGAGCTGAGCGAGAAATCAGTCCACCAGATAAAACAATCCCTCCATCATCTCTGCTGCCAATTCCACCACGCCTTTCTCACTAACAGCTTCTCAGATGGAGATATAATGAACTCTGACTGCATGAAGCACTTCCTCTTTGCAGACACGTCAAGGACGGGGAGTGAAGAGAAACACATTCCTCATTACTTTCTCATTGCTGGAACACTGGAGACGTCGTTGAGCGTTTCTTTGTTGCTTCGTCTGTGATGAAAAACAATAAACTGTATAATATACAAGGCAGCTAAACAGTAATGCTGCATTGGACAGCCGACTGAAGAACTGCGGAGTGGTTATGTGTTTGGACATCCAAGAGAGAAAGACTTTATTGAGATGGATGAGCCTCAAATCTTAACCACTCTGTTCATGCAAGAGAGAAACCTCAAGGCAGTTACACCACATCCATGCCTTTATAGTGGAAAAAACAAAGTTTATTGGAAACAGGAAATATTCAGGGGGAAATTATTGATATGAAGCAATCCATTTCCACGTCCACCCAACTCAGTGTGTCCAAACCTTAATAACTTTTTAAAGGGCTCTTGTTTCTGGGGAAGGGAATCTAATACAGGATCGTTTAAGGTCATGTGTGTTTTTTTTTATGAGTGGAGTATTGCGTAATGGTGTACATGGCATTTTTACAGCAAGTTCATCTTAGCTGGTAGTGAAATTAGCCGCTGGCTGTGTATCAATTCCATGGTCGTACTGTGGTCTGTACCGCAACGTGTACGGCTATTTCCTTCACCTAGTGGTCAACATGGTCCCATATCAGACGCTCAAGGTCATAAAGAGGGAAATTCTGGTAGAAATGTGATTCATCTCACCTGGCAGACTCCATTACACAGTTTATTGCACCTGAAAGAAGACATTATTCTCCCCATAGTTTCTCAAATCGTTCAATTTAAGTGGTCAACCCTAGTTCCCCTAAGATCACGAGGAGCGGCTTTACTGCATTTTTCCCACAGTTCTCTTGGTCTGGCCTTTCCTGAGACACAGCTGCTTCTCTCCACACCACCAGGTCAAGGAAACTCCACAGACGATGGAATGTTTTGACTGCTGTTTTTCTTCCAGGGCTAAATACCCGGCCATGGTGTTTCTGACTTTGACAAGAGAGTCGGGCTGTTCGCTAAATCGCTTCCTCTCCCCACCCGTTTGGTTTGTGTTACTTTGGGTGTTTGACAGATACAGTGCATGGATGTACAGTATGAGCAACTTGCAAATTCCTTCCTAGAAGAAATTTCCTCCTTGAAAATTGCGTGACTGTCTCTTTAGATGACCTCTCCAGTTTGGAAATCCCAGAAAGGATGGGATTGTGTAGGATTTCCGTTCACTTTTTTAAAAGCCAGAATGAATAAGTGGACTTCTTGTCCCTGTTTTGAATCTTTCCTCCTTCCGCAACATCTGTAAATCATCGTCGGGGGAAGTCGAGAGGGGGAAGGGAAAGCCGTGCCCATCTTCTATCAATGGGCCATTTCAAATGCACTTTCTCTCTCTGATAAACACTGGCATACCAGGGCAAACTGAAGCCAGGCCAGACCCACTCCACAGTTTAACTGGGAGGGAATGGTTTGGGCCGCTCCACTTATTGGTATTGTCTCAGAGAAAGAGAAACAGCTGTGAGAGACAGGCTGCTTCAGCATGATTTGGCTCCTCACTAGGTTGCAAAAAAATAAGGCTAATTCACTTCTGCATGATGATGCTCCTGGGACTTTCCCCTCTGACTAACAATGCTAACTGCTTTCTGTCTGTTTCTATTTTGCAGATTTACCTGCAAAGGGAAAAATATGTAAGGACAGCATTTCTCTTTGCCAGCTGACTTGTACAGCGGCCAGAACAGAATCCTTCAGTACAGAAGTCACTTCGGTGTTACATCAAATTACCCAGTGAAACAGAATTAGAACTTAGCTTTTTAACATAGTTGTCAACCGTGGACTGAACTGGTTTGTGGTTTTACCTAAAAATTGACTTTTTTTGTAATGATATGGTCTGTCTATCTTTAAAAGTCACTTTCAGTCTTATTATATGTTTCAAAAAGCCATATCTCTAACACCTCCCACTGGGGTTGCCTGTTCATTTTCAGTGAAAATAAATTTTCTGTGGATTTTTGTTCCATTAGGAATGGTATCCAGTTTTATGCGCACAGTTTATTCATTGCATGTGCATATATATATATATATAGTTCTGCTTGACGAAAATAATGAGAATGATGAGAATTGTAGTATAATATAAGCATTTTGGCAATGCATTTAACGACATAAGTATACATATATAAAACAGCTTAAAAGAAACTGCTATGTCCGTATGTCCACATTGCTGACATGATTCATGTTCATGTTGTTTGCATTTCACATTCTCCTTATATAAGTTATGATACTGTCACTGACAAACACACACACATACATAGTCTTAAATATGGGTGTTGTTTATACAGACACGTTTGGTCAGTTGTTAATCAGTTATTAACTCCTTGGGGTGACGTAAAATCTGTGATTCTTGAAACCTACCCAAGTTCTTCCGTGGCTCAACCCTGTTACCTTATAGACAGGAAATCTGTGTCACTCATCTGGTAATGTACTTTGCTCTCTGTCAAGGACAACATTTGATGATGATGATGAGGAGGCTGCCCGAGAGCGAAGGAGGCGAGCTCGCCAGGAAAGGCTGCGCAACATGGAGAACGAGGAGATAAGCAGCACTGCTAAAGAACTCAACGACACTGACAGGTAGAGCCTCACAGAACTCAGTACTGACAGATACAGACTCACAGAACTCAGTACTGACAGATACAGTCTCACAGAACTCAACGTCACTGACTGGTAGAGCCTCACAGAACTCAGTACTGACAGATACAGACTCACAGAACTCAACAACACTGACAGGTAGAGTCTCACAGAACTCAGTTCTGACAGATACAGACTCACAGAACTCAACAACACTGACAGGTAGAGTCTCACAGAACTCAGTACTGACAGGTAGAGTCTCACAGAACTCAGTACTGACAGATACAGTCTCACAGAACTCAGTACTGACAGATACAGTCTCAGAACTCAACAACACTGACAGGAAGAGCCTCACAGAACTCAGTACTGACAGATACAGACTCACAGAACTCAACAACACTGACAGGAAGAGCCTCACAGAACTCATTACTGACAAGTAGAGTCTCACAGAACTCAGTACTGACAGGTAGAGCCTCACAGAACTCTGTACTGACAGATACAGTCTCACAGAACTCAGTACTGACAGGTAGAGCCTCACAGAACTCTGTACTGACAGATACAGTCTCATAGAACTCAGTACTGACAGGTAGAGACTCACAGAACTCTGTACTGACAGATACAGTCTCACAGAACTCAGTTCTAGTAGGTAGAGCCTCACAGAACTCAACAACACTGACAGGTAGAGTCTCACAGACCTCAGTACTGACAGGTAGTCTCACAGACCTCAGCACTGTAGGGTAAAGCATCTTAGAACTGTGAGAGCTTGTAAAACTCATCATTCCTGATACTAACAAATCATCAACTTCATCGCCTTCATTTAATCCAGCAAGACCACAATCCCCAAACAGTCTGTAGACTCTTTGCAGTACTCATGATTGTCTGCAGTAAATATAAAAAAGCTTTTCACATGAGCATAGATGTATTACTGAGTCAACAAGGCCTTTATCATCTGATTACCTCTGATTGTATTTTATTTGGCACAGTTACCGTGATCGCATATATTTTCTCCAGTGTTCAAGACACAGGTTTTACAGCACTGATTACGACCCCGGCGTCTAATGATGATGACCAGGCTC
The DNA here is from genome assembly GCA_037577145.1 of Brachypetersius gabonensis. Taxonomy (NCBI): domain Eukaryota; kingdom Metazoa; phylum Chordata; class Actinopteri; order Characiformes; family Alestidae; genus Brachypetersius; species Brachypetersius gabonensis. The sequence continues at coordinate 8,812,051 of JBBJLR010000034.1, forward strand.
TCCTGGAGCGGCTGGCCAAACGTGAGGAGCGCAGGCAGAGGAGGATGAGAGACGCCATGGAGAGGCAGAAAGAGTTTGACCCCACTGTAACCGATGGAGACAGCAGCACCAGCGAAGACAGGCCAAGCCACACAAGCCAACTCGGGGAAGAGGAAAAGGAGTCCACTACAAACAAGGTCAACTCGTTTACAGAGAAAGTGGAAAAGAACGAGGAAGCAAAGGTGGAGGTCAAGGAGACAGTGGTAGAAAAGAAAGAGCCTGTATCACCACCAGCTTCAGAGGAACTGAAAGACATACAAGAGGAGCAGAAAACGGAGGAGGAGGACGAGGTGAAGCCCCCGAAATCATACCTCAGAGAACAGGTGCACTGATTCAAAACAGTTTTACAAACATGGTTATGGTTATGAAGCAGTGAATTTTTAAATGTTTTAGCCACTGTGTTCATGTAAAATAATTATTTTTATATCTACAGGGATCCACAGAAGAGAAAGACAAAGAAACTGTCTCAAGAAACAAGGTATGACAGTGTTAACATTAATGTTAAGGCTTCTGGATGGAAAATCAGAGGTATACAATTTTGAAGTGTTGCATAAACAGTTACATGTTATATTTTATAGGAAGAGAGTGAAGATCGAGCTGTCAGTATAAGCGCTGTGGCTGAGGAGAAAACAAATACAGGTCTAGAGAGTGCAGATTTAGAAAAGAATGAGGTTAAAAATGAAGAATTGTTACCAAAGGAACCTGTGAGAGAGGAAGAAAAAGTTGAAGCAGTCAAGGAGGAACCTGTAAAAACCAAGACTGAGGAGGAAGGGAAGCCTGTGGTGAAGGAGGTGGAGATGCCACCAAAGAAACCAGAAGAAACACCTGCTGCTCTTAAAACACCAGTTCCGCTTGAGAAGAAGGAGGTAGAGAAACCAAAGAATAAGGTAGAAAAACCACACATACAAGAGAAGAAAATGGAAGAAAAACCAGACAGGTCCAAGAGAGAAATAGAGGTGAAGGTCGAATTCCCAAAGAAAGAAGCCTTGGAAAAGCCCCCTATGAAAACTGAAGCTGAGAAACCAGCGGCCGTGAAGAGAATCGAAGAAAAGCCACAAGTTTCGAAGAAGGAGATTGAGGAAAAACCGAAATGGAAGAAAGAGGCTGAAGAAAAGCCAAAAGCTAAAATTGAAGAAAAAGCCAAAGCCAAGGAGGTATTCACCTTCCAGTTTGGCTTCAGACTCGCAGATCACAAATTCAGCCGCTTCATCTTTCCATGTTTTTTCGGTCACAAAGCATTCTTTGTCTTTGAGATTGAACACAGCTGTCAGATTTACTGTCACCTAGTTCTCCTAATGTTTGCTACGCTTAGACTGCATTACCTTTAAAGATTAAAGGTTTATGGGTCTATTGCACTGTTGTCTGCTCGCTACAAAATACCCAGTAAATACGCAGTGCAGTGATGCTGGCTGTTTATTTGAGCACGCTTTTCCACCACTTCAACCTGTTTGAATTATAAATCTGTTTAGCAATGATTGCACACAAATAAGAACAAAAATCCACTAAAATGTTTGTACTCTGTACATTATGACTAAATCTATAGGACTTTAAATCATAGCATTTGTCAGTTCTTGACTGAAGGCTTAATCATTTAGATGCATTCACTTTTGTGGAAGTCTAATCTGTGGCTTATTTTTGTTGTAGGTTGTGGAGGAAAAGCCAAAACCGTCATTTCTACGTGATAAAGTAAGCTGTCTGTAGTTTAAAAAATAATGTCAGTTTTACTTTATCATTTTTACCATATAATACAAGAAATCTTGTATTTGAAATGAAAGCATTTCATATCAAAGTTTGTTGTTATATTGCACTGTTGTTAATTGTCTATTTTTTTTCCCATTGTCTTATTATCTTTCATTCTTTCTTGTTGCACTGAGCAGGCCCATGCCAAAACATTTTCCCTTGGGATGAATTAAGTTCTTTGTTATTTTTATTCTCTTATTCATAAGTATTTTCAAATGACCAATGTTCAGTTTTGATGACTGTCTCTCCATTTGTGTGTATCTGAGCAGAAGGAACCAGCCAAGCAGCAGAATGGAGAAGACACCTCAGCTAAATTCAAGAAACCTGAGAAGCCAATTGGGTAGGAGGGATGGATCTGTCATACAATAAACAACCAATGAGATTTAGTTGAGCTATTTGCAAGGAGGTCATGACGTTGCTGACATCTACAACATCAACTTTCACATGAACACTTCACTGCTGGCAGCCAAATGCACTTCACATTTACAAACACAGCCCATTTCACTGGAAACCCCTTCCCTGAAGCTCCTTCTTGCTGGTACAGTAACCCCTTAGTTTTAGGCGGAGCAGCATTCAGTCTAACGCAGATTTTTTTCTGAGAACTGAACTGTATTACTGCCACCAGTCCAGCGGTGGCGGTAATACACTGAAAAGTTGTCAACCGCCATAAAAGGATGAAGAAGAAGTAGCAGCTGCAGCATGTAGCAGGACTGCTTTTTCTCTTGCCCTTGTGTTTAAGTGTTTTAACGCCCCCCCCCCCCACACACACACACACACACACACACACACAATTTTCAACAGTTATCTCAGTTTATTTAGTATTAGTAAGCTGAGCCCTGTCTAAACAAGTAGGTAGAGAGAGTTATTCAAAAATCAGGCACAAGGGCCGATATAGATTAACCAGAACGTGGAAACCTTAAACGTGACAACAGGAACCAGGAATACGCAAAATAGGAGCTAGCACAAGCACAAAGACATAAAGCTTGACATAAACAATGACCGACCAGGAGAATGACACAGGACATAACTTAAATACATGAATACAAGAACACAGAACCAATTCACAGATCACAGAACCATTTAACCCTGAGTACCCACAGCTGAAGCCTTTTCCCAGGCTAGGGTACTCAGGGTGTCAAAATAAGAGTCCCAAAAGCATGAAAATCAAAAACATAATTTCAGCTCCACCTAGTGGTCGCTGACCAGACCGTGACATTTACTGTATACAGTTACAGATTGCAGCCCATTTACTGATGCATGGTTTATGGTAGCCAGCTCTGAATCCTACATCTTGGCTCTGTGCAAAAATTTGAACACCCCTGGTCATGTTTTGTTGGCGTTCTTAACATGTCCTTTCGGTGGAGCAAGTTTAAATTTTTGTGCCTGACATTTTGTAACAAAAAGGGTAAAATGTGCCTCAACCTTTTCACAGGCCGTGTTTTATCTTCTAGCGTAAATATGCATAAAAATGTACAGAATTGGGTTTTCTGTATGTGGATGTGATCTCACATGGTGGGGGTTTCTATATAAGTAGTTGATGAGTACAATATGTGTTTTGAACTCTTCTAAAAGTGTTTCTGCGTGTGTGTGTGTGTGTGTGTGTGTGTGTGTGTGTATGTGAATATGTGTAGTCGTCTTGGGCTGCGCTCTCCTGAAGAGGAGAAGCCAGACCCTAAGGCGAAGCAGGAAGCTGAGCGCAAGCTGGTAGAGCTGAAGCAGCGGAGAAAAGAGACGGAGAGCGAGGAGTTTGAGAAGATGAAGCAGAAACAGCAAAGCGCCGAGGCTGAACTCGAAGAGCTGAAGAAAAAGAGAGAGGAAAGGAGGAAGGTACTGGAGGAGGAGGAGAGGCAGAAAAAGCAGAAGCTGGCAGAGAATAAGGCCAAAGAGGAGGTAGATACACTCCAGAGCTGTGCTGAGATCTTTATAAAGACACAGCCTAGGAAATCCAGCACCTTATTACTAACAAATTACACACCAAAGCATTCATTTCCGCCCGTCTTCCCGCAGCAAGAGAGGCAGAAGATGAAAGAGGAGATTGAGCGCAGGCGCGCTGAGGCAGCTGAGAAGAAACGGCAGAAAGAGGAATCCACTGAAGAGGCCAAGGCAGCATTCAAATGTGTCTCACCAAAAGGAGCCTCCGCTAAGGTCAGCCACGTCTGACCTGAAAACAGCAATAAAAAAAGTTTAACTGTCATGTGCTCACCTCTTTGCCTCTTTTGACCTTATGGGATGTGTTTCATACACCATTTCTATGTTGCATCATCAAAAAAAAAGCTAAATCCCCACTTTTAAGGGAGGCTTCTTCTTATGAACTATTTGTCCATCCATTAGTTTGAAAGACCTTTAATATGTGATTATTGTACAGTAAGGGCGAGGGATTTTAAATTCTACACATGTACAGTATTTCTCTTTGGTTCATACAGATCGGTGAAAAAGCTGACTTTTTGAGCAAATCAGCACATAAAACGTAAGCCTCAATATGTTGTTCCATTATTGATCGTCTTAGTCACTCTGTAACCTCTGTACTTCCTGAGGACTGTTCTTTTTTATTCAGGACGGTGAAGACGCCACACACCCCAATCGTGTGTAAGATAGGCAACAGGCTGGAGCAATACACATCTGCTGTCCAGGTAAGCACTGAAATGTACAGGGGTTCAGGCTCATTGCCTCAGTGATTCAGTGATTCGTTGTTGCATTGATTTCTATAATAAATCTATTGGTTTATTGGTTTATTGATTCATTGGTTCACAATTTTAGAGCGTATGCACAACAAGCCATCAAAATGAAATGGGTGAAAAAGTCTTATATTATATACAGTAACCCCCAGCTTTTGGTAGGGGTTACGTTCCAAGAGCACCTGTGTATAGTGAAAAACCGAGTTGTTGTGTTTTGGTTAAAAAACAAAGCTCCAAATGTCAAAATTTTTATAGTGTAAACCCTAAATATGCCCACTAATATGCTCCCAGAATTTTAAACTCAGTTTAATGCATTACCCTTAAAGAAAATGTAAAGGTAAACCAATATACACCTCTTTTAATTTAAATTCCTCGCCGAGATACAGTATGCAACTCGGAAGGTCGTGGGACAAAAGTATTGGGACACCTGTCGAGGTGAAATGTTTTTGGGGAAATGCCCCTGATCTTCTCGCTTCTGGTTCTCACACGGCCCTGAGACTTGAATGTAAGTCGCTTTGAATAAAAGCATGTGCCAGATGAATGTAGTGTGATGTAATTGTAATGTAACTTTTTAATCTTCTTTTATTATGCAGACTAAGGACGTGAAGTCTCCCAAGTCTCCTGTGAAGGACCTGCCTGTGGTGGAAGGGGTTCGCAACATTAAGAGCATGTGGGAGAAGGGCAATGTCCAGACTTCTCCTGCCCCGGGCCCTGCGCCCTCCTCTGCTGTTACCAAGGTACAGGACATAGTCTGACCAAACAAACTGGACTTGTATCACTTGTATCCCACTACATCATTTCAACATTTGGAATCAGTTCTCAAGTTCGTTGTTGGTCATTTAGTTTACATATAATTTCTATATACATAGATGTATATATTTTATAATACAGATGTCCATATTTTATATTTCTAGATTGTATAGTGTACATTTTATCATGTACTTTTGGTATAGTATTTTATTTTTATTTTATTTCATTCTGTTTTATTCTATTTTATTCTATTATTTTCTTCATTTTTCTGCTCCTGACTTTGTACTGTCCACTTTCTGCCATGACAAAGCACATTTCCCACTTCTGGGGCTACTAAAGGTTTATCTTATCTTGTCTTATGTTAATATTACATTTCTCTTTACTGGAAACGAGGAGAAACTGTTTTGTGAGAAGTAATATTATTTATAGTCAAGTTGTCTGGAGATTTTGTCTCCACTAAACTCAAAAGACTATTAGCTGTGGATCTGTAAATGAAAACAGTCCATGCTGCCTACACACAGGAAACAGCTGGACTAAACATCGGTGTGGCAGGACGCATTAACAGCTGGAAAACAAAGACTCCAGAGACCAAGACCTCCGAAACAAATCCTGTTGAGACAAAACCCCCGGAGACGAAGACCCCAGCGCCAGGGAAACCTGCAGGAGGCAAACCTGTAAGTCCTTAGCTTATCCATGGATCTATTAAACTATACAAGTTACCAGACTTATACAGCATTTCATCTATCCCCTGCCTGGCCTACATTCACCATGCAAATTGAGTAGGGCCTGCAAATTATGTAAGAGTGTCGTCTCCCTCTCGTGTCAAAACGGTGCCAATTTTTCAAAGATGTACCATCATCTGGATGGGGGAAGAGAGAAAAAACACCTCCGTGGACAAAACTAAACCCCCCTGGTTTGCATAGCGCACCAGATCTGTACACTGCTAACTCATACATGATATGAACAGAAAACTGTAGTCATGACCAAAGTCAGTGAAAATGGCTACACATTACCACCTGGTGGACACGGTGATGACTTTTCCTTTTAGGAAAGACGAGCAATAATGAGGAACTGATTTCTATCGCCTGAAATGTACCCATGTGTTTTTATCAGACAGCTTAGGCTTTCTAGTACCAGACAAAAAATCCTCAGTAACGATATATGATCATGGGGATGGAAGTCAGTGCAAGGTCAGGCACTTGGAGAGTTTATGTGCTCCATGGTCATGTGGCCGGGATCCAACATTTCTCCCAGACTCCTCTCCTCTCCCCTCCCTGGCTATATTTCACACTTGGGCTGTATTTATTTTAAGCTACTATTACCAGTTTAAAGATCACTCACAGTGTAATGTACACATATCGAAGAGTGAATGGGACTCTCGTTCAGTTGTGTAACTGTATCTTGTACAAAAAGAGCATTGATCATAGTGACACTTGGACTGGATACTTTATAAGACCGCAGGAGGACAGCCTCTGTGGAAATTCAGCCATACTGATACATGAGGATTAAGCTCCCTACATGAAACATACCCTGAAAAATGAAACTGATTTTTTTTTTCCAAGGACAAATTCCTTTTAAAAAGCCCAATTTCTTTGTGAAGACCTATATAAACCTATGGGGCCCTTTGTGTCATTTGATTGTGTCATTTGTGTGCTGAAATGAGAGTACACAACAAAAATACATTATAAATAACAGGTTTTCATTGCCCAGTTTCTTTTTATGAGGGACTGATTAAAAAAAGCTTAGAAACTTGGTCTAAGTGAAGCTGCTCATCTTGATGTTAGCGTTGGTAGTTAGTATGAAGCAGGAGGTTAACGGAGGTACTGCACCTTTATATTAAAGGTCTTATTCAAAACCTCTGATATACCTTGACATGTCAAATGTTGATTCCAGTACATTCTCTACAGAGAACACACTTTTCACCTCTTACTGACCACAGCATTCTGTGGACATGGCATAATGCATTTAGTGTTGATTATTTTTGGAGAGTTTTATTTTGATTTATACAACATTTTATATTGTTGTTGTCTTTAGTGTAAGCAGTTTCCTTTGGGTTCAGTTTTCTGATTCTCATTCTGAGTCATATATATACTCCATCTCTGTCAAAAATGAGATAATGATGTTGAGTGAATGCTCTCCACACGTAGTATATGTAAGTCAAATCAAATTGCTTCAAAAACATTAAATACCACTCGCCTCGTTTGAAATATCGATATGTGCCACTTCTGTTTGGCAGCGAAAGCCTCTATGTTCTGAGAACCAATCAGAACACAGCTGGCTTTTTTGTGGACAGCATTGTTAATGATTGAGAGTGCATGTGAGAGAGAAACAGATAGTGTGTGTGCATGTGTGTGAGAGAGTGTGTGTAAGTGAGAGTGTGAGAGAATGAGGGAGAGAGTGAGTGTGTGAGAGAGAGATAGAGAACAAGCGTGTGAAAAAAGTGAGAGGGAGAATGAGTGTGTGTATGAGAGAGAGAGAGCATGTGAGAAAAAAAGTGAGAAAGAGAGAGAATGTGTGTGTGTGTGTGTATGAGAGAGAGAGAGAGAGTGAGAAAAGTTTGGGGAGTGTATTGTGTATGGGGTGGAATTAGCTCATGAGCACAGGTGCCATCCGAAAATGGGTATGGATGTATGAATGAACCTAACCCCCGACCCCACCCTTCCAACCAAAACACCCCTCTGCTTACGTGTCATCATCATTTTCAGCGTCTTCAGTCGCATCTTTGGTGATTTAACAACTCTGTCTTACGTCTGTGTGGAGGTTTTTGCAAAAAAGGGATCTTTGGATTAAGCTGGTTTAGACCCAATCAACAGATTGTTTAAAAGCAGTACATTGGCTGAAGATATATTTCTTAAAAAATAAATTTTTTTATAACCTTATCATTGCCTTTGAAATGAAGTTGCTGAGCTTGAACATAGGAGCCTGATAGAAAATGCTCCTTTAAAAGAAAAGTGGTCAGGTGGATTTAGAGGGTTTTGCATCTGAATTCTTCATTTAAGCTGTGCCCTATGCAAAAGATACAGCACACTTAATAAACACATATTAAACTTTGCTTCCAGTAGGGTATGTGTTGACTTATATCCTATTAGAACACGGGCTCTATGTACTGTACAGGGGATCCTTGAGTTACTCAGATCTGTTCCTTCCACAGGGATGTAACCCGGAGTTTGGTGTTAGTAGAAACACAACCCAGCCTCAGTCCTAACACAGCTGTAAAATCATAAAAACTAAGCTACAGAAAAAGGAAAAGGAAAACTCCCTCACTCATACGCTGCACACAACCAAACAAGTTCACCCATGTAGTCTGAAAGTACGAGGCTAACGTAAGTGGGAGTGGGCGTAAACTCGAAACGCCATAAGTGCAGACTGTTGTATCTCGAAGACCCTGTATAGTATTGTATAGTATAAGCTACTGTGGTGCTTTTAAGGCAGATAGATCACATTTTTCCATTGACTTATAAATTCATTTTCACTCTGTTCCTTGAATCCAAGTCTGTCTACTCTTTGTTTTTATCTTGATCTCAAATGTTCTGTTTCTGACTTCTTCCTCTTGGCAGCTCCTCTCAGCTGTTCTCTGCCCTGGTCTTTCGCTTTCTCTCTCCACCATTCCTCTCTCCTCTCCGGGCTGATGAGGTAAAGCTGCTGTCACCTGCAGAAATAGCTGAACAGTACGAGGTGCTTGGTAGCAGGTATGTGATAACTGTACTGTGCGATTTCTGTAGGAACCGAAGCCCACTGATGTGTCTAAAGCACGCGGCATGTGGGAAACCAAGGGCTCCACCCCTGCAAAGGTAAGCCCTCCGCTGCAGAATCACTCATGCAAACATGTCCAGCTGTTTTGCTTCCTGTCTCTTTTTTTGGTGTGCTTTTAATGTCGGTTCCATTTGATGCGCTCAGCAAAAGCACTGACGAAAGCCCAGTGTCCGGATGAGAGGGAAACACCGTGAGTACTGCAGGAGTGCTGATAGGACTGTGCTATTGCTCTGTATTCCATAGTTTATTGTTCACTTCGTGCATTAGACTGTGTTCAACCACTGAATGGCTATGTGAAGTGACATTAGAAGATAAAGGGGAGTTCACGGCACAACTTAACACGCTTCAGTTTAACTACATCAATATATCTGTGTTACATTTTATCTTACAGTAGGCCGAGCCTTGCACTCCCCTGTTGTATTGGCTTTCAGCATTTAAAGTGCATTTCAATACACTGGACATGTAATAAGATGAAACAGAATTGATGCAACAAAAACATTTTGAATATGAGGCCATTGAAACAGCATAAAAAACAAAGGGACCACAAACATAAAGGGGACATTTGGCTGATGCCCTTATCCAGAGCAACTTACAGTCATTAGTTACAGGGACAGTCCCCCTGGAGACACTGGGGGATAGGTCTCTTGCTCAAGGACACAATGGTAGAAAGTGCAACTTTGTGGTCATCAGGTTCACAGGCAAGTGTTTTACACACTAGACCACTACCACAAACATAAGCCTCTGTATAATAGTAATACTATAATAGTAATTTCTAATATAAAATCAAGTCAGTTTGAGCCTGTGGTCTAAAAGAAGCTGCACACTATTGATTTTAACTCAGTATTTTGGCTTTGCTGCTTAATTTCTCATTTTATTTTTTCATTATAGACACACACACACACAGACTCACACACAGATGTTCATATTACTTCATTTGTGAGGACATTCTATTGACAGCAATGCTACACCTAAACCTAAACCTAACTCTAATCAGTAAATTGAATTTGTGATGAAATGTAATAACCAGCAAAATGTCCCCACTTTTAGAGGTTTGTCCACTTGTCCTATCCCATTGTACATGAACACACACACACACACATTGCCAGTGTGTGATGAGTGGTTTAACAGCGCTGTTGTGATGTTTGATATTGCTGTGCAGTGGGTAAGACACTGGTCCCATCAGACTGCAGAAACTTTCTCACACTTGTGTACTGAATGATGTACTGAATGATGTACTGAATGATGCACTGAATGATGCACTCATGTGTGATGTCAGACAGTCATATGCAAATGTTTAAACCACCCGAGACACGTGTTCCTGAATTGAAAATCAGTAAAATACATCCTCATCAGCGAAGTTAAACAGGACTGTTTTCTGCACATTTAACTGCATTCACTCTTTATTCGCTAAACATAAAATGTGCCACAATTTTTCCACAGGCTACTTTTTTTCATATTTCTTTATAGAGGATGTATTCTAACTGTCAGCTCTATAATTATTGGTAGCCTTAAGAAAGATGGTCATGAAAAATAATGTTTGTGGTTAATTATGTGAGTCTTAGATTTAGTCTAAAAGCAAAATCTCTTATTAAGAAATGTTGGTTTTAGGATATAATTTTAGGACTCTTTTATAAAGCATTAGAAGAACAATCTGAGACCTCACCTCAATACAGAATCCCTCCAGATTTATACAGGATCCAGTCATTTTTAGGGGTGCCGATAATTGTGACACCTGGTTTTGAGAATTTTTATTTAGGCTAAATTAAGTTTTACATTAGACTAAATGTACTCCAGTTGGATTTTCAGTGTGGGATTGAAGTAATTAACCACAAAGTCATTTTGACCATTTTTACTTATTTTAACAAAACATACGACTTTTGCATGTGGCTGTATGTGATGTGGTTGAACAATAACTCGGTTCACTGTGACTTACTGTCCATTAAAGCTTTCTTTGGTCTTTTTTCAAGGTGTTTCCAGTCAAGAGTAAATCATTTGCAAATGGTAAGTTTAAATTCGGGTGTTATTGATCTTTACAGTCATTAGTCTTTACATTTTGGTGGAGTTAACTGGATGCAAAACAGCACCCGGCTAACTCCACCTCCATTGAATCTGTTATTCAGATGTTATAAATTAAGTACCAAATTTACTGTCAATAAAATAATTTCACCATTTTTCAAAATCATGGCAGTTCAGAAGATCAGTGGTTCTCAAAATACCCACTGATCTACAGCTGCAGTTCTCAAAATCTGGTCCCTTTTGTGCTGCACATGAAAAGAAAAAAAGGCAAATTAAAGCCAAATGATATAAAATAAAAACAAGACAGAGATGGCAGTAGAAGTTATCTATAAGCCATCTTGAACAAGTGCATCTTCAGTTTAGTTGTAAATAGTGTGACAGATTCAAATAAGCGTGTTGGGATAGATCTAACGAGCAGACTTTAGCTGTGCTCATTCTCGTGTGGAGATAAAAAGGAGCAGATGCAGTCCGGCAAGCCGTGCTCACTAGAGGGAGACAGCCTCAGTCCTGCTGGAGGGACTTTGACAGAGAGCAGAGTGACAGCACACACACTCTCCATCTCCAGCAGCCTGCCAGGACCTCCATAAATCTCCCAGTCTGAATGCCACCCTGCTCTATATTTACAGACGCGACCTTGCCGTGCAGCCTGGAGAGCGTGGCAGGCCTGTGGCAGGTCGTGCATGTGTCCACTGTTCGTTCCTCAGCCTGCGCCACCTGCACTGCTGTAGCCATGACGCCTCGCATTCCCCACTGCAGCTGTCCTGCTGTCGCACACAGCAGTGCAGGGCGCCGGATTGACAGTGAAGGTGTTAAAAGTGATACTTCAACCAACAGTCAAACTGGCACGGCTTTGCCCTTCAGCCTTAATCAAGCAAAACATTTGCTCTCTTACTGTTTACACTATAAGAATGGGCCTCCTAAGTTCAGGCTGCGTTTTACTTTTCTCCACAGTATTTGACACAGGGCTAGAAATTATGTAAGTTATGTATGTATCTGTCTATTTCAGATTATTTAATTGTTAGCTGCAATAACCTTGTGGCTTCAGTATGTATATATATAAATAAATAAATAGACAGAAAGACAGACAGACAGACAGATAGATGAATGAGGACCAACCTCATTTTGATCGGAGAAACATGTAAGGACAGGCTTTATAAAGAGAAAGTGTGTAAATCTGATTTTTGGTTGAGCCATCATTATAAAAGAGAGGTTTTTTAATTCGTAATTAGGAATGGACATGATGTCCAATACCTACATACAGGGCCTTCACTGCCACAGATTTGCTAAAACAGTCATCCCCCTCAGCTGTAGAGCTGAAATAGCCACAAAGAATGGTGTTGCAAGCCTTTGCTAATATAAAAGGCATCTGTCCATCATTCCAGTGAGACCTCTGCCTACTTCTCACTGCATAGGTGTGGGTCAGGGTCAAAGAAAGCATGCAAACATGCTTCAAGAGATTCCAGCAGAGCGAGGCTGAATGCGGTGTATGTGGAGAATACGTTGAATGGATCATAAGTGAGTAACAGGTTCCTCTTTTATCTTGCAGGAACAAGGAAATGAACACCTAAGCGGCCCCTTAAGAAGACAGGACACAATTGCTGCATACTATGTGTATTTTCTATATGTATACATATGTCACAATTGGGTACAAAAAGGCATTGGAAATTCAGAAATCACTTTTATTATTCGAATGTGCAAAATAATAACATAGCAACAATGTAATATTTTTTTTTCTTGTATTAGCCAGTAATCAAGTTGACCCCAGACTTCCTTTAGTCCTGGTTTATGAAGTAGAGTTAATGCCCCTGGACAAATTTCTTTGGTAAAATGAAGAAATGTATGGACTTGTTTGTTGTCCACAGTTTGTTGTAATTTGTGTATTTGTGGCACATCTGGACAATAATCACTGATCTGTAAAGCACATGTCACTGATTCATGATAAACATGTCACTGATTCATGATAATAAGAGTGAACTGGGGCACTCGTCCTTTTGCTTTCTGACATCATGACCTCTTCTTGCACTGCACATTAGAACGCAGCTTTACCCCCAGTTTAGCATTCACTACATTAAAAACAAGGCAATATGATCCATTGCAATGGTTAATTGAGTCGATTTCCTTTATCAGCTGGTCTACTAACTCTCTCACTTTTCCAAACACATACACATAACTCATGTGCTAAGTCCACCGCCTCAGAATGTCCACAAGTGATATTTGGGTGATTTTACAGTGTCATTTGTGCCTTTAAAATTCTTTAAAAAGACATCAGTATTTGTGAGCAATCTTGATCGTAGCATCTGTATTATTCTCCAATTAAAGTGGACGTAAAAACTCACTCCGTGCTGTCAGATCATTCTATGTTTATTATAATTATGACCTTTTGACACTTTGCCTTTCGGACATTTTTGCTACTTCAAGGCAGGCCATCCGAATCCCAGGCGTCCGAGCGTACAGGGTATCAAAGGGGTGGGCGAGAGTGAAGGTCAGCCGTGGAGAGTGAGAATGTGAGGTTTTCCAATTTCACACAATCATGTTTGGAAGTCTTGTAGAGTCTAACAATAGATCAAGGCCTCAAAGACACACCAATAAAGAGGCCTGGTGGTCACGTGGTGTGTGTATGTGTATGTTAACCTCGGTGACTGGACCCACCTCTCTGGACACAGCACTTCAGAGAAGAAGCTCTCCCCTGGAACCGGGTAAGAGGAATCCCATTCCACATCACTAACACTTTGGAGCCTTTTCTGTAGAACCACAACTGTACTGATGTCAGTGCAGGTGGTCAAAGGCAAGTCAACTGAATGGAAAATGCAGCTGATATGTTTTATGATTTCAGTCAGTAAATTCAGTGCATCACTGTTTTTGATAAGAAGAGAGTGATTTAAATTGACATTCCTGAACCAGACATCTTTTTCTGGAGATGTTCTAGCTAAAAATGCCGTTTTGTACTTTTAAGTCTTATATTTCTTTATTTTAGCCTGTGTTGACCTTGATTAATGAACGTTAGCAGCATGCATGTTTTAAGAATTTGTCAGTGATTATGCTGTGACTTAATGGGATATATATATATATACACACACACACCACCAGTCAAACGTGTGGATATACCATCTCTTATGTTTTTTTTTGGTTTTTTTAATTATTGTAGATTAATACTGAAAACAAACAAAATGATGAAGGAACACATGGAGTCATGCAGTAAACAAAAAAAGAGTTTAAAAAAACAGAAAATAATTGTAATAAGGGAATGATGGACTGTTGTTGTTTTACTTAGTTAAGTGGTTCTTGCCATAATGTGCAGTAGAACCGTAGTGGAACAGGATCACTAAGAGTATACCAACCCAACTGTCACAACTGATGATCCCAAACACATTAAGAAGGAGAGAAACTCCACTAATTAACTCCTGTTAATTAAACACCATTCCAGATCGATCCCTCATGAATCGGATTGAAAAAATGCAGAGAATGTGCAAAGCTGTCATCAGAGCAATAGGTGATGTTTTCAATATTAAACTACAATGTAGCCAATAATAAAAACAGGAAATCATTAAATGAGAAAGTGTGTCCAAACTTTTGACTTTGAGATATATAAAT
>JBBJLR010000034.1:8827935-8843330 GCA_037577145.1 Brachypetersius gabonensis
GGGGGTGGATTCTCCCATCACCGAGGCTGAAGTTGCAGAGGTGGTTAAAAAGCTCCTCTGTGGCAAGGCCCCGGGGGTGGATGAGATCCGCCCAGAGTTCCTAAAGGCTCTGGATGTTGTGGGGCTGTCTTGGTTGACACACATCTGCAACATCGTGTGGACATCGGTGGCAGTGCCTCTGGATTGGCAAACCGGGGTGGTGGTCCCCCTCTTTAAGAAAGGGGACCGGAGGGTGCGTTCCAACTATAGGGGGATCACACTCCTCAGCCTCACCGGGAAGGTTTATTCAGGGGTGCTGGAAAGGAGGGTCCGTCGGACAGTTGAATCTCAGATTCAGGAGGAGCAGTGTGGTTTTCGTCCTGGACGCGGAATGGTGGACCAGCTCTATACCCTTAGTAGGGTCCTGGAGGGTGCATGGGAGTTTGTCCAGCCTGTCTACATGTGTTTTGTGGACTTGGAAAAGGCATTCGACCGTGTCCCTTGGGGACTCCTTTGGGGAGGGCTTTGGGAGTATGGGGTGTCGGACACCTTAATAAGGGTTGTTTGCTCCCTGTACAACCTGTGCCAGAGCTTGGTCCGCATAGGCGGCAGTAAGTCGGACTCGTTCCCAGTGAGGGTTGGACTCCGCCAGGGCTGTTGTTTGTCACCGATTCTGTTCATAACTTTTATGGACAGAATTTCTAGGTGCAGCCAGGGTGCTGAGGGGGTCTGGTTTGGTGGCCTCAGGATCAGGTCTCTGCTTTTTGCAGACGATGTGGTTCTGTTGGCTTCATCAGGCCGTGACCTACAGCTCTTACTGGAGCAGTTCGCAGCTGCTTGTGAAGCGTCTGGGATGAGGATCAGCACCTCCAAATCCGAGACCATGGTCCTCAGCGGGAAAAAGTTGGAGTGCCCTCTCCGGGTAGGGGATGAGATCCTCCCCCAAGTGGAGGAGTTTAAGTATCTCAGGGTCTTGTTCATGAGTGAGGGAAGGATGGAGTGGGAGATTGACAGACGGATCGGTGCAGCATCCGCAGTGATGCGGGCAGGGTAGCGGGGCTCTCCCTTAGAGATAGGGTGAGAAGCTCAGTTATCCGGCAGGAGCTCAGAGTAGAACCGCTGCTCCTTCACATCGAGAGGAGCCAGATGAGGTGGCTCGGGCATCTGGTTAGGATGCCTCCTGGATGCCTCCCTCGGGAGGTGTTCCGGGCACGTCCCACTGGGAAGAGACCTCGAGGAAGACCTAGAGCACGCTGGAGAGACTATGTCTCTCAGCTGGCCTGGGAACGCCTCGGGATCCCCCTGGAGGAGCTGGATAAAGTGGCCGGGGAGAGGGAAGTCTGGGTTTCCTTGCTTAGGCTGTTGCCCCCGCGACCCGACTCCGGATAAGCGGGAGATAATGGATGGATGGATAGAGTTCTGTATTTTTTGAGGAAATTCTTTGAAAGGAATGCCTCATTTGCACATAATATACATTACATCAACATTGTACTGTCTTTGCGTTTACTTACATTTGTAAATATTTGTTCATGTACAAATAAAGTACATTTAGTGCATCATTATTATCAATCTATCCAGAAAAACGTACATTATATAGTTAGAAGTGTGAAGAACTGTGCGACCACATGCAGACCTTTGAGGTTTAAGAAGTTAACAGTTTGCGTGTGTGTGTGTTCAGGAGAAACGGCGTGCCGAGAGGGCCGAGCAGCAGAGGGTTCGAGCCGAGAGAGAAAAGGAGCGACAGGCCAGGCTGGCTGTGAGTTATTTTCATTAACCAGCAGTTCAGCTCCCTTACATCACCAGCAGCAACACACTGACCAGCAGCTAAACAGACCTAATCCACAGGAGGAGAAAGAGAGAAAGGAGCTGGAGGATCAGAGGAAGAAGCTGGATGATGATGTCAAGAAGAAGAAAGCTCTCACCAACATGACACACCAGTACGGTGGTCTTCAGCAGAAGGTGGGAACGTTGCTGTGTGAATGTTTTGATGAATGGATCAACAGACATGGATTAGCTAAGAACCCCCCCCCCCCCCAATGAGTCTCCTAATAGTACCAGAAACATCTAAACACTTAGACATGTGCATATGTTTTACATGTGACGTATGTTGATTGGACTTCCAGACTGATAGTCGCAGAGGAGGCAAGAAGCAGACAGAGAGAGAAAAGAAGAAGAAGATTTTAGCAGATCGACGAAAGATTCTAAATATTGACCATCTCAGTGAAGATAAGCTCAAGTATGTTGACTTTAAAATAAAGATGCCTCATTCACAGCACAGCTCACACACACTGCACTTTCACTCAAAATCTATTGGTCCGTGTGGGGACTGTGGTTAGGTGAATATGGTATTAATGACTAAAAATATGATCAAAATAAATTGGCATTTTCATGATAAGACACCCCTTTTCAAAGTGCATGTTTTGTCTTCTAAGAGAAGATTAATGAGCCCATGGAGCAGACCTAAATTAGAGTGTGCAAGTTTTATTTCTTTGTTGAGTTTAACATAATAATATTACAAAATATATATTATTTTGTGTATAATAAAGAACATTTTATATATAAATCTTTGTTATTATACACAATTTAGTGCTTCAGATTACCAATAATGGCCCTGATATTCTTATCAAGGCATAATGTGATGTAATTTATCGCAATACTGATAACATATAACATATTCCACATCCTCGAGCGGGCACTCCAGAACCTGAGTTGTTTTTTTGGAGCTTTAATTTTACACCAAAATGATTCATTATATTTCAAAACATAAATATGTTTGCTGAATGAAAGCATGGGGTGGTTTTTTAACTGCTTGATCAGTTAAATCGGTTGTATCTTTCCGGCTGCCGGGGTGTTCCTGGCCCTTCATGATAAAGCTACAGAGGTGTTTCAGGTTAAGAACATGTGTGTGCAGGGACAAGGCCAGTGAGCTGTGGCAGTGGATGATGGAGCTGGAGGCGGAGAAGTTCGATCTATCTGAGAAGTTGAAACGACAGAAGTATGATGTAAGACAAAGATCCTAAAAACTATTTTTTGTCTGTGTGTTAATGCCTGGGTTTTCTAAGTTTACAGATAGAAGAACACAATTTTGGTTGCTGACTTTTCAGTCATCGCATGGATTTGTTGTTGACCTGATCAAATTTACTGAAGGAGTAGATAAACGAGGTACTGAATGGTCACTAAAAAATACTGGTCCTCATATAGTAAAGCTTTAGAAATGGTTAACACACATGCAAACATACCAAAATGTACACCTTATTGGTATTTATTCTAATGGTAGTCTTAATAGCTTTACATACATTTTATTGAAACATCTGTTCTGAAGCATAATCCAGTCATACTCATGAATATACACTACTCACACTAAGTTAGGGATATCGTGAGAGACTTAGTGGATGTCAAACATACAGTGTTTGTTTTACTTCAGACATTTTTGGGATAGGGAGGCAATTCTACTGGGGTGATAGACACACCTCATTTTGTGTTTTCCATGTAATGGTCTCATTGTGTACAGGTGTGCCTTATATTGGGGCCAATACCAAAAGACAACCTTTTTCAATGTGGCATCAATTTCAGCATTCTGCTGGTATAAAAAGCTGGTATTGTCAGAAAGTCATTCCAAGTTCATCATTCAAACAGCCATGAACAGACGACGTCACTTAATGGACGAGCAGTGCCACCTGGCCATGGCGCACCTTCGGGTCGGTGGCAGGCAATCAGATGTTGCTCACAACGATGACCAGTACCTAAGGACCTATGCACTCAGACACTCAGAGAAGGCGAAGTGAGCGATACGCTGAGGTCAACATCGTCCCCAGGGTTTGCTTTGGTGGAGGAGGTGTAGCAGTCTGGGCAGGCATCACCAGTCAGAGTAAAACAGATTTGGTTATTGTACACGACTCAGTCACTGCACGTTCTTACCTCATAGAACTCATCATCATCATCCCCCAATTCCACATCATGATGCTAGTGAGGGGCATGAGACGTCGCTGTCGAGCGGTCATTGCGGCAAATGGTGGAAACACCCACTACTGACATTATCAATTTTTGTTATTTGGGGCTGTCCCTGTTATTGTCTAAATGTTTGGGGTAATAAATATTAAACTAATGAAAATGGTGTTTCTTCTCATACATTATTAGTAATATCAAAGTGAACTTTTACTTCATTAAAATTCAGAGCAAATAGGACAAGCACTCAATAAATAACAATAACAATATCCCTGACTTATTGTGAGTAGTGTAAATGGTTCAATTGGAGGAAATTTAAACTTCATAGGTAGGAAAATTCTGTATGAGTGGAAACCTTTGCTGTACCTACCATTTATTGTACATCTGCTGCATTCACAGTAATATAAAAAATTTTAAAAATTTTTCTGTAGAGGTAAAATTCCTTGTAGATTTCTTCGTACCTGGCAACAAATGACTGATCTTAAGCCCCAAAGTTGTAGGGGCACATATATAACTCAGGTTATATAATTAGGGAGTTTGGCTGTTATGGTTGTTCTTAACTCTGGTTGTCTGTCTCTTGCAGATCACTCAACTTCTTGTTCGGGTTCAGGACCATCAGAGGTAAGGGCACTAACAAAAAACCCTTTGGCTCGAGGAACAAAAGGTTTTTGTAAATTTTTTTGTCAAGATTATGATTTCTGTGTGACCTGTTACCTGTCAATAACATTTAACAGGCAAAGAGAATAAAGCATGATAAAAAAAAGAGAAGTAAACTATTTTGTAGCTGCTGCTGAGTAAAAAATGGCACATATACTTTTGTGCGGTCCCTGCGCACTACACTCCACCACTACACTCCACTGTTCTTCCATCAGCAGTGTAACTGTTTGACCGCCCTCTCTTACTCTTTTTTGCAGTGCAAAGGGACGTGGTAAGGGCAAAATGGGCGGCAGGCTGAGGTAGAAGTGCTGACCGCTACTACGACCAGAAGCCCAGAGATGGAAAATTCATGGCTTTGTTTTCTGTGCAGCTTTTGTGTTTTGTTCCAGTCATAATAAATTCTGAGACTGAATGTGCTAGAACTCATTTGCTGTACATTTCTGATTATCTGTCATTTTACCTTATAATTAAAGAATGGCTCATTTTTGACATATGCTTGTCACGAGTGATTATAAATGCATAAAGTATACCTCAGTACTTATATTTGCTTCAAGCAACCAAACCAAAAATATGATGCAGCAAAATTCTACATTTATTCATGTTACATGAATAATAAGGTCTTAAATATGCAAGACTTATGTAAACTGTAGCCCATCTATATAGTTTAACAGAGTCTTTTATACTCCAGTCAATGAAAATGGCTGTATTTGTTAAATGTAAAAACTCCCCAGGAGGCGCGCGATACACCAATGCAAGCATGACACTACCCAAACCACACCATGACCCTGTGACCCGCTGGGTTGCCCATGTATGAGCCTGGGCTACAACTCAAATATCTGGCTAGTGGTGGTTCTATGGCGGTATTTATCCTCTGATAGAGTTAGATGGAGTCCACAGTACTAGAAATCAGTTAATCTCTAGTCAAAAGGTTTTTTAAGTGTAAAACAGTATAAAACAGAGAATTGCAAAAAAATAAATCATCCAATACCAGTTACATCTCTCAATGTTTAATTTGTCCTTTTGTTTGTGCCCCCTATTGCCACTTTAACTTCTTCATCTTTCCAATCTTAAAACTGGACAGTTACAAGTATGTTCGCCCAATAAAAGCTGTTCCCTAAGATCTCGTTTTCATTATATTACAAGAACAGGACATAATACACTTGCATGAAAAAAGGGGAAGAACTAGGAAAGTATGTGGAAAAAATAGGATTTTCCAAATAAGCGTTTCAAAATGATTAAAAGATGAGAAAATTGTTATAAACACCAGAACTGCCACCACGAGATAAACAGTATTTAAAGTGCTTCCTGCTGTTAAATAAAAAATGCACAAGGCACAAATGAATAAGTTTTGACTTGGAATTAAATACATATGTGTATCTGATTTCACACAGTGCTGGGCCTGGTAGATGTAATTAAAGTGGTACATGTATTTAATAAATTGGCATACCTAATACACTGGAAATTATGTTTTAAAACAAATGAAACATCAATATAAAAAGCAGCAAATTGCCTCCACAGTGGTGTAATATTTGTATTAATTAAAATGAAACACAAACTCCAGGCACTCAGAAAACACAGACTTCAGCTTCTCTTTTTACATTATTACCTTTAATCGAAGCTACATCTGGGACACACATCGGTTGGTAGGCCGCACACGAAAATGAGGCTTACATGGTTGTTTATATACTTAAGATGCTGAAAAACACTACCGGAGAGGACGGTGTGCGGGTGTGACAAGATGATATGTGCTGCCCTCAGTGTACTTCAATGAGAGTCCATGGCATGTGACACAAAACTATATATCCACACACAAACTGACACCAGTGCATTTTCAAGTTGGCTGTCCAAGGTCCTCAAAGATGGACTGAGTGCAGACAGTGGGAAGGGCGAGGAAGGGCTGTCCAGCAGGTAGGGACCCTCACCACAGGTGTGTTTCCCTGATCTCAGCGATAACCTGACTAGCTTTTTGCAAGGCCTGCAGACACACAGGGTGATGGGAGTTAGCAGGCATCTGCAATACTTTTCCCTCTCATTTTCTTGTTACTATGATCCAGTGATTTTTAAAGCCTACAAATGTCTCTAAAACCTGCATGGAAATTATTTGTAAGTGTGTGTTATCTTGTCATGGCAAATCCAGTTTAAGGGTCAGCAATGGGCTGGCATGGCTGGAGCTTTTCATTTCAGTCAAGCATATATGCAACCACTCATTTAATCAGTTTGTCTCAGTCTTGAAACAAGATATGGTGAGCACATGTTTGGCAGTAGGGCTGCACAATATTAGGAAAACATGCGATATGCGATAATGTTGGTGAGTGTTGCGATGGCGATAGCCTTTATATAGTGTTAATATTTTTCTGCTTTGGATTTGTGATAATAAAAGACTCCAGGCGCTGACTAGTCTATGCAGGAAAAAAAAATGAAATGCAATACTTTCCATTCCAACATGTTTTTTTTTTTAAGAATTTACTTAAAAAAGTAAAACAGGGCATTTAATGTCTCCCATAAAAGATTTGAACCACTGAACGTTGTTGAAAAAAAAATCAGATTTTTAAAAAAAATAATTTTAAATAAATGTAAACATAATTTAAATTATAGTAAGTTCTTAGCCAGAAAAAAATAGAAAAAGAAACAATCAATAACAGCAGCATAGAGGATGAAGAAACTGCCCAGTGATTTTTTTTGGCCTCTTCTCTGTGGAAAAACACCATTTATCGCAGTTCAGTCAGTTTTTTGCAATATGGATATGTTTTTGCGATATGTATATTTTTTGCAATATGTATATTGTGCATGTTGATATTGCGATGATGGTAAATGTGCGATATATGTGCAGCCCTACTTGGCAGCAATCAAAACTTGCAGCTGTATGAATGAGACTGGTGACAGAGTTTTATAGGTTATATAAATTGATACATTTAAAAAAAATTAAAAAATAAAAATAAATGTTGTGGCTATATTGGAGACTTACCTGGAGCATGTCTGCAGCCTCATTTCGGCGCTGGGCCATGTCCTCTGACTCCGTCAACAGGTCATCCAGCAGTGTAGATTTATACAGCTGCCCCACCAGCTCACTCTGCAGACTGTCCTTCACATGGTTCACCAAGAAGTGCATCACTGCTTTAGGCACACTGAAAGACGAAGTTTAAAAAATGTGTTTACAGAATTTGGGTCAAATTATACATTTTGTGTATAAGTGGAAAAGTAACACCCAATACAGTAAACACAGTTCTCCACATTTTAATACATTGCTGTTCATCAGTTTAACATACAGGAAACAGGACATAAAATGTGACCAAGGAAACTGTATGGTACGTTTCAAAATTTGTTTTCTCAAATATATACACTCAGCAACTAAATAAGTAATGTGCACAGAGCATAGAGTGTATCTGTACAGAGATCAAGTCCATTATTACAGCATGCAGTGAATGAGCAGTGATTATAGTGCGTGATACTACCTGTCCTGGATGTTCTTGCGTACAATGAGGAAGTAGGACTTAATGAGCCTCTCAATGACTTCACAGTCTCTCTGCTCACGAGCCGAGAGTTTCCTGGCAACTGGGACAGGCTGGCACGAAACAGGCAATCACTACTAATTACTGCTGGCAAGAAGCTCTCAAAGCAGCCAAGAAAACACATGCACACACATTTGTATGTCTTATAAGAGTGCAGAGCTAAAGTATAGCAGGACACAATTGCTTAGTATTTAGTAAGACCTAATGTGATATGCGAACTCACCACGTCCAGCAGGTTGACTGCATAGCCTTTCTGAGGGCTGGCTGGTAGAGCTCCCTGCTGTTTAGACTTATCATCTCCCATACCCTCCTCTCCTTTCTTCAGCATGCCCCTCCAGTTCCCTGTCCCCGATTCTGGCTCCATCTGAGCGCTTGTTGCCTGAGAACACACACAGACATACGGTACATGCAGAGACACACAGAAACACAGAGAGTTTGATCCATCTCTAGCAGACAGAATTTTACAAGTTTAAAGAGTGATGAGGCGTTCTGAGGGTCAAAAGCCCTATTCGGATTGATTTATTTTATCTGGGAGATAAACTTTTCCTCAGTGCTAAAACTCCAGAATAAAAGTACAACAAACAAAATCAGAAAACCTTATTAACCCCAAAGGAAATGTTTCTATTGCCCAGGCCAAACAAACTACTGGAAGCCTCTTCCAAAACAGCTATTGTTTTCTTAAAATGAATTGTAATATGCATTTAACTGTTTAATATGCTACGAGAGGTAGCAGCAGCAAACTTTTCTCCCCCAAAGCGGGGCAAGATCTGCCTAGAAGTCACTGAGCTACATAATTATCACACTACCCCTTAATTTGGTGGAAAAAAGCAGGTAATTTGGCCTGCAATTTCCCAGGGGAGGAGGGAGGAGAAACTCAGGCATGGAAACTAAATCACAGTGTGGTAAAAAGAATATTACCCCAGTACACCGTGTTGAATTCAATCCAATAGGGCTACAGTTACCCCCTGAATAATTCCAAACTAAATTCTTGTTCCAAACAAAATGCATCCATAATTACTTCAACTGCATTACTTCAAATGTGTCACTCAAACAAAGGCATGCACTTTACATAATTCTGCTGCATGAGAAATGATACTGACTTGGAGATTCAGGGCAACAATGTTGAAGAATAGGAGAATGCAGGAATAGCAACTCTTCTTAACAAAATATAAGACAACAGTAGTTGCTGGAAGACTAATGAACACAGGAGTTTGAGCTCCTGTAAACAGCAGTAAATGTCCACCTGAGCAAATGATCACGGCATGTTCAGTGTAATGTCTCATAATATACTATATGTTCAGCATGCAACAAGTAACAGCCTTGAAGAGAAACACACAAGCACCTCCTTCACACAGGGAGTTCAACTCTGGTCCATGAGGTTCGGTGTCCAGCACAGTTTGGTGATTTCTCTACTCAAACACATCCACTAACTCCAGCATTTAAATTATGTGTTTGAAATCACTAGACTGTGCTGGACACCATCCCTTCAGGAGCATAGATGACTTACAGAGTCAAAAACAAGATACTCTGAGTGGTATCTTGGCAGGAAACAACCAAAACAGGACAGAAAGCACACAGGCTGCGTTCGGGTTAGTGGTCAGTGGCCATGCAGTCTAGCTGCGGCAGAGAAAGAGGGAGGAAAAGAAAGGGATGGGGTCAGTGCCATGCCATGCACACACAAAGAGTGTGTGCGACACACCTTGGGGGCATCACCCTCAGCCTGGGGCTGATCGCTGGGGGACAGAGACTGCCCACCGGGACCCTTCAGAGACTACAGAGAGAGGCAGAGGTAGAGTCGTTTGCTAGAGTGCTAATCAGCAGCAGATTTTAAGGTCCTTAAATGTGACAAAGAGTTTAAATAAGAATATAAGGGAGACAAAAAGCCAAAAGTTGCTTCTTTCAGACAGCAAAAAAGCACAGAAGTGGTACAGCAGCCCTAACTACTGAAAATCTATATTCCTGCAGGGTTTAACTGCAGCCCTTGCACACCACCCTTTTCCAACTAATAACTGTATTCAGTGCTTCATTAGCTGGACTGGATGACATTTGGGTATAGAGGTTAAACCTGCAGGAAGTAGATCCCCACAGAGAGGGATGGTGGCCACAGATATTGAGCAGGAGAGAAAAAGAAGTGATCGTGAATTTCCACTTGAAGTACCAGCTGCTGAAAGTCTGTATGAAGTTGGTACACTACCTTATCACGTGGGACAGCTGAGGGCATCTCTCTCATTCTGTTCCGCCTCTGCTCCTGCACAGAGTACACAAACAAATGATGCTATTTTTGGCAGTTTTTTTTCACATTGAATTGCTCTGCTGTATCTGACACAACACTGCCTTCACTTCCTGTACTGTTCTTAACTTTTGTCTCTGTTCTGTACTACTGCAACGTTTGCTCTTGTGTTGTGTTTGCTCTCGGGAATGTTATTCTGTTTCACTGTGTACTGTGTATTTGACCTGACTATATTTAAAGGGCCCATTTCATGGAATGGCCTTTTCTTTGCTTTTCAGAAAACAACAGGTTGATGCAGTATTTTAAAATGTATTGTTCACTCCTAAGTGACTCTAATCACAAAAAAAAAAAATACGTTCATACATATTCAACGATTCAGAATTGTTTAGCTGCACCCATTTATAAGACGGAATATATAGTGCACATAATCATAACAGAGCTCATTTACATGCGTTGGTCTTAAAGGCACAGTAACAAAAACATCCTTGTCAATTCTGGTTAGAAAATGTAAAAACGAATAACTGTTTTTGGTCCTATGGGTTGACTGAAGTGGCAAAAACAAAATACAAAATGAATGTAGAACACAGGCAGAAAAGTGACAAACCTCAATGTTGTTGTTCATCAGTCCACAAGCATCAGCAAAGTCTGGGTGCTTGGTATTGATGTATGCCAACTCAATAGCCACCAAGTTATGAACCTACAACAGAACAACTTCTGTTAACATCATTAGCATATGTAGTCTCTAACATTTTGACTTGTGCAACAGGGCTGTGTACTGATAACTACTTAATGACTAATGAGTAACTAATAAAGAAATGAACCCACCATCTCATTAGTGACGGGAAGCCTTTTCCTCAGGAGAGATGTGACCACTTCAACAATGGCATCATGGAGCTTTGGAAACCTCAGTAACTCCTGAAAACAGCAGTAAATGTCCATCTGAACAAATGATCTGAACAACAAACGCTGCTTTTGAACATGTTCATTAATCGCATCTTCAAGAGAGTTGCTAATAGACAACAAGATCTCCACTCAACACTGTAGCGACAGCCAGAAGCAAAGTGGTACAAACCCGTATTTTTCATTTAATAATCAAGTACCAAGAAAACAAACTCCTGTCAAATGTTTGGTTTGGTGACTGGACATATTAATACGGTCTAACAATTAAAGGACTGTTAGTATGAGCAAGTATGTATGTGTGAGACAGTACCACATACAAACCTGGGTGCTGTAGTTGCTGCAGTGCTGAATGATCCTCTGCATCTCCTCATGCACCAGTTCCACACAACGCAGACTGGGCTCTTCCAGACGCTTCACCTGTCTCTTTACTAGCAGCTCAAATGAAACCTCTGGCACAAACAGAGCAGGCCGTGGACCCTGTACGTACACACACAAACATCATTAGCCAGCTGTCATCACAATACAAAAATACTGCAGCCTGTCCAATCTCCAATCAGCCTCTGCAATGATTTCTTTTGTATGGTTTCTATGCCCTATGCAATGGCAACTTACTGTAGCATTTCTGATGGCTGTGAGCACATCGATGGTCGTAAGTCCACCAAGAGGGTCGACTGATTCCAGTGTTCTACCAAATGTCTCATGGAAAATATAGCAAATCCTTGCACCACCACACCTAAAATTTGAGCAAAATAGAACACATTGCTGCCAGATACACACAGCAGATCACAAAAGGTAGATTATGAGCAAGTATGTATGTGTGAGACAGTGATTATGTAGATTATGTAGATTATGTCTCTTGATTACAACTATAAGTCACTCTTTTATGTATCACATATCTCCCACTAATAGATGGGTGGGGTAAGTCGATGAAGTATCTGGTAAACATTTTTGGAGGTGTAATTACTGAGGTCTTTTGTGTGTAGTCTCTTAGGAAGTAATATGAATTTGCATTTTTATGAAAACAAAAAATGCTCTCCACACCGAAAAATGGAAGACTCATCCTGTTTTAGTACTTTACAAATACATCAGCTGAAAATCACAGGTGGGGAGTTGCTTAAGACTCACAGCTCAGTGGTCTCTATGTATTTGGCTGTTCCCTCTATAGTATTGCAGTATTCTGCAGCAAACTTGGTGATGAGCTGCAGCAGTGTGGCACTCTTGTCATCCACAGGCTCTCCGTAGCTGCTGAGCAGAGACTGGTATTGGGCAGCCAGAACATTGATACGGGTCTTCAGCTCTGGAAGGCAGTCTCGAATATGGTGCATTAACAGCCTGAGACAGAAAAGACAGGTGGGAGAGAAACACATTTTAACATAAACAGAGATGTGGAGAAACCTGAAGTCACAATATACTGGTACTGCTACAAAAAAGTCATGTTAGTTTAAGTAAATTTCCACAAGAAACAAACTAAGTGCTTACCTATTCAATGTTCTGGCCAGGTATTTGGTTCCATTTCTGTTGGCTAAGGAAGGATACTTCTTCTGGAGGAAGGCATGCTCATCACGGATAGAATCAGCCACAGATTTTTTATTGTTGATATCTAGTTGACTCCTGAATTAGAGGGAAGGTGGAGTTATAATAAGCACAGGTGCACTATTTACAAACTACTGTTGTTTAATGAATCTGCAGAGTTATTGTTCACCTGTTGACGACTCCTATGAGCCCCAGTTTTACAGGGATGACTCGGCCCATGAGTACATCCATCGCGTCTGTACCAGCATCCATCAGATCCAGCTTAGTCACCACAGCCAATGTCCGTCGGCCTATAAAGATCACGACACCAAGTTTAAAGCAAGATGCTACATTTCTACAAGCCACTACTAATTTTGCTTTGCACTCCAGACTAATTTACTGACAGACATATTTGTTGAAAGTGAAGGATAAAGATATAGAAAAACAGGTTGTGATGAAAAATGTTGTTTAATACATACAGAAAAAAACAGAGACACTGACCATCAGGGTCAACTTCACGGGCAACTTTGAGGGCCTCAGACGTGGCCATGTCTGTGTTGGCAGCTGTGACTGCCAGGATGATGCAATTCGGATTGCTGATGTACTTCAGTATCAACTCACGGATCTGGATCTCAATGTCTTTGGGCTGGTCTCCTACAGGGACCTGTGTGTAAACACACAAACCCACACACAGGCCAAATTACCACCACAGAGTTTCCCCAAAAGTAAGTTCAAAAAGCTTAGAGGGTATAACTGTGACTTTCCAGTGCTTAATGCAGGAACTACCTTTGTGATACCAGGCAGATCCACCAGTGTGAGGTTAACCACATGAGGGGAAAAGATCTTGAGGTGGATGGGTTCATCACTAATGCCCTGGGAAAGATGTTAAATACCATAAACACCCAATAATGCCAGTTAATGTACATGCTGAGTTTTACTAGCTCCTAACAAATCACCCTTACCTTGTTGTTGCCAGAAATTCTCTCTGTTTCAGCTTCAATTTCTTGTCTGATTTCATCAAAATCTGGGTAGATCTTAAAGGGGACATATTATGCAAAACTCACTTTAGTTATAAAAGGTCTATGGGCCGCAAAACATGTTCATGAAGTTCTTTGCACAAAATCACTCACACATAAAGAGATCGCACCACCTTTATTCTTTACAGTTTCAGTCTCTTTCAAAATAAGCCATTTAAGGGCTCTGTCATTTTTATGCAAACAAGCTGTTGCTGGCCACGCCCTACCCAACTCACAGAGCAAGATGAACACAACGCTTCATGTGTGACTTGCCTTTGCCTGTTGCTTAAGCGATTGGTATCTTATGCGTGCTCTTATAACAAGCAGACAAAAATGGTGGATCTTCAACTAATCTAGTGGGTGGGGCTCGACAGATGGCAGTGGTTCTATGCAAATTTCCCCATTATTGGCTTGTGGAAGCATACGATTCCTGATACAAAAATATTTCAGTTGTTTCACAGAAAATGCATGGATGAAATACAAAAGCATGCAAAAAGTGAGTTTTTCATAATATGTCTCCTTTTAAAAACAAAAACAATTTTCCTTGTATGTCATTATCTTGCATGCATTAAACAGAATTTAAACAGCTTGATTTGTAAATTGTATTAAATTTAAGCATCCTCAGTCATCCCCAAACATTTGACAATAGAAAAAAACAACTCTTCAGCTCATCAGGGTAGAAAGCATTATGTAAAAGAGGTATGTAACTGCACCACCGCACATGCTATGATTCTGCTGTACACCCCTGAGATAGGGCAGACCTACATCCGCTTTTTCTGCTCTTGTTAAAAGGGTGTGATTAAGATGACATCAGATAAAAAAAACTGACATATTCTCTCAATGTCTCTAATCACACGGGACAGGAAGATAAATATGCTGCCACGAATGCTCCTTCATATAGATTAATTGGGAATTCTCCTGTTTTTCCAACATAATTTGGTAACATAATGTGGTGCAAAGACAGTTTACAGCAGTGATGATGGGAACCAGACGTCCAAAAAATATGAGAATGTCTGTAAAAGCAACCTCACCAAGTTATTACTCAAAACATTTACAAAGGCAACACAGGCACATACCTTGTTTTTGGTGTGTAAAAATTTGCCCCATTCTTCACCCTCCACTCCTGAAAGAACACAGCAGATTATTGCAGACGTTACTATTGTGTTCTTAAGATTTGTGTGGCATCCAAAACTAAGACTCCAGAACATCGGTTCTCAATCCCAGGTTTCAGGACTATGGTTTTTTGTTTTCCCCCTCACACACTCAATTCAGCACGTTTTCCAATTATGAAGCCCTTAATTGGTTGCATCAGGCTTATCACAGAAAGGAACTTGCAAAACACTGGACTGGGATTACAAACCAAGGCTCTAGGGAGAATCAGTTTGTTTATTTAGCTGTACTGCATGTTCTAACAGCCAGGGACCTGCCACTGCATTTCCATCTTTGGAATAAAAATAAACCCCAAAGCATAAACAAATGCAAAAGTTCAACAAATGATGCCAAACAGAAACAAACTCAAGCACAGCGCATTATGGGGAGACCAAGAATTCTAGCATGAACTTTCCATTCTCTCTTCTCACACACACACACACACACACACACACACACACACACACACACACACACACACACACACACACACACACA
>JBBJLR010000034.1:8847675-8858966 GCA_037577145.1 Brachypetersius gabonensis
CTTTCACTTTATATACACACGCGCACATATATATATATATATATATATATAAAAGCGATCTAGGAGATCACATTATGTCTCTAATAAGTTTCATTAGAAATATCTACTGCTATGATGGTTCTCTTTTATTCTTACTTGCAGATGAACCAACAGGGCATTCACAAGAATATGGTCACATTTTGTGGTTATTGGCTTTTATAGTTTTAAGCACTCTTTTCTTTCTCTGTATTTAACCCATTTATCAACTGAAGCAGTAGGCAGCCAGGAACACAGTGCCCAGGCAGCAGTGTGTGGGGGCAGTATCTTGCTCAAGGGTACCACTGTGGTGCCACTAGCAGTTCTGTTAGCCAACTCCTTAATCACTAGGCCACCAGCTGCCCCATTTATTCTGACTTGCTTAGCAACCAATAGGCCATTCATAAGAATATGGTCACACTTTATGGTCAGTACCATTTTTAGTTTTAAGCACCCTTTTCTAAACAAGCTCAGCAGTTGTTTTGTTTATTTTGTAGGTCAGAAAAGCAGCCTGTCTCTAAGTTTAGCCACAGCACATCGTCAGCCTTGCTCGAGGGTACTTCAGGGGTGCCACTAGCTGTTCTGGGATTCGAACCCACGACCTTCTAATCGCAGGGGGAACACCCTAACCACCAGGTCACCAGCTGTCCCATTTATTTTGACTTGCATGGAAACAGCAGGGCTTTCACATGAGTATGGTCACACTTGTTTCGAAGACTTGTCTTTTTTTGCTAAGCAAGTTTACCACCTGTTTCATTCATTTCGTAGGTCCGAAAAACATTGTCTCTAAGTTTAGATCCATCTCTGTGCAGTCAGCTCGTGTTTTTTTTCACCCAACAAATGTGACGTTTTGAAACATTTGTTAACCTACAGGTGCTCAATGATGTGGACTGTGTTTAAGAGAACTGTGACAGACAGACAGACAGACAAAAATACAGACAGACAGGTGCTTAAACTGACAGGCAGTCTAACTTAACCAGTTAGCTTGTTAGCTAACATTAACTAGCTACACTGTCTCTAAGTGAGACTAAAAAGCCCTTTGTGTATATTACGCACTCCTATCGCAAGATACTACATTCCGTATAATAAAAACCGTTAGAATTACTGGGTAAATGAATGTATATGTAATAAAACCCACTGCTGTTAGCTTGTTAGCTCTAACTAAAGTGACACCTCTTACCTGCGTTCCCACCACTGCGATCTGAGGCAGCTGGATAATGTCAGCCCCCACAGTGTTAAACACGTCCTGGAGCTTATTAATGACAGGTATTAGAGCCTCCATGGTCCTGGCAATCCCTGACTATCTCAATGAATGGACTCGCTAGTCAAGCAAACTGCCAAAAACGGCACAAAGTCATCCAATGTCCCTCACGGAGCCACCATTTAACAGCCCGGTCGGGGCAACCACTGCGTACAGAATTCTCGCGAGGAATAGTGGTAGTTGTAGTTTTCCCAGTGAGAGACACTGGTCTTTACAGTGAATGCGTCTTCCCAAATGGACTACACTTCCGAGTTTCAGTCCCTGTTTCTGCAGCAAGGCGACCGGAGCGAAACAGAAACATTGTGATCGAATTGTGCCAGTTGTGGTTTCCATGAGAACAACATAAGTAACTTCACTACCAGTCAAACAGATAAAAATGGATAAAGATCAGAGAAGATTCAGAGAAGAGAAATATGTACTTAAAACTACTTGGTTACATTTTTAAAAGTCAATGTGTTTGTATGTAAACGTAGTTTATTATTTGAGACTAATAAGAAGGACCTATTCAGCAACATGTGAACGTGATGAAAAGGAAAGCAAACAATACAGCCATAAATACAGTAATAATTATGACAACAATGATGATAATAATAATTGACTGAAGGACGGGTTCAGCAACATTTTTGTGAACATGCTGGAAGGGAAACATGCCAACCAAACAATAAATGAATGAACGAATGAATGAATTAACACATTTTTGCAGCAATAAGTAATGATTTTTCACAGGGGTACTACACAAATGCAAGATTTTTAAATTCACCCTCAACTGGTTTTCTATTGGACAGGCTTTACAGTGGGTTTAAGTTATTCGGTTAAACTGAGAAAACCCACTTTGTGAAATACAGTTCATCCCATATCTGCCTATGTAAAGCTTTCTCAAATATAAATTTAAAATTTGCATCGCCAAGAAATATCTTTATTTCTGAGTTAATATGCATTGAAGTAAATAAAATGTAAGATTTTGGTGTCACATAAATTTCTTACCCTTCCAGAACACAATCATTAGATTAGAAATTTTTACTGGTACTTTCAAATAGCAACTTTTGGCTTTCATTTTTATCAGCTATGTTTTAGTCCTTTGCATTAGGGAACTTATATTTTGTGTTTAATTTTAAGGTACATTGGAGACAACACTCACTTCTCTTTAGTTTTATGATAATTGATGCACAATGTACTCAAGCAGGGTCTGATACTTCCTTACTCTTGGTTTTCATTTACTTACATTGAAATTATTATTTCAATAACAACATTCACTTGAGTATGACTTCAAACTGCTCTACTCACCTTTTTTGCCTTGGTATATGCCAGTCCAACTTATAAGTCAGTATGCAGAGAAATAAAAGTTTTCCCCCAGGACCATAAAGCCACAAAAACAGAAACATCATAAGATTACACAAGTGTAGGACAGGACTAAAGAGAGAGTGCAAACAACACTAGAGCAACTGTACAATAATTCACAGGACGAGACAACAAACAGTCGACAAGAGTGTATTCACTCACTAGTGTAGTACTATAACATAGTGCCACTAAGTGTGCAAATAATGCAAAAGATTGCAAAGATAAATAACTATACTGGAAGACCAAATAAGCCATTGAGCATTTTTCACCATTTATTTCACCCAAGTATATTATATCATACATCTGGGTTTGAACACAGTCATACGTTCTATCCATAGGATTTAAATAAAGAAAGTGCTTGATGGGTCAGTTGAAGGGCAAAATGAACAACAAGGCCAGCAAGTAACAGTGGTACTAACAGGAGAACGTTCTCAAAATATTGCACCAAAAAAAATGAGGTAAAAGGTGATTTGTCCTAAAGGAACAAAGCTAGACTAGACACATTCGCATCGGTATGTGGTATTGAAGTGTTCCATGCACATATGGAGACTAGTTTACAGAAGTGAAAGACGAACTCAGGCAAATGCTTAAAACTATATAGCTTTTTGGGGTGCTCACATTTCTCAAACACTGAATTAAAGCGTAGAAGCTCTGGTAGGAATAAAATGAATGTCATTGCAGTCCTATATTATTTATCTCTAGAACTTCCTTACTGCACCTATAAGTCTTAAGTATTTGCCTTCACACTTCCATCTAAATTACAGTTAATATTGCTTTTAACAAACAAACTACCTTGTGATACCTTTACATTGGTTACAGATTAACATGAGTCCGGCTGACATGAGAAGTTTAGCTGCTGGAGAAGGGTGATTAATAAAACACGTTACGATATTTAAGACGTGAATTTCTAGGTTAAGCTCATTCTTTCTTTCCTGGAAAAAAAAAATGAACAAGTACACACAGTTCAATGTACCGTGAATCTGAATCCACTTCTGAACATTTAAAAAGGCACCGGTAAAATCCATGAAATAATGAGAATGGAAAAACAAAGTGATTTCAAAGCAAAACATTGTTTACCATGCGTTTGTTAACAGGTAAACACTGTTTGATATATGTATAGCCTCCACACAAAGAAAAACAGCTTAGCTAATATAGCATTTATGGGAAGGCTGTGTGTCCAGCTCCACAAAAGCAGACAAATATCCATTTGGAATGCTGAGGTTTCTTTTTGCCAGCATTTAGCACCACTACATCTTATCACATTCCCCCAAACATATTTATGGACTATAATCCAGTTATTCATTCAGAGCTGGTATTATCATTTACAGCCAATTTTTGAATAATTTTTCAAACTTCACAACTTTGTTTTCTAATTCAAAGAGTAGCACATTCAGCACAAAACCATGTCATGAACCAAAAACTATTAGTGCTCCTAGTTATAATGTAGTCAAACAAGGTCAAGATTCACTCACTACAGCAACGAAATAAATAAATTAGTAACCAAACAAAAAATAGCTCAACTCTATCTAAACACAGCACAACATAAGAATGGTCTGTGGATGCTGGTGCTATGGTCCATTCTGGAGTTTAAGAAGAGGTACAGTCCGTGTAGGTGGTCACCATGTTCCCCCTTCTCTGGGTAACAGTCCTGCAGTGCTGTTTGGGCATGCCGTGAAACCTGCTCTCAGTCCGCTTGTTATGTCTATCAAACGTAAACATTCTCTCCATGTCATCCGACAGCTCCTCAAAGACCCCTGTCCCGAAAGTCCCCTGGAAGTGCCTCTTATGGCGGCTGTGGGCCTGCTGGTGGGCCCTGAAATGGTCCTCAAAGTGTCGTTTTGGCCGGGCATGTCTGTTCTGACTGTAGATGTTAAAGTCTCTGAACATGTCATCAAAGTTAAAATCGAAGGACTGGTGGAAATACTGGCCTCCACCTCTCATGCCTTCGCTGGAGGAAGTACCATGTTCCAACTGGTCATACTCTCTTCTCCTTTTCTCATCAGACAGGGTTTCATATGCTGAAAAAAGGCAGGTGGAGAAGAGAGTTTAGACTGTGTTGCACAAAATTACATTTTTAGACAGTGACCTAAAACGGGTAATTCTAATGTTCAAAAAGCATCTGTTCATTTCTTTGCCAAAATAAAAATTCTCAGAGTATTTTCTAAGGCAAAAATGCATATAATAACTCTTCGCTTCAAGTACTGAATTGCATAAATGAGGTTTCAGCAACACTCTAGCAATGGTTACACAAAACAGCCTATTAGAAACTTTTTACTAGGTACTTACCCTCTGCTGCCTCTCTGAACTTGGCCTCTGCATCAGGGTTCTTGTTCCTGTCTGGATGATATTTCATGGCAAGTTTATGAAAAGCTTTCTTAAACTGACGTTCAGTGGCATCTTTAGGTACGCCCAGGATATCATAATAGTCCTTTTTAGCCAGAATGAATTCTGTTATCAGCAGGACGCATATAGCGACCATTAATGTTGACTGTGCTGAGGCCATGTTGTTGTTGTTGTGCCTGTTTGATAAGAGAGAGAGACAGGCATACAAGTAAATTCACATTATAAGTGCTTACAATGATATTGCAAAAAAAAAAAACATCAGAATACCTTGAGATGTTTTCACACTATGCAATATGCATAATAATTTTTTACATACGTTATTGCATTATATACAATTAACCATGACAAATTTTTGAAAAATTTGGTTATACTGAAAATAGACAATACACTCAGAAAAGCATGTTGTAGCATAATATATTGCATCACAATAACTATGCTGTTACAGTGTGTAGAATTAAGATCAGAGAAGGCCCAATTTATTTTCTTGCTCTAACTCAAGAATCCATTACAAATTTATAGTAAATTAAAATATTTTAATAACTAATTAATTTAATAATGTTCACAGTTCTGCGTTCATTTGAAAAAGAATAGGAGAAATATGGGAATATCTATGTTGTTATTAACGAAACTGGAGCTAGACTACCTATAGTCCACGCTTACAATAGAGTGGACTTAAAAGGCAGACAGAGCTCTTAAGGTCGCCACTGTGTGAAAGTTGAAGGGAGGCGTTTCCAATAAAGTGAGCGTAATAAAGTTAGTCTGGTATTCTGCACATTTTCTCCTTAAGTTCCATCATCAGAGGGTTTCCTTCTAGCCAAAACTATTATTAACAAAATCAATCAATAATCCACCAGAACATTCAACTTTATGGTTAACATTAGTAAGACGACAGACTAGTGTATACTGTCTATAGTGTTTCCACAATTATCTACTACGTTGCACATTTTTCTGATATTTACAGCTGTCCACTCACTCAGTGCAGATTTGGCCAAACCTTACGCTTATTTGTATGCACTGTTTTGTATGTTGCACCACGTATTATGACCATTGTGTACACTGTAAAGATATATTTTTTAACTTAACCATTGCGTCTCTGTGTACTTGAATATGGTTCA
Organism: Brachypetersius gabonensis; assembly: GCA_037577145.1. Taxonomy (NCBI): domain Eukaryota; kingdom Metazoa; phylum Chordata; class Actinopteri; order Characiformes; family Alestidae; genus Brachypetersius; species Brachypetersius gabonensis. Next base: position 8,853,748 of record JBBJLR010000034.1, read on the forward strand.
GATGACAAAGTTCACAACAGTTGACTTTAGGATTGTCGATGTTCTGCACTGCACTTAGATTCAACTTTATAGGTAATAGAACTGAGCATTAGCTACATATTTAACCTAAAATAATTGAGGTAGTCACAAAATTAAAATTCAACTGCCTCAATTACTGTCTTATTCAAATAAGCTTCAGAAACGCAGATAAAAACTGGACAACCTGACGAGTGCCTGCTCTCCTGCTGTCTGTGAACCAACCCACCATGCTAACTCAACTAAAATGCTAACACTGTCTGTTAACACAACATCACAACAAATACAAAAATCAGATGTTTAAAAACAAATCAAGACTAATAATTGTTACACACCGTGCTAGCCACGTTAATGAACGTTTTCTCACCCTTTTTACACAAACTGAAAGACGATGGAATAACGGTTGACTTTCGTTTCCATTACATCCAGCAACAACACGAGTCTTAACCCCATTGGTCCGTTTCACACCACGTGACCTACTCTTGCCAAGGATGTAGTTTTGTAGATAAAATATAATGTAACTGTTTATATTAAAGAGAACATAAAACCGAACAATAATTATTTACATATTTAAAATAATAATTTATATTATAAATAATTAATAAATTATATACTTAAATGTTTCAAAACTTGCACGAGACCTCCATATCGACCGAAGTGTTAATCGAGGTCAAAATAGTGCCGCGACCTGCCAACTGAACCCAATGTAACCGAAAATTACTTATAAACGTACACTATACTCCCATGTCGAAGGGTGGTCTGAACCCATTTTAACTCCTTTAAACCGATTTTAACCCAATAAAAAATATGATATTATTAGTATTCTTTTTTTAAATGTTACATATAATATTACGGGTAAACCGTTTGAGAAATGTATTGTCACAAATAATAAAATGTTACAACGAGAATGAATAATAAATTATATATTTAAAACTTACACGAGTCTCCCATCTCGGCAAAAGTGAGGTTAAAATAGTGCCGTGAGCTCCCAATTGAAGCAAATGTGACTTTTTCCTAAAATTATAAGCATAATCTGTTACGCGACAAAAATGTTTTAGGAATGTTTTCTCGAAGTAAAACTAAATAATAATAATACAAATAAAAAAATAAAAAATAAAAAATAAAAAAAAGTCGACGCGCGCGAACATGAAACATGACGTCACCTAGTTTTCCCACAATGCGTCCGCGGGTCCGAAGATGGCGGGCGTCCCCGATCCGCTGGAAGACATGCTTTACTCAGAGGTGGACGAGAAAGCCGTTAGCGACCTCGTAGGCTCTCTAGAATCTCAGCTCGGGGGTCCGGAGGGGTCCGCGGCACCGCGGGGCGAAGGCAGGCGCCCCGGTCCGCCGCAGGCACAGAGTCCCAGCTCGGGACAGTCTCCGGCGGAACGGCGGCTCCAGAGAGCCGAGCCCGGGCAGCAGGGCGGCGGGGCTAGGGAGAACGGCTCTGAGGGGGTCAACCCGGTGCCCGGCTCCGGGCTGGGGGGCTCTGCCGCGGCCGGGGGTCGCCCGCAGCCCCTCGGGAAGGCAAAGCCGCCGGCGGGACTCCTAACTTCAGCCAACTGTTCAAGTGACGCAGCAGCTGTAGCACCATCCACCTCGTCTCCACCTCCACCACCTACAGACACTCTCCACCCTCATACAAACCACATACGGACCGCTCCTGCTAGGGTCCTGCCCAGTGAGACCGCAAGCAGCGGGACAGTGACTGTTAACTCTCCTGCTGGTGCCTCTGCTCCCACTGCTGGAGCTGGAGCTCAAACCAGTGTGACTACTGGTGCCACTGGTAACGAGAACAGCAACATGTCCTCCTCTAATGGTACAAATGGTCCTCTGCTCTCTACTCAGCCTGATCATATGTTGTCCCAACCTGCTGATCCGGCCCCCAGACCTCCAAACGTTGTGCCCAATGGAAGGGACCCTAAAGTTGCATCCATACCCCTACAGGGTGCTGCTGCTGCTTCTGCTGGAGCTGCCCTAGCTCAGACTGTGACTTTTTCAAATGCCAATGCTAGTTTAGGGAAGGCAGGCCCACAAACCCAGATTAAAGCCATTGTCCCCAATCAGATTTCGGGTAGCCTGCATCCTTCTCCACCTGCGCCTGCACCGGTCACTGTACCTGCAGGCAGCATCCAGGTGAATGTCTCACTTCCAGGTGCAACAGTGGTAAGCACTCCCTCAGTCCTAGTGAAGCAGGAGAGTGGACTTGTCAGCCAGCCCATGGGCTTGTTGAGGCCTGGCACTGCGGCTCCAGTTGTGGCCACTGCAGCAATGCCTCAGCGGCCTGGGGTACCTGTAGCTCCGAGGCCTGTGGCACCCCAGATCACTGTCAGACCCCAACAGCAGACCACTATTCAGCTGCCTCCAGGATTCACCATCCCACAGGGTAAGTGCAGCAGCCTGCTGATCCAGTAGCCGGACCGGACTTGGTCATGTTAGAGCATCACCTGAAGGTTTGGTGATCTGTTTGGAGGAGGTCATGAACTGTGAAGTATTACAAAGTATCTACACATACGCACATTCACACTTTGCTCAGAAATATGCCTGGTTAAAACCGTTCCACTCAGTGTGGTGTTTCTGTATCTCACACTATTGAATTTTTTTTTGTTTGTTTTATTACATTGCACCATGCATTGTCAGCACATGTCCATCTTTAAAGGCTATACTTTCCTCCCGTCGTTAAGAATGAGTGAACCACTGAGTCCTGAGTACATGATTAGAAAGCACTCATATTTGAAGGATGCACTGTGAAACCTCTGCATATTATCCATTCTTTTTACAATAACTATATACACCTAATATTATAATAGAATTATTAGTGGTAAGAATGGCAGTTGATGATCGTAGTAGTAGTAGTAGTAATTAGAAAGGTAGTAAGTACGGTAAGAGATATAGGGTTTCCCCACTTAGTGACCCTACATAATTATATACACAATATGGTAAATACCATACTATGGGACAGCGAACACCTCTTCCGGGGTTCTTCCCACTCTTACTGGTAAAGCATGTTTTTCATTTGTTGTGATTGCTTTGTACATTCCTTGACAAAACAGTCTGGGATGAAAAATCAAGTATTCTGATCTAGCTTCCTGTTTGTTTACTGAAGATCTGATGAATCTTATCTCTCTTGTAGGCATGGTGCTGGTTCGGACTGAAACTGGTCAGCTGGTGCTGGTTCCTCAGCAGGTTTTGGCCCAGGCCAAGGCTCAGAACCAGAATAAACCTGCCCTTTCCCCCAGGCCGGCAACACCAACCACAACAGCTACATTCAGGGTCACCACTCCTGTGGTTCAGGTATATCAGATTTACATTTTGAGTTTACATTGGTAGTAATTTTCTATTTCTAGAAAGTGATTGATTTTCTATGCACAGGTCCCATCCTCACTTTAGTCAAGGATTAAGCCTGTTCTGTTGGAGATCAGCCCATAAGTTGTCAAATTTAATTCTGTTGCATTCTCTCTCCTTGCAGTCACCTGTAACTGCCCCCGCCATCCGCCCCATTCCTCCGGCCCAGGCAAAGGTGGTACAGGCAGCAAGCCCTGCCAGTCCTGCTCTGCAGGTACATGACCCTGTGGGAACCCTGTTGCTTTTCAGTTTTCATTTTAATTGTTTTACTTTGTAAACCATGTTTTTAAATTTTAGTTTTTTTGCTACATGCTGTACACCTTTATTATTGGCATTGTTTTACCGTTTATTTTATGTAAACTGTGCTGCATTTTTTAAAATTTAAGATACTTATATAAATGTTTTTTTCATTAGTAGTGTTGTTATTGGCAGTTGTGATGCATCAGGAATTATTAGAAGCTGTAATTGTAGTAGTCTTAATGGTTGTAGTTTTGTATATGTGATTGTAACTGACACTGTGTATTACTATTAGAAGAGTCCGGTGGTGACAATCAGTTCTGCCCCGAAACCCGCCGGCCCCACGGTCATCACGACTGGAGCTCGTGTTCAGGCCCCTCCTCCTACGCATCTAATTAAGCCCATCACCACTGTCCCAACATCCACTGCCCCTGCTGCAGGAACTACTGGGCTGTCTCCGGTACTCCATTCCTCTTTCCTTTTTGCAAGGCTTTCTTCAGAGTTTTTTCATTTTTCAAGTGGTTCTTTAGTTAGAAAACTTACTTTTTAAGCCAGTTTAACTACTCTTTAGTTTTCTTGGCCAACAATTATATGAATTTTAATGTCTATTTCCAAGTGATTTTTAAATAGTTTTTCTCTTTTAAGGAAATGCAAGAGAATGTGAAGAAGTGCAAGAACTTCCTAGCAACGCTGATCAAACTGGCATCCCATAATTCCCCATCTCCGGAAACTTCCCGGAACGTGAAGGCGTTGGTTCAAGACCTGCTGGTGAGGGTCACTAGCTTTTGGTGGGGTCAGGGACTATCCAGGCTTTTCTGTGCTGCCGGTTATGATTATGTTGTCTTGGGGCAGCTGGTAGTCTAGTGGTAAGGGCATTCGCCCTGTGATCAGGGTTGCGGGTTCGATTTCCTGACTGCTAGGCACGTCTGAGGTACACTGTGCAAGGTACCATCCCCACACACTGCTCCCCGGGCGCTGTGTTTCTGGCTGCCCCCTGCATCACTTGGTGAATGGGTTAAATGCAGAGGTGGAATTTTGTGCTGTTCACTCTGTGTGCTATGGTGTGTTCACGTATGACAAAAATGGTCACTTTCAGAATCTCACTCAGAATTAAATGGACACCACCGTTTTATATTGAGAGGGATTATATACCATAAGCTTTACTCAGTGATTAATTTATTGTTTTTCCTCTCAGCATTTTAATAGGTTTCCATTGTGAATTCTTAATTTTGGAAAACGGTCTTATATAAACCATATGTGTTATCAGTCCATTTCTGTTCAGGTTAAATCTCTGCCACGGAAAATAAGTTATAGTATTTGTGTTTATTTGTGGTCAGGATGCCAAAATTGAGCCTGAGGAGTTCACGAGTCGTCTACAGACCGAGCTAAAGTCCTCTCCTCAGCCCTACCTCATCCCCTTCTTGAAGGTAAATTATTTTTCCGTTTTGCTGGGATCAATGTGCAGCATTTTGAATTCATGGGGCTTAATGAATAGTTCAGTCTGAAATTGTCATTTTGGCCAGGCTGTTTCTTTAATATCTTTTTTGTGTGTGTGTCTGTGTGTGTGTCTGTGTGTGTGTCTGTGTGTGTGTCTGTGTGTGTGTCTGTGTGTGTGTCTGTGT
>JBBJLR010000034.1:8861929-8876929 GCA_037577145.1 Brachypetersius gabonensis
TGTGTGTGTCTGTGTGTGTGTGTGTCTGTGTGTGTGTGTGTGTCTGTGTGTGTGTGTGTGTCTGTGTGTGTGTGTGTCTGTGTGTGTGTGTGTGTGTGTGTGTGTGTGTCTGTCTGTGTGTGTACAGAAAAGCCTACCTGCTCTAAGGATGACCCTGCTAAACTCACAGCAGTCACTGACCCAGCTATCCCAGCCCATTCAATCAACCCCTGTTACTGTGGGTACTGTTAAAGCCCCCCCTCCCCGCACCCTCGCCACCACAGTACCCCCTGTCCGGCCCACCGTCACCCAGGACTTGACTGTAAGTATACATACCCTCTCTGGAAAGATAATTCAGGATCTGGTAGAGAGCAGCCTCTTCATTGTCCTCTCCCCTGTTTTTGTCTCCTGAAGGCCATTAAGAAGGTAGGGGTGCAGCCCACTCCAGCGAGGATGCCTGTCATGATCACCCAGACAATCCGGCCTCAAGGTGTGTTTCCCCCTGTCTGCAACTTTTAGAACTCCCTTCTAAGTTCCTTAAGCATAGCGAAAACGCTAAAACTGAGATGTTTGTCATTGTGGTTGAATTCAGTAAAGTTCAATGAAGGGATTAGTGTTTTAAAGGGGCCTTATCATGGAATACCAAGTTTTCCTCGCTTTTTTGTAAATAAGAGTTTTATGAAGTATATAAACATTGTTCAAGCTATAAGAAGTTATAAGTACCTCTCAGACTTCTTTTTGAATGAGACTCAGTACAGGACAGCCAATTAGAAAAGAGATAATTTTAATAAATCGGTAGAAAAGGGAACATATGTAATTATGTGGGGAATAAAAGAGAAATTGGAAAATTACTTTTTGACACAGTCAAAATAAATGGTAAAAATAGTAAAAAAAAAAAAATTCATGAAAATATTGGTCCCTGGTATTTTGTTGTTTCCCATGTGAACAGTGCTGTGTGTTAAAACTATTATTAAACTATTATCTGTTTCTGTAAGAGAATTATGAAAACAGAATTTGCCCTCTAGCAGGTGAAGTGTTGGTTAAGGAGATCAGTTTATATCTTCATGCACTTCATTGAATGACTTCAAGCAAATGTTACTGCATGCGAATGTTACTGCATGCATTTATTGCTTTACACCAAGTGAAACACCAAGTGATTTGCGTTGCCCTGATTGCATCTTCTTTTTTAATGTCCACTGACCGTTTAAATTCAGTTGTAAAACATTTTTTGAGTGCGTAGATTTTAGGAGATGCTGGGCGAGTTTCTCCAATATTGATTAAATTCACACTCTCCACTAAATGTTTTGGGGTGCTTTGCTGCCTTTTTTGTTTTAATAGCCTTTAATTCAAACTGTTACTGTTCAGTTAAGTGTGAAAACAGCTATTGCGCTTATCTGAGTATATTTGGGCTTAACACTTGGCTTCATGCTATTAATGATTTTCCTTGGTACTTCCTTGGTAGAAATCAGCAGATTATAAAGAAAAATGCTGATAATGATTATTCTAAACCATTGTTAGAAGCACACATTAAGGCACTTTTGTCCCAAAGTCCTGACGACTGAAATAAACAAGAGGATAAAAAGCGGAGGGTTTTATTCTTTAATGTGTTAAGATACTGTACATGGACAGAGATAGCAACAATATACAAACAGTTTTGAAAAGTTAAATGTCCCGATGATGAAGACTACATTACACAGAGAGGTTTCGTTTCGGAGTTTATGTAGGCTTGCTTAGTGGCGTTTAAAACAGTCTGCTGTGTTTGTGATTTACTGTTTTTCAGGTTCTGTGGTCAGAGGGCCAACATTACAAGTGCGAGGTCCCATGGGCATCCAAATGCAGGCCTCAGCCAATCAGAAACAGAAGCTGAATGACCCGGGAGGCGGAACTTTCAAGTATGAGTTCAGCGCTGCTAAAATTGTGATGTTATTTAAAGCAGTACAGAACGATTCACATATCAAATGAAGAAAAGTCAGCACATAAAATACAGCATCAGAAAACAGAGATTTAGTATTAGGCCTTATTTCTGAAAAAAGTATTAGGACACTGAGTGAAAATTCGAAGGGTACACAATTCTCTCTGATAGTGATGTTTTTAGAAAGCCATTTATCTCCTGCAGTATTGAAGCCAATTCATTCCATGTCCTTTTCATTGGCTGCCATTATGAAGATGATCCATTTTGGTAAATATTTCACTGAAAGACCGATTTCAAGCCAAAAATGTCTGCACGCATTAATTGCATGACAAGTGATGTGGTAAATGATTTGCCAAGTCGTCGTCTTGATCTTGTAAACCACTAGGGTGCAGCATTTCTCTTTGAGAGACTTTCTGCAGGACAGAGAGAACTGATGAACCAGGGACAGCATGTGATAGAATGAAGCTCAGTACCACAAACGCATACTATAGATTAATAAATGTTACCATATCTTTAATTAGAACAGTTTATTTGGGAGTATTACATTAATATCATTAAATTATTTGTATGTTGATTAAGACACTACACACTAGATCTGGTTTCATTTGCATGTACATGTTTTGCAGGGATGACGATGACATCAATGATGTTGCGTCCATGGCTGGCGTTAACCTGAATGAGGAGAACGCTCGTATTTTAGCCACAGGCTCCGAGCTGGTGGGCACGCAAATCCGCTCCTGCAAAGATGAGCCCTTTCTGCAGGCTAACTTGCTGCACAAGCGCATCCTCGACATCGGTATGAATCCCAAATACACTGTCTTGTACAGGTGTAGGATTAAATATGAGCACACACACTCCCATAACTTCACCAATTCCAATGTCACTCAGTGCCAGAAACCACAAACAGTCTGTGATTTAAACATGCATTTTTCTAGACATGCAATGCAAGCTGGTGACTTGTTGGCTTAATGAAACAACGCACCAAATGTCTTGGCTGGTTGAACTGAGATGAACCTGTGTAAGTCATTCCATGTTATCAACCACATCGACAAGTCTGCACTGCCTTAATGACACTGGTTTCAGTTTGAGCAGGTTGAGCAACTTGGACTCCAAACTTGCTTCAGCTGATCACCTGTGTTTGCCTAAACTGTGTACTTTTTATTTTTTGCTAAATTATTCCTTAAAAGACAAATTTAATGTATTCTGGGAAGCTTTGATTGAATTGCCATGCCAATTTCCTGCATCCATGTCTTCTGAGATCTGAATACTTAGCTCTGCACCAGTGGTCAGGAACAGTAATATTAATCAATGATATCATCTTTTTACCCCAATCACTACTACCACATATCTGTTATGAGAGAAAATCAAGCTGTTTGGAAGACTCAAAAATGTATCACAGTACAGAGGAAATATACACTGATTTCTGATTAGTGTGGACTTTAAGTGCTTTAGCATATGCCTGTAAAACATGTACAGGGCCGTTGCATCCAAATCTAGTTAGGAAACCCCACAAGCTGCCCTTTACCTCAGCTGCACCCTCTTCTTTATAGGCTAAGTGCAGTATTTTGATGGCAGTCCAAGTGCCAGAAGCGGACAGAGCCAAAAGGGCTGGCCAGTCCGTCCCATTCACCTCTGTTTAGCCTCCCCTAAAGTCCACTACACTTCTAGTGCACTTCCACAGACCTCTCTCACACTCTCTGTCTAATGAGTGCTTGGCGAAGTGAGGCTCAGTCGTCCTCAGGCTGCGTATGAATACTTTATGGTCCTTCCTCTGATGCCTCTCTGTCAGTTTGTCATGTGTGCTGGACCAAGAGGAAGCCCGGGGCCCTCTTTCCGACAAGGTCACGGCCATACACACAATACACACAGCAGCGCCGAGCAGCATAAGACACATGCAAAAGAGGAGAAGAAATGGATTAATACATACGTGCAAGCAGATGACATATGCAGGCAGAATACATATTCATGCATTTGGTACCTGTTTGTCAGCACAAGCAATGGAAATGAGAGGAATTATGTATGGTGACATACAAACACTGTTGAAGGAGAATGCAGCAATGAGCATATTCCTATAAGGTGTGGATAGTGTGGCAAAAAAAATAAAAATACTTCAACGATGCATACTATGCGTTTATTTAGTTTTTAGTTGAGTATTTTGTTTTTCAGAGGTGCTGTGTGTGTGTGCGCATTATATACACAAGTATTGTTTGTATTTATAGTGCTAGTATGTGTTTGGACATATAATGTGTAATACATTTATTTTTATTCAATAGTTTGTACTCTGCAGTGCGCAAAGTCAGATTAACCAGATTAAAACATTCTCTTTAAATATTGCTGATAACCAATAGATGTCATCGTTTTGCCAACCCCTAATTTCACTAGTAGGATATATCCCCTTGGAACATTTTAACAAAAGGGAAAGTTATCCTAACGGTTCTATTCAAGTGGAAGTGAAGTGGAGAACTCGAACAGAAACATTTTCTGATGGATAATCAGTAGGTTTCAATCAGTTAGAGTAGCACGTCTCTTGCGAGCTATGCACTGAGACAGCCCAAATAATATTAATCGATATGTGCAGTTTTATTGCGTTAAAACATAGCAGCCTGGACTACAACCTATTTTTATTATTAGTAACTGTGGATTAGAACTACATAGAAATTGACAGTATTTTTTTCTCCTTTCTTTTAAATGTATGTTAACATTATCAGAGTCAAAAAAACCTCATGCTGTTGCCTTCACACGTTCCAAAATCAAACTACCAAGTTGCACATTTACACCGTGGTAGATTTCAATTACTGCACTCATGTATATTACATTCAGCACATTATAGACCCTGCCATTTTCCAACCCCTCAGTTATGAAGCCAGGCATTTGCACATTTTGAGATAAGATTAGGTGGAGGGAGAGAAAGGTGGGGGGGATCAGGCAGAAGTGAAAGGGGTTCTGAAGACCCCTCTCATCTCAACACTCCTTCCATTATTGTATTTAAGCAAATTCTCTCTTTCCCTTGCGTTTGATTTAGTATACAGTGCATACCAATGAGCGCCGGGGGTTATGTGCTATTACATGCAGCCTGGCTGCGGTTGTTACACTGTCGCCAGCGGCTGGAGTGTGTTAAAAATGTAAATCTTCCTCGCGGGGAGGTGTGTGAGAGAGAGAGTGATGTCTTCTGTGTAGATGGATAGAGGAGGGGAGAGGAAGTGACACTGCTTGGCACTACCTGCTGGACTCATTTGTATGTTTGTGGGTAGAACAGAGGACAATGGTAATATGTTTAGATGGTCATTTGTGTGATCCCTTTTAAGCACTTGTTGTGTAATATCTAGTGTAGGAGCTTGGATTGAAGTTATCCATCGCTATGACAGATTTCCGTCAATGGAAGGCAGTAAAGGTGAATTGTGAGATTGTTGCAGAAACTAAATTTTTTTTGGTGTGGGGGGGTTAAGGGGTAAACAAGCTTCGGCAGACAAAGTTCTGGTAAGGCTGTATTTTTCCTTGGTTTAATTACAATTTAATTATTCTTCTTAAAAATAAACATTTTCGGCAGTTCGCTTAAATATTGACAGCTGCAGAGTAGTCTACTGGCTACAAGCCTACGGGCTACACGTTTCCCGGTGCTTGTTTAAAATGCCAAACTGAACAGTAAAGAGAAAATAATTCCCATGCATTTAGTGCCGCATCAGTCTCAGACTTTTAATGTCCCTAAACAAAGATCTGCATCAGTCGTCTTGTTGCCTGACATATCTAATAATAATAGGGAATTATAAAAGACTAGTAGTAGTATATTATACATTTTTAAAAAAAAGATCGGAATAGAACTTATTAATGATTGGAAGTCAATGGTGTTTCATGAAGTCTCCCATTCGCTAATGGTAGTTAAGGCAGGTTGGAAAACAGTGGAGAAAACCCATTGCTTAAATAGATTAATCAAAACTTCGAAGCTCAAGATTCAGGACAGTGGGCGGTGCTGCGAGAGCTTATGCTCCGGTTTTGCCAGCATGGACATGCTTCTGTTAAAGGAAGGCACAGATGTGTCGGACATCGACAATTCGGTAAAGATGATGTAGAGATGGGCTTGGCTAAATGAAATGGGCGATAATGGCAAGCCATTTAGTTCAGAAAATGGCAGTTGTGTGCTTTTATGTGGTATCTCAACTAGGGTCTAAAAAATTAGGGATGAAAATGTTATGCATTTTTCTTTTGCTTTAATCCGTAAGGACTTCATGTCTTGTGGTCCATCTCAATTCCATGGGTTTTTATTTTATGCTCCAACATCTGAAGAAGTTAATAGACTTAATAGACTTATTAGCTAATGTAGGAATACCAGACTGCAGTGTATAAGGGTGTCCAATATGTTATTGGCCTACATAGTTTAAAAGAGAAATTAAAAAGTTAATAAATAAAATAGCATTTTGACATGCCCAGTGACAATACATGGTTCTCTACTTTACGTATAGTCTCTACTAGTGAATCTTTTTCTCCTTTTTGTCGTAGTATAGTGAGTAACAACGTCCTCACACTAAATCTATAGAATTGTTGCAACATTAACCTGCCATTGTAAGCGGCTTTAAACTCTACAAGGGTGTTGTTCACGTTGCCCTAGAATAACCATTTTCCAGTGGATGATTCTTTAAAGAACCCTGTTTGTAAATGCGATTCGTGAAAGAACCATTAATATTAAAAAAGAATTTTTGCATTATGTGAGTGGTTCTGTAGACTGTTAATAACATGGGTCTTTGTGGAAGTAAAATAAGACCCATTAATAGAACCTTTTGGCTTTTTTGTTAGAGAGTAGCTAAGAGCATTTGAGTGTAAATGTTAGCAATGATATCAGTACGATACAATACAATAGTACTATGCATGCACCATAATGTAAGTTGTGTAACCTGAGCTTACACCTCCTTTACATGTTTTAAGAACGTTAAAGTGAAATTCTCTTTATATATGCTGGTCAGTTTTTTTGAAACATGTTTTCTGCTAGTATGACAATTGGTAATGTGATTTAAAACTGGATGCAAGTTTAAAGAATCATTCCGTTATCTTGTAATGGGAAAGATTAGATAAACTAGATTGACAGTGGTTTTACTTGTCATTTAAGTGTTTTTTATGCCAACAAATGTTAACTTAGTTCATTATATAATACTCATTAATAAATCGTTTAATGATTACATTTTAAACTATAAAATGCCAAAATACAAACTGATCAGGTACTGAAATTGGTGTTTCCATTGTGAGGTTTTGGTTATTTAAAAAAAAATCCATATTACTGGTACTTTGCCTTTAGGCAAACTGTTTTCTGTTCATTTAAAAGTGTTTGTCTGGTTTCAGCGCGGACGTTTGGGGTGAACGAGGTCGGCGGGGATGTGGTAAACCTGGTGTCCCACGCTGCTGAGGTGCGACTCCGCAACATGCTGGAAAGCGTCTCCGCTCTCGCGCAGCACCGCGCGGACTCCTGCAAGGTATGAGCCCCCGCCAACTGCCATCCAGCACATCAAAGCCAGATGCTAAAAAGGCTTTCTGGCTAACTTTATCCTGTTACCTGAGCTCGAGCCCAGTCAGACACCCACACCCGAACTCAACAGCGGTGCAACATGCAAATCGCAAAATGCTAAATTGTCGTAAATGTATGCAGGTTCTCCTCTACATCAAAGCTCTAATTACATCTAAAGATGTCAGTTTTGTGCTTGGCAGGCTCTGACTAATGCCAGCTGTCATTACTGCGTTTCACTGATAACTTCCACTTAGTTTAGGATCTGTTCATGAACCCACCTGAAGCAATGTTTGTGGGACCTCTGTGGCTCACTGTAGGAAAAATGGGGCAAAAGATTTAAATTGGGCTTCTTTTTTTTTTTTTTTTTTTGGAACTGTTAAACAAAACTAGGAAGGAAATGTCTTCCCCCATGGTAAGGTCCCTGAGTGAGACAGGTTCAGCATGTTTTGTAGTTAGTTTGTAGTTTTGTAGTTAATAGGAAGGAGCGTGTGCAGAGAGGAGGGAGCGATTCATTTCCCTGTGATTTTGAAACGCCTTCTCCATGTTTCTGCGGATCCAGGCTGTTGTCATCAGCCGAAAGCAGGGCAAACTTCAGCAGTGATGGGAAAACTTGCCCTGCCAGCGCGGCGCACAGCCTAGCCTAAAAAAAAAAAGGAAGAAAAGAGAGCAAGAGCAACAGATGTGAGGCAGAGAGGAGTGCTGTTACTGCTGCTAACAGGCTACAGCCTCAGATGTGTGTGTGTGTGTGTACGTTCCTCCGTGGGCTGCCTGGCTTTGGTCCTTGTCTCTGCTTCACCTGGGAAGTGAGAACAGAGCTTTGCGAGCGAGTGCATCGGGGGCTGCCTTCGAGAAGCTGTGAAATAAACAATTATCCCATTAACTCTGGGTGACCTACTAACTCCTCAGTTCAGTCATGTCGCTGGAAAAAAATCAACGAAAGTTTAGTGGAGTAGAAGTTGAGGCATTTGATGAAAAGGAACGTAAAGTGCAAGTAGAGTGTCTGAGTGTGTTGGGGATGATGAGCTCGTCACAGTGTGTGTTCCTGTTCTAGGATGAAGAACACCATGAGCAGGCCTCGGATGTGAGGACGCAGCTGAAGTTCTTCGAGCAGTTGGAGAGGCTGGAGAAGCAGCGCAAAGATGACGAGGAGAGAGAGATCCTGCTCAAAGTTGCCAAAGTGAGTATGAGAGCAGACTATTGGATCGATGGTTTAGCCAAACATTGGTGAAAATCAAATACGCGCTTTTCCCTCTAACCTCAAATTTATCCAGTCCGTCAAAACATGTTTGAGTTGGCATCTGTAGTTTTTTACTGGAACTGAAAGACTAATGTAGATGTATTTTCCTCAAACCATAGTGAGTTGCTAAAGGGCCAATATCTTACTTTTTTTGTTCCATTTCTAGAATTATTTTATTATTCATCTCCGAAGTCTAATGACATTGAGAGTGGGTTTACAAATTAAGTAGTTCATTTCCCAACCTTTCCTTATCTATTAACTGAAACCAGGATTTTTTTGTTATTGTGACTAATTATGCCTAATGAGCTTGAATTCCATATATTGGTCACTTCGGTGTGGAGTTTATTGTGCTTTATGAAAAAAAAGCAATGACAGATGATCGGTTTCTATGATTATGGACATAAGTATGAATGGGCAGAGAATCTTGCCCAATCTCTATTATCTGTATAAAGTGGGTAATTGTGGAATCATACAAGAGAAACATGTTCTACTAGCCATTATAACTACTGTGATATTGCAGTATGAGAAACCTGAAGTCTGTTTATAATTTCAGAATATCTATGCAGGGCTTAAGGCAAGTGTGATTTTTACTTGTAGGGTATAAAGTTAGATACGTTTCCTTCAGTACTGTCTCGGCTTCCGTGCAAAAGTAAAAAAGACAACTTTGGATACCAAGCATGACTTGGGTGTTTGATTGATTACATCTTGGGGTAAAAAAGAAACTGCAAATTTAGATTTTTGGCCAAACCATTGCCTTCAGCACAAGTGCCCAGTTTCGTAGTGTAAACAAAGCCTGCGCTTCCCACACAAGTTCACCACTCCGAGGCAGAGTCTGGGCACATTTGGGTCATGGCAATAAAGATACATTGCAGTGATCATCTTAAGACGTAATTAGATGGCTGAGCCAGTTTTGATTTTTTTTTTTTTTTTTAGCAGCTTTTCTGGATGAAGATTATGGCTACTTTGGGCCTGAAGATGTTAAGAAATCTGGAGATAAAAATACTTATTTCTCAACGTAGCCAAAGCTGATCTGGAGCTGGTTGATGCCGAACTTAGTCAGTTTCCCTGTTTGCAAACCGAACACCCAGGAACATGGATTAGATATGTATTTCACATTTTGAACAATAGTTAGTTTCAGAATAGTTAGAAAAATCTTTTTTGTTAAGTCCGGATTATGCTTTATTCGGTTACGTCTATAATGGCAAAGCCAGAGACGCTCCGGCAGTCTCCAACATCAACAAACAGCCGACAGTACCTTCCCAGCATGCATTTATTCCATTGAAGTTTTAGCTCCATAAAGTAAGGTGGGGGTGTGTTGGGATGCCCCACAGGAGAAAGCATGCAACATGAAAGCAGAGGTAATTAGTTGACTTTAACAACAGCAGCGGTGGTGATGATGACGGTGATGATGGTGACGTCCCGCTCTTAAGCCTCCTCGTTAGATTCCCACTGCTGTGTCCCTTTTCTAATTAAGCAGTCGAGTAATTAAGCTGTCAGCCAGGAGATAATTGCTCTTGTGTTGCTCTTCCCTGATTCACCACCAGCACTGTTTGTGAGTTAAGTTGACCTATTTATGTGCACAGCAAACTAAAATGATCAAGATCTGCATTTTGAATTTTGCCGATTGTGCCAATTTACTGAGTGCAGGGATCTGATCTTTGTGTCCCTTAATTTGTCCCTTAATTTGTCTTTTACGTTTCTGCTTTGTATAGCACTTTCGGTCAACTCCTGTTTAAAATGTGCTTTATAAATAAAATGACTGACTTTTTAAAATGAATGCCAATTTACTTCATTTATTTTTGCTTGTAATGTTGTGCTCATAATACCATTTTAATTATTTATCTGAATTATATTATTTCATCTTTTTTTTTTTTATATATGTGCAGAGTCGGTCCAGGCAAGAAGACCCTGAGCAGGCACGGCTAAAGCAGAAAGCTAAAGAGGTGAGCCTAGCCTAGCACAACGGTGCATTGCAACACACACAAGGATGTAATCTATCCTTTTAGTTATTTAATATACAACACAAATTTTAATGATGCAGATTCACAAACTCCTTACTGTTTTAACTTTTCAAAGAATTTTAGAAAGTTGTTAAAAGTAAATAAACCATACTTTTTTGTCTTAAGGTTTCATATTTAACCAAAATATGACATTAGCGCTATTTACTCTGTACCACCAGTGTAATCAGTCAACCTGGGCAAGATTAATGTCGCTATAAAGATATATATAAAAAGAGATATAATAGATGCTAATAGCCTGTCTGATACAGTGGTACTTGGAAGTTTGTGAACCATTTCGAGTCTTCTATATTTCTAAAACATCAGATTTTCAAGTTCTAAAAGGACATACACTGATCCTTGTGAAACAGATGAGACGAAAGTATCATACTTGGCCATTCATTTATTGATGGAAACGTTCTGATTTTGCATATGCGTGAGCGGCAAATGTGTGGATTGGCAGGTGAAATCAGAAATTAGTTGAAATTAATCAAGATATTTTTAATCAGCAACATCAGGAGTGAGTGAGCGCAATGAATGAGTGAGCGCAATTTAAAGAATGGGCATATAGTGGAAGTGTATCATGGTACAAACAAATTAGCTCCTGGAAAATCTCAGAAATGCTGATGCTTAGAAGAGTTGTTGTTTCCAGGCTGGAAAAGGTTACAAAGAAATGTCTAGACTTCAGACACCACTGATCCAGTCAGACAGATTGTGTACACATGGAGGAAATTCAAGACCATTGTTAACCTCCCCAGGAGTGGTCAACCAACAAAGATCACTGGGAATTTTAGGAATGAACTAATATTGATGAGCAGGACTTGTCAACCATTACCAGAAATGTTTAGTTATTACTGCATCAATTACTGAAAGCAAAAGTTCACATGCTTTTGAGACTAACAGGTAAATGATATTTGTCTATTTCCATCTCATTTGATTAATTAGGTTAGGGTCTTTTAGGTCACATTCATGCTGAAATAATACAACATTTCAAATGGTTCACAAACTTTGCTGCCCAATTCAGATTTTTTGGTCAGATCTGATCTTTTTGGTTCACATTTAATAAGTGACCCACATTTGTCTGTAGTGTGAGAGAATCTGCACCCTGACACAATCCGCATATGTCATAAATGCTAACAGAAGTATGGACAAACTACGAGCACGTAAGATCAGAATAACACTGCTATTTGTGGATATATAATTCTGCAACATTTACTGTCAAAAACTCCATTGATCTGATTTAAAAAGATTTGTGTCCGCACAGCTCTAAAACAATGATCTGTGTCGCTTTTGTGGCAAATAAAAATGAGAAATGAGAACATGGCTTTAGATATGTACAAAATCAAAAATATTTAAATGCTGTTCAGATGAGGAGTGAGTTGTTTTACCGCATTAATATTACTAAATATACCTAAAGATAATACAAATATTATACAGTATATGGTGATATACAGTATATCAATGTGTTCTTTGTGCAAGTATTACTTGTAGTTTCCATCAGAAACCTGGTTGAGCTGCTGATGGAATTTCACAAATCCAAACAACAGCTGAAGGAACTGAGGAGGAATCAGGAACCGATCCTATGTTCTCACCAGCTCACAAAATACAGTAATCCCTTGCTTTTCGCGGGGTTACGTTCCAAGAGCACTCACTTATAGTGAAAAAATGCCTATTTTTATAGTGTAAACCCTAAATATGCCGCCAAATATGCTCCCAGAACACTGTCATTTTAAACTCAGTTTAATGCATTACCCTTAAAGGTAACCCCATATTAGAAGTTAAATTCCCTGCCGAGATACGCAATTTTACAAGACAGAAGTATTGGAACTCCGCAGCGAGGTGAACGGTTTTCAGAGAATAAAACCTGATCTACACGGGCTAAAAATACAAATGAGGGCTCGTTGGAAAGGGCTTTAAACTTTTGCACAGTAATGTAGCTCCAGCGCCAGGCTAAGGACATTCTTGTCTAATGTATCTGTTCTCAAAGTTGTAGATTTGTATTTTTTGATTTTATAAAACTTTTTAATGAGGCTTGTTCTACTGAGGCTATAATCTCAAGCACTTACTGTTCAGTCAAAGGCCTGCAGAGAATGAGACTTCCTCAAACACGTTCCTTCTAGCTGAAGTGAATTGAATACTTAAGTCCAGTGAGAGGATGGTCTTGAACCATGGACCCGTGGTCTGAGTGTGTTTGTGTTAGCTGACCAGTTGTGGCTGATGACTAATGCTGTCTTCAGAGTGCTAGTTTCATTCTGCCTGAGTAGTGCTAGTTTCAGCACTGTTTTTCTTGCCCCTCAGGCCATAATGAGATGGAGAGAGAGAGAGAGAACTTCATGAAGATTTCTTTACACTTTCAGATGTTTTATTTATTTATTTTTCTTTCAGAGTGTGGCTAACTAGAGTAATGAGGGACTAAAGTGAACACTGAATGAGCTTTTTGTTTTGCCCCTCAGCAGTGTGATAGTCCCTCTTCTTGGCAAGGGCATGCCTTAAAGCACAGATTCCTGACACACACACACTTGTGTGCATAGAAACACTTTTCTGTTGGACAAGGTCTTTTCTTTGCTCTTTAATCTGGGATTGTCTCTTAGAGGAAGACTCCTGGTTACACCAGCAGCACTTTATGTTCTTTAGCCAGCCGCGATGGCCAGAGAGAACAGTTTGTTTCAGGACTTGACTAATGTATTATTTGGCTGATAAAATCAAACAAATTTGAGGTTCTGTAAGAATTCGCATGAGATGTGGCTAGTTTAATCCCCCTGTGCTTGAGTGGTTAGGCTGCTGGGCTGGATTCAAACCCAGCTAAAGTTTGTCATGTAATTGATATTTTTTTTGCCTCATATGTGACAGGTCCCCAGTTCTGGTGAACCTGATGGTTAGAGTTACCCCTGTGTTTAGAAGGTTGTGGGTTTGAATCCTAGGACTTCCATTGGCACCACTGAGGTACCATCCCCACACACTGGTCCCGGGTTCTGGTTTATCAATTATTTTATATAGATTTGCGTATAGTCCCGGAGTTTAGTCGTAGTGTTTGATTTGGCTACTTTTGTGTAGCATGAGCTCTTTTGCGTCACCTTCAGACGTTGACAGCCTCCTGCGCCCCCTGGACGCAGTGGAAGGAAACAGCACCCTGGAGCCGTCGCTCTTCATGTTAATGTCTCTGCAGCATATCCAACTATCTCGAGCTGGCATTGCCGTCAGTAATGTAGCTCTTAGTTTCGTGTCCTTGACTTCAATAATCTCCCCTAATTGAAGTGCTGCGTTCAGCGCTCTCCTGCACGTTTATTAAGCTTTTGCTCTGGGGCCAGTCATTGTCGAGCTGGACAGCAGATAAGGATCAATAGGGATGGAGAGAGCAGAGCTCCCGGCATCGCTCTCTCCCTCCTCTGACCTTTTGGAAATGATTAGAGATTACAAGCATCTCTCTTTCTCTCTGTCTCTATCACTCATTTGTGTGCCTGTCTCTCTCTAACTCTTCTGTTTCTCTGCATATTTCTTTTTGTATCTCTTTATCTCTCCTCCTGTTTCTCTCTATCTTTTATCTCTCTCCCCCTTTCTGCCCATTTCTCTTTTTCTCTGTCTCTCTTACTGTCTGTTTCTGTTTCACTCTTTCTTCCTGTATCCCTTTCTCTCCTTCTGACTCTCTGATTCTCTCTCTTACTGTTTGTGTCTTTATTTCTGAATCTCTCTCCCTCTCTCTCTCTCTTCGCCCCCTTCCTCTCCCCATGTCTTTTTGTGTCATTCTCTGTCTGTCCTCATCTCATCGTCTCTTCCTTGTTTCCTTTTCCTTTTTTGTGTCTCCGTGTTATCTTAACTTGATTCAGATGCTTTATTCATGATTGCTGTTGCATTCTTCCAATAATCACTCTTTCAGTGATAAAAACAGGGAAGGGTTTCATTTAAACAGAGTGAGGAGAGAGCAGAGTTTGAGCTGTGTGATGGAGCTCAGTCATTAGAGTGGGTTTGGGAGCTTGGGGAGGGGGGGGGGTTAGTGCAGAACGCTGGATTACAGATGGCGTAACTAGGTTCCTCTTTCACTCCTCATCAAATAAATGAATATGAAAGCGAGGCACCGCTGTGGCTGCGGGCGCTGAGGAGATCCGTGCCGACACCAAGCAGTCTCTCTGCTTCCAGAACCTTCTGTTTAGCCCTAATAGAGTCACTGTAGCGCTTGTGTGCTGACAATCCCTCCTCAACGCTCCCTCACTGTCCTCTCTACCCTCCGGTCATCTTCACCGGAGCTGTCAGAGTCGGCTCAAAGTTCAGCCACCAGGCCGCCAATATGTGTATGCGGTTGGAGAAACCACATACACGTGTGTGTGTGTGTGTGTGTGTGTGTGTGTGTGTGTGTGTGTGTGTGTGTGTGTGTGTGTGTGTGTGTGTG
>JBBJLR010000034.1:8879536-8896017 GCA_037577145.1 Brachypetersius gabonensis
TATATATAATTTTTTTTTTTTATCCATATACTGTTTAAAGGTTTCCTATTAATGTCAGTAGGTATTATCCATTAAGGCTTTATGAGTCATGGGCAGGTGTTCTAATGATTTGCTCTGCTCTCTCATCGTTAGTATCGTCTAGTAACTGAACACCGACTCAGACCAGCTTCAGAGAGAAGCTCAGTCCGTTTCCGACTAAAAATTAATGTTTCAGTTAAAGTCGGATTCTGACAAAACTGATACCACTGGTCAATACTTACTGTGGTTTAGGTCTGGTTAGACTTGGATAGAAAGTTCTCGGGCTGTATTTTAGGCTCAATTAAAACCTCTGTTCTGTTGGATGTCAGTCAGTTCTAATGTGAATTAGTTTGGTACTAAAGTGTCTTGAACACCGTGGGTCCTTTAGTGTCTCATAAACTCATAAAGCACCGTGGGTCCTTTAGTGTTTTGTAGTGTAATATCCAAATTATAAACTATATGTTGAATGTATGTGTCTTTTCAAAGCTATTTTGAAGCAGTATGTGAATTAGTAAATTTAATTTTGTGTTCTACAGCAAAAATAGAAACAATTATTCCAGCACCGTAAAACACTTTACATTAAAACGTGCATTTATTCACTGAGAGCCACAGTATGCTGGCTTAACATTTCACTAACTGGATCATGAGACGTCTGCTGCTGTTTGCTGCTAGAAATAAGCCTCCCAATGTTCCATGCATACATATCACCACTGAAAGAAGTGGCTGCAGTTGAATGACCTGCCACATGGGTTAGATCTTTGCATTGCTTGCTTTTATGCGATCTGCTGCTGTGTGTGGCTCTAAATGTCCCCAGAATAAAGAGCATAAATAACCAAATAAAAGCATTACTTCTGCTCCCTGAATGCACTGCTGACCTCTTTCACAGCGCTTTATCTTCATCTGTTCACAAGATTCTAGTGTTTAAAAAAAGGGGAGGGAGGGAAATGGGCATGTAGAAAACTGTACCTACAGTACTGATCTTTTTTAAGATCTGATCTGCCTGTTTCTTCCAGTCTTTCAGAATGTCGCAAGGAAAAAAGATTTTATTGCACACATATCTGAAGTGAAGGCAACGAGCCGATCTTTCTCATTTTCGCCTCCCCACATTTCAGTCTTTCACATCCGCCTCTATAGTGCCTTTGGCAGTCCTGTCCCCCCCCCACCCCTCCCTCTGTCTCTCCCCCCCTCCCTCCCTGTGGAGTAAAGTGAATGTGACTTTTCTAAAGGGGTCAGTGCTGGCCTCAGGGCCTGTAGCTGGGCCTGCTCTGAAGGGGCCAGTCAGATATTTCATCTCTGCAGTAATGCGCCCGAGGGCCAGCGTGGCCTGAAGCGTGAGTCGGCCTGCCAGCTAGTCAGCTACGGTACGAAGGCTCCACTTTTAACTCTGACCCTGCTTTCTGACAGCACAAAAAAAAGCCCCACAATGCTAACTCCCCTTGAGCACTCTTTTAGGGCTGCCTATAGTGTCATAGCATTACTGGATCTGAGGATACATAGAGGACAATGGCTCGGACACTGAGACAACACCCACTGCTTGTCGGTTGTGCGTTCAGGGGAAGGGATTTTTTTTTTTTCTCCTTCTCCCCTTTTTTTTTGGCACCCTTTGTTTAGGCCCCGAGCCCTCTGGGCGGTCTCTATCTGATTGCCAGTCAGGACTGGAGCTGCTGTCTCAGACTTGACGAACCGTTTGGGCTGTAGGCACGGCCTCCAGCAGAGCCTGTGGCTGGATTAGTCAGTCACAGAGCAGGTGATGAGGGTGTTCCTCAGGGGTGAGTTCTAGGCCCAACTTTAATAAAGGCTGCCGTGCGCCCACAGGCCTGCATACCAGACTGAGCCTGGGGGAGGAACGCACATGGGGTCAGAGTTGAGCTGTCCGCTGCATATTAACATGTCCTTTCCACTTCGGAAGCCAGAAGGACCACGGTGGGGAAGAACTGAGGGTACAGAAAGCAGACTCTGGGGGAGAAAGAAAAAAATGGGGAGTGACAGAAAAAAGAAGGGAGGAGGAATTTGCTGAACACATCGTCTGGTACACGCATCTATCTCACCCTTTGATCTTTAATGACTATAGGATAATAGATCCTAGTATACATTGACTGGGTTATGTATTTTATGGGGTTTTTTCTGTATGTGGTTTTTCTGTTGTTTTTGAAGTACATCCTGCAAGTACTGCATTTTGCCATTAACTTTGATTTAGTCAGCACAGATGATCAAGAAGGGCTGGTACAAAGAAAGGAGGGGGAGAAAAAAAAAGAGATTGAGAGAGAGAACGAAGAAATGAGGTACAGAGTGAGTGAGAGAGGGAGAGATATACGCTTGCCCTTCCCTGCAGCAGAATTAACAAGGCATCACATGGAAAACTATCTGAGGCCGGCTATGAAAGAGAGGGGGAGAGGAGCCATTAAAAGCAGCCTGGAGGGATGGACTGCACCCAATATCACTAAAGCAAGCTCTCTCACCCACTGAAGCAAGGGCTCGCTCACAGGCAAAAAACCGCGCCGAGTTCTATAGCCACAATTAAAACCTCCCCTTCTGCCAGATGAGCCTGGGGCGAGGGAGACGGGAGTGGGGGAAGGGACAGGCATGGAATACCAAAGGCAGACTGAAATGTGGAGCCAGTAATGAGCTGCACCAAAGCCGGCCTTTTCACACTAGGCTGGAGTTTAAAGTGTTACCAGTCGAGGTTTTCGAAGCCGGCACATGTATTTTTCTCAGCGTGCTTGACTCTACACTCACAATACACTTACAGTACACTTCAAGCATCCCTACTTGTTGCTTTTTCTCACCTTTTTTAATAAATGGGCCTTTCAGAGGCCTTCACTTTTTTGGGAACACTCCAGCATAAACTTTTCACAGATCTTTGCTGAAGATGCGGGAGCACTGAAATTCTGCTCTTCTCTCTCTTTATACTGCAGAATGTGCTCAGGTGGGCTTAGAGCTTCATGCAGACATCATTTCAGAACATGAAAGGTTCAGAGTTCTTTAGGTGTGCAGTGCTATCAGGTGGACAGGCAGATAGTTTAATGATAAACTATCAGGAAACAATTAACAGGCTATTCGGCTATTCCTGTATTAAACAAAAATAATACACGTGTGTACATGTGTGTGTGCGTGTGTGTGGAGGCCACACAAGCACTACATGTACCGGTTTTACGAATCAGTATTTTTGTGTTTAATGTTAGAGATTTATATGTATTAGGGGCGTATCAGTGTACCATGACATTGCAATATTACAATGCAAATAAGTGACTGTGCATTGTGTCCTGTCAACAACCCACTTCAGCACTCCTGTTGCCTCTCGTGTTGTATGTAGCCAACAGTGAGATTGTAGTCATCTTTCTTGTTTGGAATTTTGTTGTAAATATTGTGGGAATACAGAATTTTGAGGCTAATTTCATGCATTGTTACAACCCCTTCTATTTTCACAATTAACATATAAATTAAAAAATCCCCTTATTTCAAAATATAGTCAGTCATCCAAGATTGATAGCATATCTGTTGTCAATAATTTGTTTGGTTAATTCAGTAAGACACGTTTGGTTAATTTCAAGTTTTGTACCGTAGATTAGCATCGCTATCAAGCATTGGAAGCTTTTTACCCTCCACTTGACCTGCATGCCTAAAAAAAAAAAAAAAAAAAAAATCACACGCTTGCCTCAAACTGCATCAGGATATTAAGTCATCTCAATATTGGTTTTCTGACACCATGTGACGTTTTATAGAAATGGACAGAATTCACAGTTGGCTGTTTGTGTTTTTAGCTTACCAACATAGTTTTGTCCATTTTGTCAAGTATGTTTGCCAGGTTATTAATGGGACATGTGGTTTGCATGATCCGAACTGCCGGGTGCAGAAGACTGGTGTGGCCACGCTTTTCGTTCCAACAAAGCAGGAGCTCACATGATCAACTGCTTGATTACTAAGACCAACTGATTTAACAAGTGGAATCATGTGCTCCTGCTTGTTTGGTAAAACCTGTAGCCACACAGGCCCATATGGGTATTAGATTTGACACCCCTGTGTTACTTTTTAGCTAATGTAAGTAATGTTGAACTTCTGGCACCAAGTTCTCTTGGATCTATAGTATCTGGTTAATGTGTAATTTTTCATTTTTCTTTTTGGAAAACTATTGCTGTAATACTCAGGAGCCCTGTTATCACGTAACCATCTTCAGCACTGATGTTTTGTCATCAAGTTTGACATCAGCTCCAGTGCTTAGCTCTGTTTAGTTGGTGATAGCTTGTCCTAAGCAAAAGGATTCAGTTGGGTGCATAATTAGCTTGAACCTCGCATAGACACCATGTTTGACTGATGCTGCCAGTAGATTGACATTTCCCCATGTTTGAGTGTAACGATGCAGTACGTATGTATGTGTGTAATCGGCGAGTTATCTGCATGTGTTTTGACATGATAAGACGGATCATGAGGAGTGTGTTATCAGTTTGCATGGGCTGAGTGGAATAACTTAATGCCAGAGATTGCCTGGATGTGACCTCAGGCTAGTGAAGCTATGAGGAGGAGGCTAGCCTTACTCTCTGTGAATGTAATGTTTTTCCCTAAACATAGTCTCCGCAGCAACTTCCACTTAAACCGAGACATGTCACACTGCCTACATGCAGACAGCATTGTTTGATCATCGTATGTTCAGGATTTTTCTGCGCAGTGTGTTCGTAATCAGGCCTGCCGCTTGGATAGGCAGTGCTGACAGCGTTCATGTTGTACGAGCACTCTTTGGTGACTGTAAGATTCAAACCAGTGTAATGAAAGCAATTGGCACAGGATTCCCAGAGGGTCAGTTTCTCACATATATGACTGTGAAACTCATGACGAAAAAGGCGTCATACATATTTTTGGCTGCTACTATAGCTATGTTATGGTATTAGCCTAGCAGCATAATTACTATTTTGGACAATATTTAGATGCGTTTATATAAAACCAGTGTTTGAAGAAACTCTCATGCAAAAAAATAAAAAATCTCCATGCAGTGTGGCTTTGAACCAGCAAACCAAATTCAAGGAATAAACAGAATAAATACAGTAGTGTGATTACTGATGCAATCACACATTATTTTTTACCAGATACAGTCTTATTACTGCATTTAGCTCATTTTTCTTTGCTACTTTCAAACCTTGAATGCCCTAAAGGAACAGTTAAAGCAAACAAACTAATGTTGCTGACGATGAATAGAAGCTAGAAGTCAGTTTGAATAATGGTTGTCATTTGGCTTTTGTTAGCCTGAATTGTTCCTCTAGCAAGTGGACAAGTCTAAAGTAGTGTGACTGGGTTATCTATGATAGCTGAAGTTAGAGAAGATCAGTATTGTCTCTCCAAGATAAGTTTGGCATCCATTCACTGAGGGAACAAAATTCACTGGAGTGAATGTTGCACTGTAAGCTCCAGCTTCACCTCATTATTTAGCCCACACTGGCTATAACTTGGGCACCTTCATTTGATTAAAGAAGTGTTCATAAACTTACTCATTGTTCTTTTGTGAAAAAATTCTTAGCAGTAAATGCAAAGTTTAAATATTAAATTGTCCTGACAATGTACTGTTAGTGGTTATCTGTGGTCTTCTTGGATCCATATCAGCTAGCTAGATTCTTTTAAAACTGCTCATCTGAATACTGTAGGTTTGGCATAACAGTACACATTTCAACTTTTATTGCAGGATAACGTGTTTATTCGGCATGTTCGAATCTTAATATGTCCACAGAATCCCACATGGGATCCACAGAAAATGTTGGGGCATAAGTATCATGCATTATGTCCTCGATTAAGTGAAGCTGCTTTGGAAATATTGTAAACAAAAAGCTAAGTAATGTTTCAAATTTGAGTGTAAAATTATCTAGAGTAATTGTTTGGCAGGTATGTTAAATCAGACAAATAAATCACTAAATTTATCAACCAAGCAATCAAATAAATCAATTCCTAGGTCAGTGCTACAGAAAGAAAACATGTTAAACCAAATGTTCTCAGTTTTCTGAGTTGGGATATAAAATTTTTTTGTTTAGAAATAATTTTAAATATCAAGATGGTTTAAATGGCTATCTGTACATTTTGCCTGTAGTAAGGTTCCCCCGCTCACCCCAACTCCAACTCCCACAGCTCTTTTCCCTGTCCATCTCCAAGATGTCGCTTTTACTTTGCATACAATCGTCGACTGTAGTATGAGGATGTAAATATACAGATTCTGTGCTTTAATGATGCCCTGCAAATTTTTGCCTACATCAATGAAAACACATGCAGCTCCAGCAACAAAGTTGGGCCTTTGGCATGGCGAAGATGCCCATCTGAGAAATTAATTACCTCCCTTGTTAATCTGGCCTAATTAAAAAAAAAAAGTACATTTATCTATTCATCGCCAAGGAAGGACAATGAAATGGGACATGGTTTTACGTTCAGTCATGCCTTCAATGCTACACGGATTCCTCACAGATTCCTCACAGGTTCCCTGCAGTATGTAGACGTATGTCTATTGGATTAATACAAATTTAAACCCACATTCAAGCTATTTTTTTTGTCTGTCAGTCGAAACACCTTATTTGAGATTCTATCAACACATTTTGTATACAACCGTCCACTCATCAGCTGCAGCTTTAATCACATTAGTTTGGCCTGTTTCTCGAGTCTTTGGTCCATGAGGAAGGCCTATAGTCTGAGTGATATTAGCTACAGACCTTGTGTACATGTGGACTAATCCATTAGTGTTGAGAGGTTATTGGCTTCCCTTCTGCAGCTGAAATAGAAGCCCATTAAAAGAGGTAATGTGTGCCTGAAGCATGGCCTGCAGGCGTGGCAGCCAGTGCAGGGTGTATTTCACCCAGCGCTACACACACACACGCACACACACGCACACGCCTGGCTTAAGTAGACCGAGAGTATCAAGAGAACTCCAGAACAGATCTTTTTCATTTGCTCCCTCTCTCTTGCACTTCCATTCTCCATTTTTGCTGTTTTTACTTTTACACTTTGCTCTTCTGTCGTTATATCTTTATTACTTTGTCTCGTTCCCTTTTTTCCTTTTTTTTCTTCTTTGTCCCCTCTCTCTCCTTTGCTCTTCCTCGTTCCTTTGCTTTCTTTCTGGCATAGACTTGGGTACAGTCTCACATTGATCTGTGAAATGTCCCCTGGGCGATTTATAAAATATTAAATCCAAGTCGCACTCGACCACGTCACTCTCTTCCCTACAATCTCAAGCTCAATCTCGCTCTCTTGCTGTTTCTCGCTCGCTCCCTTGCTTTTCCACCTTTCAGTCTTGTTCGTGCTGCTGGTTGTGCTCATTCGCCTGAATGGCATAAACAACTCACGCTTACTTCATGAAGCAGTGCAGTTCAGGGTCTGAGTTTCAATCCCATACTGCACTCTTTAAAAATCAAGGTGCCAAAAGGGTTCTTCTGCAAAGAACCATCCACTAAAAGGTTCTTTAGGGAGCCAGAAGTGGTTCGTCTCTGGCATTGCTCCAAAGAACCCTTTTGGCTGACTTGTTTTGAATGTTTTAAGAGTGTTATGTCTGAATCTAAAGTGCAGACTCTTTTCTAGACTGAACAGAGCCAAATCTCCTTTCCCATTGTTTAGGGCTACGCTGCCTTAAGGCTTTATTGTTTGCTTGTTGATGGTTAAATGAACAGTAAGTGAGGAGTGAGCTTTCGTCCTTTGTGGTGTTGCTAAGCCTAGTGTGTCTCCAGTATCTGAAATCTATGGCCAGTTGTGTAAATAATCCATCTAATATTACTCCATGACCCCAAGGGGTGTGTGCATGTTTGTGTGTGCAACTAAGCCCAGGGCAGTTTGCTATATTACAGCTTATCTCACATCTGAAAGCTGTTTGACTACAATTTCTGCCCATAGTGCAGGTTCTGTAGTAGAGGCTCATTCTTTATGAATATTCAGAAGTGATTTCTGCTTAGGATTTTGTGTTTTGATAGCCAGGGGTAAACCATAACTATTACAGCTGAAACCTTCTGTCCGGGCTATACATTTAACAACACTGTGGAGGGGAAACAAGGGAAAAACAGCTCTACAATAATCCTTGTTTACTTTAAGCGCATTGGATTCTAGTTGTGTTAGCAAGGTAACAGCAGTACACATTGCTATTTTATTTTGTCTAGATTAAGCTCATGCATGTAACGGGTTTTGTGTTTTATCTAAAGACGGAATGGGAGATGTTAACATGCACTTGAGCTTGGATGCAGTATTTCTACAGTGACTCCTTCAGTAACAAGTCCTGGTACAGAAACTGTCAGTGACTTCTAGAAGGCCAAAAGTAGTTTTGGAGTAAAATGAATGTCAAACCACATTAAAATGGTGATTTCTTGTTACTTTTTAGTTATGTTGGTGGTTAATCTGACATGGCAAGACTTGCCTAACCAACGGGAGAGCTCACTTTGTTACATCTGCCTAGCCCTAAAATCCTGCTCATTTTGCTTCCTTCGTCCCTAGTCAAATTTTAATAATGAAGTAAGAGTAGTACTTCAAAACCTGCCAAGTAAAACACAATTCAGTTGAATAAAATTACCTAAAAAGTCCAGATTTGACTTTTTTGTGCTTTTTGTATGAAGCGCTGTCATCTCTAAAAACTTTGGTGTGGACACCACTGTCACCTATGCACTGTTCCATTTTTCACTGTTTCCATTCTAGATAATAGCATGACAATTCAATGCTGTTTCAGGTGCTAACCTTAGAGCTTCAGTGATGAACTAAAAAAGACCCAATGTATATTAGGCCGCATGGATTAAAGTTCTCCGTCGCTATGATGGATTTCCGTCAACTGAGGGCTCTAAAGGTTAATAATGAGATTGATGCAGATCCGAAGGGGAAAAAATGGGGAACGAGGGATGGAGCTGAACAAGCTTCGACAGACAAAGTTCTGGAAAGACTGTCTTTTCTTTGATTTAATTATAATTTAATTATTTTTCATAAAAATAAACTTTATAGTTTCGGCAGTTCTCTTAAACAATGACTACTGCGGAGTAGCCTACTGGCCGCGAGCTGTTTCTCAATGCTTGTTAAAGATGCCAAACTTCATAGTAAGAGAAAAGAATTCCCCAGCATTTAGTGCCACATCAGTCTCAAAGACTTTTAATGTCCCAAAACAAAGACGAGATAGGGCACAAAAATAGGCTAGTAGTAGTATATTTTGCATTTTAAAAAAAAATATTAGACCGGAGGTTCTAAGATTGGAAGTCAGTAGTGTGTCATGAAGGGTCTCATTCGCTAATAGTAGCTAAAACAGGTCAGAAAACAGTGGAGAAAACCCATCGCTTAAATAGATAAAGAAGCCAAAACTCCGAAGCTCGATATTCAGGACAGTGGCTCCGGTGTCACGAGTGCTGCGAGAGCTTATGCTCCGTTAAAAATAAATAACAGCAGTTTTGGAGTCTGTTTTCTTGCTGTTAACAGAGGAACGTCAATGGGAAGTAGTGTTGTCGTTCGCAATCTTTTAAGTGAGTGTACTGAACCGAGTCACTGGATGTTCACCTAAAATACATTTAGAACTAGGGGATCAAATAATGTATAAATGTGTTTTTGGAAATCAGAATTCATTTTAATTTTTTTTTTTTTAAATATAGCGGGACAGTTCACCAAATCCTGATGGGGAAATTGTTCAACACTAAAACGCAAATGTGTGAGTGGATGCTTTTTTTGTGCTCCACCATCTTTGTATTTCTTCTTCTATTTGTACAATGTGGCCCTGAAGCTGAGTGTGTAGCCTGTAGCAGTGTATGCCGCACGCACACACATTACACACATAACACACACACACACGCACACACACACACACACACACAGTCTATTTCAGTGTGAAGACAGTGCAGCATAGCTGTTTGTGTTGCAGGCAGATGGAGCCGGAGTGTGTGTTCCCCTCAAGGCTCTGCCTCTAGCAGCCCAGCTTTTTGTGCTGAGAAAGTGGGGGATGGGGCAGAGAGAGAGAGGGAGGTTGGTTCTTTTAAAAGGGTTTGCCTGTTTAACAACTCAAACAGAATATCTGCAATCAGATGGCTTTAGAGCGCCAGTGAAGATTTTGCTTTCAGGTCAGTGTGGAGGCAGTGAAAGATACTCCGTAAACATGGTGTACGTTTTCAGAACTGTTTCTTTAAGCTTAATCACACTTTTTTGAGGCTGAAAGTCTGGAGGAGATGCTCGACACCCACAGCCGAAGCTGGATGAATCACCCTGCGTGCTGCATCCTCTCACTTTTACCTTTTCCAACCTCTGGCTTTGGTGAATGGTCGGATGTAACCAGTCCTGCAGTAAAGATGGCCTGAGGTTCAGTGCCATATTAGCGTTAGCACCGTTGAGTTTGCGTGAGAAAAAGCAAGCGATTAGTGAGGAGGAATGAAACCTCAGTTTATGCCTTTTAGTTTGTCTACTCCTCACCCCAATAGCAGTCTTTGACCCAGTCGTCCAATTGTCCAAAAACAATGATCAACAGCTTTAATTATTAGCAATCCCTATTAGTATATTATTAAGGGCATAAAAATGAATCATTCTAAAGAGTGGAAATTCAGCTTCAATAAATGTACAATGTTGGAATCTATACTAATCAACTACGATCAATATTTCAGCCTGCTTTCAAAGTGGATTGGTATATTATTTTCTACTGTTGATACTGCACGGTGACATTTGTCAATGCAGTTTATTCCTACAGTTAATTTTGAATCAAATAATCAAATCTACCCCTGTCATGCTGAAATTTGAGATTTTATGATGCATTAAACCAATTCCTAATGAATCTTCTTAAATCAAAGGTTGAACAACTGTCCGTTCGCTGGCTGCTATTCCCTTCATGGGCATTCAAGTTGAGATCAAGATTTTTTTGTGAATGTAACTGACACAAGAGCAGTACTCTGTATCCCAGTTATTTTATTGTTAAAGTTGCTTTTTTTGTTGTGGTTTTTATTCTTCCTGTGCTCATTCCCATGTTTGCTTACCAGCATCCAAACGCACGAATATAGGCTCCATCTCATGTGTTTGGACAGAGCTGGAGGCCTGGCTTTTATCCCTGATTCGACACTACAGCCTCTCGGCTCCCACTGCAGGCCACGGAACTGCAGCTTTGTCAATACTGTGCTAATTAGAAAATCCCTCAGCCTCAAGCAAGACATTTTAATTAGTCCTTGTGTCAACTAGTTTACAGATTGGAATCCATGGTTAGTGCTGCGAACCAAACCGCAAACCAGGATTGTGCCTGGCAAGCGTGACCGCGTCCGCATCCTCACACCAGTTTCATCAGGTTCCGCTCGGTTCTCTCTTTGGAGGAGGAAATACTTTGATCTAAGATCAGCGTTGTAGAGTTTGAAATATTTGTCCAAACATGACAGGTCCTGAATTCTCATGCTGAGGATCGACATTTTTCAAATATTTAAATGCTTAAAATTACATTCTGGATTTCTCATATCCCTTTCAGTAACAGACATTGTGCTGATATTGGCTCTCAATGTCATATTACCTTTAAAAGATTCTGATCTGGCACAGTGGAGTAACTCACATTGTTGACAGTAAGGTCTGTTAGGCCAGTTTGCACAAAAATAGATGCAGAGTAAAACAGTGACTCAGTTCATGCACGTACAGTTTAGTGAAGCCAAAAGGCAAGACATTTCTAGACAAGTTCAGCCTGAACTCTGTCCGGCTACAGTCAAATTGGACTTGGAGTTTCTGTTCACTGTCGGATAAGGACTGAATTTTTGTTTATGTACAGTTGCGTTGCGACTTTGTTGACAGGCCACAGTCTGATTGAAACATTTTCACTAGGACACAGTCACATTGGTCTATAATTTATCGGGCTGCGGTCACATTAGAATTGAATTTTCAGAATCTTCTTGGAGTTCAATTTAATTTTCTTGCTGGTTAAAGCTCTGTTTTGCACTCATGAATGTGCATACTCAACTGGTCTAAGGTCACCAGCTGTGGACAGTTTGTAGCCACCAGTGTGAGCCGGAAAGGGTTAAGGTGGGGCTGCATGGCCAAAGGCAGAACTTCTGCAGAACCGGGGCAGTGCTCGTGCAGGCGAATGGCGAGTCATTTCCCAAAACGCTGCAGAATGCCCACGCACATGTACGTGTACACACACACACACACACACACACACACACACACACCACCACCCGCGGGCTCTCCCTAACCTTTCCAGGGCAGGTCTCCCAGTCATTTGCAATAATAAGGTACCAGGGCTTCTTTAGCCCTGACGTTAAGCTTGCTCTGAATGACATTGGGGCTGTGCTTCATGCAGTTAGTCAATGATTGATGCATAAAAATTGTGAAAGATTTTGAAGAATATACATGTAACATGAAAGGGGCATGGCTCCACTTTCTCATTCCATTCTGTTTGATCCATGGAGTCATTTTAAATGAAACTTCTATCTGGACCAATTTTATTCCTGTATAAATGCCCACACGGTTCTTTTAATTTACACTGACAGTCCTAAGATAGTTAGCTGTACTACAGAACATGTTGAGCTCCATAGTTAATGTGGTAAAATAAGAGGGGGGAAAAAACAGTTTTCAGTTATTGCCTGGGGCGTAGAAATGCTCACAACGGTAATGTATTCATCCATATCTTTACACATTTATGCAAGCTTAACAAGCCCGTTCTCAAGCGCAGCACTAGGATAGTGGCAAAACGCCCCCAGCACGTTCACCCACACATGTTAACTGTGAAACACCATCTTCCAATATTTCAGTGTTTGTGTGCTAGTGAAAACGTTTCTGGTGATAACTAAATGCCAGCGTTCAGCTCAGTTTGCTTGTAAGAGTTCTCTTAAAATAATCATATTGTAATAAAGACTGTGATACATGTTCAGTAAATAAGAGAAATAATTCCTAATCGTCATTCCTAGGTTTAGAGGCATCTGTTAGTCTGTTCTTTCTCAGAGCACACCTTTATGTGGTTCTTTAATAACACTGTTGTGTTATTCTTTAGCACTCTGAATATATATTTCTATACAATTCTGACTCACTATGATAATTTTTCCCCAAAATTGGTCATTGGCATAGGATGTCTTTTTGCAAAACATGGAAAGCACTCATACCACTCTTCAATACTTAAATGTCAGCATCGGCATTGCAAAAAGTTCAATTAAAGTTCAATTATCAGTTATTGACTATGACTAAGTTACTGCAAAACAGAGCTAGTTTCAGTCAGATTATGAGCCAGATAAAAAGGATTTGACACTGTATTGGTTGGGCAAAGTGTTGTGGCACTTTTAGAGAATTTTTTTTTTTTCCCCTTCGGAGAACTTGGATAACATTTTTGGCTAATAAAGCTTTCAAAACATTGACAGATTGTGTATTAAGGCACTAATGCAGTTGCTTGGACCTCATTTATGATGGTCCACGTGATTAATTTCTGTGCATGTTTCTCATTATTTTCTCATTAAATGGTATGTGGAGCATCACAGGAGTTGGACAAAAAATGTCCGGATATGTTTTCTCTGCACGACATGCAAAATGAAACATCTTATCGGACAGTTCCCACACATCGTCTCCAAATATTCCCATGTAAAAGAGACTCGTTCTCAAATAATACCTTAATTTACCCCAAACAGGCACGCTCCCAAGACCACGCACCAACTTGCCTGAATAAACACATCAGAGAACATGAACTATGTCAGCATAGCAATCATGACAGTTTAGGGAGTGTTAGGAACCCTCTTTGCTGCAGGGTCTTCCTGTAGGGTGTGTTGTATGCCTTGAGGCTGTCTGGCACCTTTTCTTCGTTCCTAGCTCTCTCTCTTTCTGTCTTTCTTTTTCTTTTTGTCTCTTTCTGTCTCTGTATCTATCTCTCTGTCTCTCTCTGTATCTTTCTTACTGTCTGTATTCTGTCTCTGTCTCTCTCTCTTGCTTTCTCTCTCTCAACTTGCAACATAAAAGAAACGATTCCCTCAGTCCATAATTTAGTAACTTGTTACTAAGTTCAAAAATCTAAATTCTCATATTTAACATTTAGCTTAAATAGTGACAAATGATGACAATTCAGTTCTGGTATTGTGTATTATTGAGTCTAGAGATGGAAGATGGGGGACTGATGGAGAGGTTGTTGATTTGAACTGATTTAACATTTTATAAACAATGCAGATATATCAGATATAATGAATACACTTGTTATCTTGCCACAATTCATATTGTCATATTTTTGCATTGTGATATGACTTATTCAGACCCTCTTGGTTACTGCTTGTAACCTCTAGTCACCAGCACTGCCTCACAAATGAGAGCCACACCTATCAGCATCCACTCTGTTAAGGTAGTGGCAGAGAGGCAGAGCAGCACATTCACCAATCAAGTCTTTTGGTCTCTAACCCGTCTACCCCCACCCCTTAACCAGAATGTGCAGTGCCGTAGTTCAGCGTGACCATGGTTGGAAACCACACCCCTGTCTGATAAATTGTAAGACTCGTGGAGTGGTACTGTGGCCGAGGCCGTGGGCAGAGGTGTGGCTCCATATCCTGGGGCAGAAGACAACCCGTCTTTCATTTCCAGGTGTGGCCACACACAGGCTCCGACTGGCTCGCAGGCCGTCAGGCTAAAATCATTATCTCTAGGCCTGCTAAACATTGTTTTGGCTCTGGAAGGTTGGATCACAAAGTTCACTGGTTCACTTCCAGCCACTAATGGGGAACCTGCTAGCAGAGGCAGTGGCTAATCAATCACCGTTCAGTTACAGTAACTGAAGGAGCGCAGTTTAAATGTAGTTTCTTTCAGCAGTATTTCATGAAAAAATTATCTATCCAAGTATGTGTAAAATATAGTTCATGCTTTTTCAGTCACATACCTTCACACTCCTAAACCAGTGACACTCAACCCTGCACAATCAGGTGTTTTCCTGTCCTAGCACACTCACTCCACCTCAAGAAAGACTTGCTAATGAGCAGATTATTTGGGTCAGGAGTGTTGTGGAGGAGGCTGTAAGCAGGGCTGAGACACTCCAAGAAGCACATCTCTAGACTGACGATGCTGCTCTAATGTGCACTACAGTTTAGACTCAGTCTGATCAATATTAAGCCAGTTTTGTTTTATTTCCATGTTTAAAACTATTATAATAAGACCCCACTACGCAGTGGGTTCTTACTGGTTTGTTGGAAGCTGTAAGAATGAATAAATGTGAGATGATCCAGGATGATTTGACTCTTGGCCCAATTAAATGTGAAAATGTTATTCAGTTACTGGGTCATGGGGAGGTGAAGGAGGCCAAAGGTACAAAAATTCAAACATAACTTATAAACCAAAACTTTTTGACAAACCAAAACCCACATTTTGCCAAACTTTATAACTTGGATTAGAACAAGCTGCAGGAAAACATAAAGCAGGAAATTTATTTGTTGGATCGTCATTTTGTTAGTCAACAATAAAACCCAATATGGTTATGCTAGAACAGCTGCTGTGATGAAGAAAAAGCTTTTGTAGTTGCCACCCAAGCTCTATTGGCCAGTCATCGAATCTGAGTGGAGCTTGCATGTTGCATGCTAATGTGAATTGCTTTATCTTACAGGTGTCCGGAGGCTCTTTGGGCTCGGCAGCCTCTTCCTCCTCTTCCTCCTCCTCGTCTCGGCAGGTCCGGCAGCGGATCACGCGGGTCAACCTCAGGGACTTGATCTTCTGCCTGGAGCAGGAGCGATCCACAGCCCGCTCGCTGCTGCTCTACAAGGCTCTGCTCAAATAGGACTGGCCCGGCGAAGGACAGCTTAACCCAGACCGAAGTTACACCCCCCCACCTCTCCTCCTCTTTGTAGTGTCTGGGCCGCCCCATCTAGAGCCTCGCTCACCCCTTTATCGTTTGATTGGCTCGGTCCGTTTTCCTCCAGGCCTGCTTCCCACATCGCCTCCTGCGTTTTTCTTTGTGCCTTCAGGCAAAGCTAGGACATAATCACTGAGATCCTGTCTTTGCTTTAAGAGGAATGTAGTCGATATTAACGCTCCAAATTCAGGAAGAGAGTGATAGAAAGCCATGAAGGAGGAGAAGACTGTGGGGGTGGGGGGCACCATTTTTGTTCATTCGTTACTTTTTATTGCAGCATGTTGGCACAGGAGCCCGCAAACAGGAGAGTGCTGACTCATTTTAATGTGTTCTATTTGGATCTGATTTGATTTTATGTTCAAGGATGAATCTGATTTGTTGGTATAAAGTATGATTGGACTTGAAGCTGAGTTTTTAACTTAAATGCCTCATTTGCAATATGGACACTGGAAGTGTGAATGTATAGGTTGTTTTTTTTTGTTTTTTTAGCAGTCTAACAAATTAAATATTTTAATAACTTATGACTTTCATACCTCCAAATGATGGTTTGGACTGATCTCACTTAAGTAAGATTATGCAAAATGAAGGAACTCAGTGTTGCTGTCCTTCATCCCATGGGAGTTTTGTAATTCAGCAACAGTATTTTCTCACACTCCCAGTGTGTGTGTGTGTGTGTGTGTGTGTGTGTGTGTGTGTGTGTGTGTGTGTGTGTGTGTGTGTGTGTGTGTGT
>JBBJLR010000034.1:8910938-8928070 GCA_037577145.1 Brachypetersius gabonensis
CTCTAACTACAAACCATCTAACTACACAAACCTCTAACTAAAAACCATCTAACTACACAAACCTCTAACTACAAACCATCTAACTACACAAACCTCTAACTACAAACCATCTAACTACACAAACCTCTAACTAAAAACCATCTAACTACACAAACCTCTAACTACAAACCATCTAACTACACAAACCTCTAACTACAAACCATCTAACTACACAAACTAAAAACCATCTAAATACACAAACCTCTAACTAAAAACCATCTAACTACACAAATCTCTAACTACAAACCATCTAACTACACAAACCAGCCAATATT
Source organism: Brachypetersius gabonensis (assembly GCA_037577145.1). NCBI lineage: Eukaryota > Metazoa > Chordata > Actinopteri > Characiformes > Alestidae > Brachypetersius > Brachypetersius gabonensis. The sequence continues at coordinate 8,911,253 of JBBJLR010000034.1, forward strand.
ATCAATCTAACTACACATATCAGCCACCCATTAACAATCCAACTACATAAACCATATTTAACTACAAAGTCCTTTTAATTCCATAAACCATCTAGCTACACAAACTCTAACTACACAAAATATCAAAATGTACAAACCCATCCAACTGCGTAAATCATGTAACTGCCATTCAAATACATAAACCAGCAAATACACAACATCCAACTACATCAACCAGACAACTACAAACCGTATAACTACACAATATATGACTACGTAAACCATCTAACTATACAAAGTATTTATCTACAAAAACATCAATCTACACAAATCAGAAACGCTGTGCTGCTGCTGGAGCGGCGGGTTCAGGAGGGACTGTACCCGGATTGGACCCGGACTGTGTGAGGTGAGCAGTCAGGCGGGGGACTCTGATCTGAACTGTTCTGCTCTGCTCCTGAACCGGTACAGAGGAAAACCAGTCTGTGTCCACTCACTTCAGCCTTTCAATTTTGTAGATACGTAGGATAAAGAGTCCAGAGGAGAGGACTGGGCGATAAACGAGGATAAAAGTGTATGAACACTGGTTGAGCTATCAGTTAATCAGAGTGGGAATCCTTACACAACTCACTACCGCTCGCTCTCTCTCTCTCTCTCTCTCTCTCTCACACACACACACACACACTCCCATTTCAGCTCCTGAACTACCTACATACTCTATATACTGGTTTAAATTAAAAAGCTCCCTTCTCCATACCGTTTCAAACATTTTAGGATGTCCGGATCAATGTGGACACCGAATCTACAGCTCCCTGATGGCGTTTTCTCGTCCTTCTCTGGAGCAACTTGCAAAAAAATCCCGGATACAAACTGAACGCGTTCTTCGGGCAAAAGAGACGGGAATGAAAGGAAAAGGAAGAGTCCTCGAATCGAAAGCGAGTCCTACAGAGCAGCTGGGGCCGGGTTAGGGGCTCTTAAGGCTGGGCTGGAGTCTGCACCCAGGCTTGGAGGCGCTCCTGTCGGTCCTTACCTTGGAAGACATCGCTGCTGCTGAGTCCTCGCCCTCTTTAAACCGAGATCGATCTCGTCCCCTTCCTCGTGTGTTGTTTTTTTTCTTTTTTTTTTTAGGTCCTCTTCTTCTTTTTTGGTTTGCTGGTGAAGCGTAAAAGCGCACCGAAGCCAGGCGGTTCCTTCCTTTCCCCCCGAATAAGAGGCGGACAGGGGGGCTGAGAGGGATGAGGTCTCGCTCCGGGCTTTCCACTCGCACCCCGGGGGCAAAGGGATTACTCTCCAATTAGCTGGGCTCAGCCCTGCCTGCACATGAACGCCTGATCTCCTTCATTCACACGTGCAAACATGTTTATGCCAACACGAATCCACTTTATTTTTCCCAATTTCTTTCAGTATCTGTGACCTGACCACCATTCAGAGGCTCAACTCGTGTCCTGCACTTGGAGAGACGCACAGAGAGTCGGACACTTTCTTTAGAATAAAAGGAAACAGCACGTTGAAGACTGAATCCCCTTGCATGTGTCACACACATACATAAACACTGAACTGCTGCTGTGCGTTAGAGCAGGACGGTGTGTGTGTGTGTGTGTGTGTGTGTGTGTGTGGACGTGAATGCATGCAGAGCAGAAAGCGCCCCCACAGCTTGCCTGCAGCCAAACGCGCCATTTCAATCTCCAGCACGGTCAGATGGAGACCCTCTAGCCTCTAATGGCATCTCTCAGCCTGGCAGAGACAGGCAGGTTCGCCGAGGTGAGAAAGAAACACGCTTTAAAGCTGCCTGAGATGAATAAATGTTATGTTTCTCTTTTACTGATAGTACACTGTCAAACGAATCGTTCATTCTGAATGATTCTTTCCAGTGAATCGACTCGCAGCACTAAATGATCCGAAGGTTTTCCCCCCTTTCTTCCCTTTTTAAAAAATAAAAAAAGTCTCCCCCCTGCTGTGTGTTTTATATCTCAATCTTTATACATGTCTTGGTCTTCTGTAGCATTAAGATTCCCCTCACTGTAAGTAAGGGGCCTAGCATAAACTCTGAAAAACAGGTTTGTCCCAATTCTTTTTTGAGTTTTCATTCTGTAGATCAGGTTATGTTAAATCACAGAAGCCGAAGTGTCCAAACCTAAAAGTCTCCACAAGAAGGTGCTATTAGCACTTAAACAGGTTGCTAACAACTTTCAGTATTTTCTGAAACATTAAATCCAAAAACTGTGATGCACAAACTAAAGAATACACTACTTAAATATCTTACATGCTTCAGTCTATTTTCAATAAACACCTGCCAGTGTCTAATAAGCACGCACCACAGTTAGCTTGGTGCTAACATTGCAAATCCCAAAAATGTTGGATTACAATGAATTTCAGAATAGCCCCCTCACGAGAGAATATTCTGCTGCTGTGAGTAAAGGGGTTCCAAAGACACATAATAAAAAAGAAAAATCTCCAGAAAATACTCAGTAAGAGAGGTGGATATAAATAGTATAGACAAATAAATACAATTATTGCTGATTATTTTTTACTAGTTAGACACAAGTAGTGGTTTGGTGTTTATAACAAGTCTGATTTTGCTCATAATTGTCACATAAATAGTGATATTGCACATAATAATAATGAAGTTTTTGTCTTTACAGCAGAAGAGCAGTTGAAGTCAGCATTAGAAGCCCATGGGAGTCCGACAGTACAAACTCTAACATATGATCGAATGAGCTGGACGTATTTCTCAAGTATGTTAATTCTGGTCCTAGATTTTGTTATTCCTTTTAGGCTGCTCAAAGAATCTTAGGGGCAGCTGGTGGCCTAGTGGTAGGTAGTTGCCCCTGCAATCAGAAGGGTGCGTGTTTGAATCCCAGAGCTACTAGCAATACCACTGAGATACCCTTGTGCAAAATATCGTCCCCACACACTGCTCCCCAGGTGCTGTGTCGCTGGGTGCCCAGTGGTTGACTGGGTGAACGCGTTAAATGCAGAGAAAGAATTTTACACTGTTCACACTGTCTGTTGTGGTGTGGCTTGACTATAAGGAGCCACTTTACTAACATCTCTGGCTGTGTGTGAGTTTACAGAGGTGGAAATGCAAAGAATGTAAAATAAAAATATCATTGATTATCTTCCCCACTTCTGACAATGAAGATGAATTCGAGTCTAGTGTCTAGGGGATTCTCGAGATACCCCTCAGATCAGTGATGTAACCTGAATCCTGGTGTATGTCGAAACACCCTCGCCTCAGTCACTTACCGATTCTAACACAGTTGTAAAATCATAAAAACACAACTAAGCCACAGAAAAAGGGAAAAGGAACACTTCCTCACTCATATGGCGCGTTACTGTGTATTCTTCCTCCTCGCACAACCAAACTAGTTCACCCATGTAGTCCGTTAGTATGAGGCTAACTGTGTTAGCCGAGTGGGAGTAAGTGTGGTAAACTTGAAAAATCGTATGTAGAGACTGTTGTCACTCAAGGACCCCCTGTACTGTGTAAATGGCTTATACTGCGAATATGTACTGGGTATATGGCTGAAATGACAACAATCAAGTTGACTTGAAATATGAATTTTTGAATCGATTCTTCGATCATTTGATTCATCGACAGAACGCTAGAAAGCATCAGTTAGATCAACTGAATCGAAGCTCACTCACCTGTTAAAACTGAACTGGGCCTTTTTCTGAAGCTTGAAGTCTGGTGCATCAACAGGCCTTTATTCCACTCAGAAAATCAAACGTGTTTGCGTTCAGGATCGTGTTTCAAACTGTTTGGACTAAAGCTTCAGACTAATTTCTCCTTCTTGGTTTTCTCGCCTTTGGCTAAAATTAGTTTTTTCCCTCGTTCAGAGCAAAGCAGCAGGAAGACGAGATATTTTTGTTCAATTAAAGCAGCCAAGCCCGGAGTGAGTTCAATTACTTGACGAGGAGAGGAAGATGTAAATGTAAAGATTTAAATAGCTTAGCATGTTGCCTGGGGCTCCTGCACTTAATTTCCTTAATTTAAAGGGGATGTGAGAGAGAGATGAGGGGAGAAAACGGGTTATCCAGAGCCGATGTGCATCTTCTGCATCTTCTGCAGTCACCCTGTGCAGAATAGAATGTTCCCATTAAAAATGCATCAAATACATCTTATGAATGGATCTGATGCAGGTGCACGGCCAGTGTTTGCTTTCTAATGACTCATATAAAGGCAGGAACATCCCTGGGTACGGCCAAACAGGGCTTTATTATTTGATTTGATTTGACTTTTTATTAGCTGAGGGGCAGGTGTGATCCTCCTTGTTCTCAGGTTTTATATAAAACCTGGCCTATTGACCTCTATGGACTATCAGAACGGTGAAGTTACTCCTGAGCTATGCAGTGAAGTGCAGAGCCACCTGCTGGCCAACACCAGTCCTGCAGGCACCACCAGAAAGTTGGAAGAACAGACACTACATGGACAGTATTGAGACAACTGTTTTTCGGGGTATGTGTTAGACCTCTTATTTCCAGTGAAGGACAATCTTAATGCTTCAAAATAGCAAGAAATTTTGGACAACGCCATGCTTCCAACTTTGTGGACACAGTTTGGGGAAGAACCTTTTCTATTCCAGCATGTCTGACTTAGTGCACAAAGCGAGCTCCATAAAGGCTGGATGAGTTCAGTATAACTGGCCTGCAGAGTCCTGACCTCAGCACCTTTGTCGTCCAACATCACTGTCTGACCTTATAAATGCTCTACAGAATGAATGGGCACAAATTTTCACTCAAAAATCTTGTGGAAAGTGTTCCAAAAGTGGAAGCTGTTATAGCTGCAAATGGGGATCCATTTCCATATTAAAGTCCATGTATTTGAATGCAACGTCCTTAAAGGCCCTGTTGGTGTAATGGTCAGCCGTCCCAGTATGTTTATCCATAGTGTAGTAGTGTAGCTAGGCACCCCGCTAAGCTAAGCAGCTTTAAAACATGATCAGAAGCATAATGAGTACTTTGGGAGGGGCGCAGCAGGTATGTAGGTGGGTCTGGGGGGTAAACTTGCGGTACCATGTTTTTGGTACTGAACCAGATTTGAAGTTTTTCTGCACCACCAGCCCCATCCTCAACAGGGGAAGGTGTGTGTGACCAGTGAGAAATTTCCCCTAACACTGTAACAGCTTTGTTACTTACTATATTTAATAACCCCCTCGAGTCCTGTTTTTTTTTAGATGGCTTCAATTTTAAACAAAGCGGATTTTTTAAAAATATCGTGCAAGTTTCATTAATTTTGACATCAATCTATGATCACATTAGGGCGACATTTTTTTTTCCAATTCATTTCTGCTCTAAGACAAATGACTCATCTAATGAAGGACATTACCTGATGATATGACTCAGATGCAGAAAAAAACACAGAATTGTGCTGTGCAGGTGAATTACCGACCTGATATTAAGCACAAATACTGACATTAAGCCAACTGAGTAATGTTGCAGTGCTAAGCATGGTATAATCGTTTTTAATAAAAGCATAATACAGTGTTTCTTAATTGGTCCTTGCGAATTAAATGCTGTTCACATCAGCTTACTTACTTACTGCTGGTTTATTGGTCACAAAGGCGGAACACCAAAGTGAATGTGTATAGACCATCACCACAGATGTTAAATTAATTTATATATATCTATAATCTCTTATTTAATGATGAAAAAATATGAAAACACTGCTGGAATCAATACTCTCCTCTCGCAATGTGACCAGTTGGATGGCAAAACACTTCTAGAAGTTCGTCAAAGGTAATTATTGCCATTCTGATTAAGAGTGAACAAGAGATGGTTTTTTTTTTTTGATTCTGTCATTTCCCTTAAAATTATACAATATATTTATTTGGAACAAAGGAAAAATATTGTCAGCAGTTCTTTAAAACTAAGGCAAAGCTGTTTAATTGAATGATTGCACCTCTGAAAGTTAAAACCTGAGAAACAACAATTTTGCAGAGGTCTGATTTTTTCCGGAGCTTTGTTTGTTTGAATTAAAAAACAGTATCATGAGCTAATTTTACACGGTGATATAGCACATTACGTTCTCAGCTCCTTCCTGATCTCCTGGCAAAGGATTTTTATTCCATTTTAGCTCCTGAGACAAATAATCATATTGCACACCTTGATCACCTGGTTTTTAGGTGTTGTGCGCCGGACCAGTGCACTCTCTCTCTCTCTCTCTCTCTCTCTCTCTCTCTCTCTCTCTCTCTGTCTCTGAGGACTGGACTGAGAACGCTTGGTGTAAATAACGGAGATTTAGTTTTGATCAAATGTTACATTTGCATGACAAATATTCATTTAAATCCGCAGCAATTCATCAGATAAAGACTGAGCGAGCCCATGACAATAAAGAAGTGGTGAATAAAATTTCACTACCAACACCAGGCAGCGAGGCTCTTCTTGAACGCGTCTTCTCTTGGATTCTGAGAAAAGGAAGATTTGTATTTTTCTTTGTTCTATAACCTTCATGACAAACAGCAGATGATTTGATGTGCCCTTTGAGTCCCACAATCTGAGATGTCAGAGCCCGAGGCTCTCCCTCAGAGAGAGAGAGAGAGAGAGAGAGAGAGAGGGAGGGGCAAAAAGGGGAGAGAGGAGGGTGGAAAGTGCCCTAAGTGCCCCAGGCATGGGGAGAGGGGAGAAATGTACTGCAGCGAGAAAGGGGTGGGGGGGCAAATGTATCGTTGTTGAAACCCTTCTATCTCCACAACAACTTTTCAGAAGGGCAAGCGTAGGACAGGCTTGTTCATGTTTATTTATTTATTTTATTTTTTTAATCAAATATGACATTTACATTAGTGTTCATTTTTAAAGGGAAACTCTCATTAATAAACATCTGCAGTATTCTTTGAAAGCATTTTATCATTTGGCCACACAGTGGCATCAAATAGCTTCCTGCAGTGCTGATGGTCCAAAAGGTTTGGGAATTCCACCCTTTTTCACATTTTTAAATAAATGAAATTGCCGAAAAGTAAAAAAATGACATACAAAATGTAATGCCTGTAAAAATGACGACTGAGATGTTTTATGATTGTCTTTAGAGAAGTTCTTTTAGCCTAAAATGTATTTTCACATTTGTCTTCAGATTTACCACTGTTTTACCTATATTACATATAAACTCAGAAGACACGTATAGGTTCACTGATCATTTTGAAAAGTAACTAAACATCTGTGTCTGTAAAACAAACATAGTCATCACCACTACTGTAAAGAAAGCAGTCAGTATGATTGTATTCAATAAACTGTTTTGTATCAAACCACGCAAGAATGACTATTTACTGAATTTTAAGGGTGGACTTCCCCTTCAAATATTTTATGTCAATATGTGTTTTCATTTTAATATGAAAACACAAAGAGAATCTGTTTGCTTCTCATGACTGTTTTCATTTTAAACTCCTACATGTACTTTTGTACAAACCTTCAGATCATGGCTGGCTGTATCTGAATCCGACTTCTTTCCCACCAAACCCTGTAAAACCTACTGTCAGCTAAAGCACAGTTTATACCCTTTTTATTTCCTTTATAAAAATAATTCATTCATTCATTTTCTGTAACCGCTTAATCTTTACCAGAAAGCCAGAGCCTGGAGCCTATCTCAAGGTTTATGGGCGCGAGGCAGAAACTCACCGTGGGCGGGGTGCCAGCCCACCGCAGGGCACACACACCTACGGCCAGTTTAAAATCCCCAATTCACCTCACACGTCTTTGGACTGCGCTTGAAACCGGAGACCCTGGAGGAAGCCAATGCCACCACCAAGACCAGGACCCGGATTTGATCCCCCAACCCTGGAGATGTGATACAGCGCTAAACACTGCCACCTTTATAAAATTTAGATTATAACGACAGCAAGATGTAAAGATTCCCAAATGAAAATACAACTGCATGATGGGGTTTTACACATGTGGGGAAATTATATGACCTAAATGGGTGGCTGGTAGTTTATTGGAAAAACAATTTAAAAAGCAAATGAAGATATTTCTGTATTGAGCACGCAATACAATCTGCAGAACTTCACAGGAACGGACACCAAAGCGATGTTGTCGAAATATACTGCCCGAAAACGTGTTTATTTGGTTGAAAGTTTGTTGTACTCAAAATTACTGAAATAATCTAATCTTAATACAAGATTAAAAAGGCAATGGCACAGAGATACACTACTGTTAACATTAAGACAACACAGTAACTTTATGGGGTACAAACCTGTTCTCCACATTATTAAACATTTGTCTCTTTAGCAACTCAAAAATTCCCAGAAAAGTAAAAATCTGGATAAAACTGCACTGATTGGCAGTACAATGTAAGGCTGAAGGCATGCTACACCATGTTTTAGGGGCTGTATAGAACACTAGTTATACATTCACATTATAGAATGATTACCAGTCGTTTTGTTTTTGTATGCATTTGTATGGCACATATCAAATAATGGTGCATTACTGGCCCATTAACCGCGTGTTCAAGTCACTTGCAGCACCGCAACACAAAAACAGTATAAAGTGACAGGCATACAGCAACACTGTAGGTAGAAGGTAAATCATACAGAACGACATATTGTTCAACGGATTTGTTACTTTTCCATAACTGGTAGACATTAATCTTTGAAGAATATACCTGTTCTATAATGAGTGTGCAAGAACCAGCCTGCCGTATACCGGAGTTTTTAGATATAAATTTGGAATAAAATCTAAAAAAATAAGCAATTATCTGAATACACTTTCACAGAGTAGAGATTAACTTGACCAGAAAAAAACACTAACAGTAGACCAACGATAAGTGAACAGCTCAGTATACACATTCAGTACAAATCTGCAAATGGCTTTGAATAGTTGAACATTAAATAATCCATGTAGTAAAAGTCATAGGTTCTCTGCCTCTCCGTTAAGTTCAACAGAGAAAAATATTCCTGTGTGATTCGTGAGGAAGTCCTGGCTGCATTCGGGTTCCTGTCTTTAAAACTAGGGAAGGTTAGGTTAGCGGGGGCTCTGATCCGCCTGAGGAGGAAATTGGCCTCTTCTTCTATCGTCTCAAACTTGCCTATGAAGTCGTAGTCTATCAGGCAGGGACTGCACAGCTGCACCACAGGCTCCCAGTGAATGTCCATGCCCACTGGGCGGTGGACGTCCAGCAGGTACTGGATGAACTCCTTGAAGGTCACTCCCTCTCCGGTGCGTAAGGCTGACCGTGTTGCGTTGCTGCGATACCTCGAGATGATGGGCTTCCCGAAGACTGGGTGGTAGTACGAGTTTGGGCTTTCAAACTTGTCCCGAAAAGCCGACACAAGCTTCTCGAAGGGTTCCCTCAAAAAGAGCACTTTAGTGTAGGAGTCCAGGCGACGGGCGATGCCCTGGTAGTCAAAGGAGTCCAGTCGTTTCAGGTGGTTCCCATAGTGGACCTGCTCGTGTTGAATCTCTCCTGTTGAGGCCGCCTGGCCCTGCAGGACCATCAGCACACGCTTCCAGTTGGAACAGCCTGCTTTGGGCACCTCGCAGTACAGGAGCTTGTGTTTGTCCTCCACGTAGATGCGGGACACGTGCTGACGGGTCACAGCCTTCGCAGTGTTGCTGCTTCTGTATTTGGCACATACTTCTCTCATCAGACTCTGACGGGACTGTTGAACCCTCGACAGCCTTCTGATGCTGCTCTTAGCTTGGCCAGCTGCTCTTAGCTTGGTCAGTAGAAGCTTGCGGTGGTTCTTGGTCACTTGCGCTGTCATGTCTTTGGAGTTGAGGACCGAGGGCCGGGTGTTGGAGAGAAGTTTTGCAGAGTGAACGGAGTTGCTTTCTGAAGCCTCTTCACCTGGACAATGAATACAATGCTCCTGGGAGGGAAAAGAATCAGAATCAGAAAACTGTTTTGATCCCAGAGGAAATTGTTTAAATTATGACACACAGAGACACAGAGACAAGAACAAATATAAAATCCAATACGGTCCTTGAGCTACGACATAGATCCGTTCGGTATTGGGCGTATACTTCGTATTTTTCCAGCACGCGCAACAAAACTAGTTCGGCCACGTGCCAGATTTTAATATTTTCTTAATAAGACTCCTGCTTGTGTCGGATTGTAAGAGATGATTAGGTAAATCTCTACGCTGTCATTCGAAAGAGTTCTGTGAAATATAATAGTTAAGATAAAGATTTTTTTCTACCAATTTACTATATATTTTGCCATATTTTACCATATTTGTTACTATTTATTCATTTATTCTAGTGCATTATCTATTCTGTTATACTCAATTTTACCATGCAAAGTTGAGTTGGACAAGAATTTAATAACTGATAAAGATGTCTGCTATATTATCTAACTAAACCTAAAACCTGAAAGTTTAATTCTTTTCAAATGTTTGGTTCCATTTTGATGTCCTTGAGAGCAGTCTGGATTAAACTGATGCACCATTTAACAGAAACAACAGCCATTCAAATGAAAAATGTATCATCCACTAATACACTACACTAAAATGTACAATTATGTTAATAGATGTGACACATGAGCTACAAGAAGTTTAGATTATCACTTCTATAACCTTCCCCTGCCTTAAGATCCTTTGTAAGTTTCATTTCTATGAAAGCTGTTGTGAATCTGACCCCAGGTCAGGCTGTAAAGCTCTGACTTCACAGAGAGTCAATATGATTCCTTAGGAAAGAAATCCCATCTTTAACCACGAGTAACGTGATTCAATTCAGTTTATGCACAGACTGTACCAATGTCATTCTAAAAACACACTTAATGCACAAACACGACTGTACGGACTATTTAAACAGTACTGAAAAACAGGCAAAACAAAAGCTTTTCAATCACAGATAATATAGAAAATGTATGTAACTATTGATGACTATTGAATATTGCATATGATTAAAATGACAATTGAATATTATAATAATCAATTTTTATGTTACAAAATCAGTGCAACTGTATCAGATAGCCCTAGATCAAATATACTTTCAGAAAATCATTTTTTAGCGTTTCTGTCGAGGGGAACATACTTCGAACAGTCACAACTTTAAAACCACTGACGAGTCTGTCCATGCCTTAATGGCTCAGAGATGTTCTGGTGGAACGAGGGGTACATACACAACATCTGATAGGTAGATTTAATCCCTCTGTTAATTTTACAGAGAGGAGTCAAGAAATTCGAATGTGGAGACGGAATCTCAGCTACTCAGGTGATGTCTCTCCAAAGACAGCCACACTAGGGTGCTGTTGCATAGCCTTCACGTCTGCTGTTGCATTTAGAACAGCTTCTATATAGAGAAAAGCCTCTGTGATATTTCAGTGATGTAGAGGATGTCTTTACTCACCGGCTTGCCATGAGGAAAAATGAGCTCTGCACCTACAAAAGAAAAGAAAAATGTGGTATAATTTAGCTTAACAACTAACACTGTAGTCTGAAGGAACACTTCACCATTTTCAGGCTGTTACACAGGATGATGAGATTAATTTCTGACTCAAACCACATGTGTAATAAAAGACAACGTGCAGTAGCTTCCAACACAGATGCAAAACGCTGAGGCATTCCTTTAAAACTGTGGACTGTCTGAGTACGTCCGGATGCGCATGTGTTCTTAAGCAGTACTTAAAGACTACCAATCACGAGAGCGTAAAGTGCTGAATCCGCTCGTTTGTTCTCCATCAGCTCATAGAGAAGGCAAAGGGCAGCAAGACAGACTGAGGCATAACAAGGCAGAGGGAGGCTGCCTCCCACAGCCCATACTAATGTTTATATGCCACTGCTTACTACAGCTTCCAGATGGCAAGCCAGTACCATCAGCAACATCACCTCAACACCAAGGTTATTGTATGCAAAACAAAGGTGTGTGTGCAAAAAAAGAGAAAAAAACCCCACTTTGTTTGTATTCACGATAGTCCACAATAGAGAAACTCCTGAAAGCAAAAAGTAAGGATGATGTAACTGCAGTTTAAAAACAAATGATGTAACTGCAGTTTAAAAACAAAAGTTGAATTTCCTTCCTCATCTGCTGACATTGACTTTTCAGTTTTGCAAGTGTGTCAGAAAATGTAATAACTTGCTTGTGCCACGTGTGCGGAGCGCTGGCGGTTGAGGCTCCCTACTAGGAGTTCTTCGACAGCAAGGCTAACTGTAGCAGAAGGACCGAGATGAGAGCAGGACGTGAGCCCCTGCAGTTATGTCTCGATGCCCTGACACTGGCCTATAGAGGCTTACAGATGGTTATTGATTATGTGCCAAAGCTGTGGACAGTCCTCAGTGATGGAATCATTACTGAGCTGAACCTGATGTACTGTGCAGTGGACTGGACTGCCAAGAGCAAGCTGCTAACTTACAGAGTGGGCAATGGGTTTAATGAGAAGGTTCTCCGCTTAGATTTGTCCTCTCCTCTGTGTATGTACACGTTGTACAATATCATCCCAGTGCAAGATTTTTACTCTTTTTTTCTCCCACACATTTTGCAGTAATAGCAAAGGATTACCAAATGACATGGAATTATGCAGAGACCAGAAAATATTCAAAACTACGTCCATTTTAGATTCTTCTTCCGAGCAGCCTTTCTTCATGTTAATACAGCTTTGCACATTCCTGCACACTTCACTCTCCAGCAGTTTCATAAGGAGCCACCTGGGATTCTTTTCCAATAGGCTTAAAGAACATCTGCATATTGAGAGACCTCACTGGCTACTGTAAAGTTCTTTCTGGAGGATCTGTTGAAAAAAAAATGTATTCATGCATAGGCTTAGTCTCAGGTATTAAAGCGCAACAAAATGTCTAAGACTGGTATGCGTACAATCGGGTGTATCCAAACTTTTAACCGAATATTTGCACATAAATACAAAAGCTGTCTGCCCTTTATTGAGGATACCACATAGACCATGGTTACTCATAAAAGTAAGAGATTCTGAATTTCAAAGGGAATTTACAACATATTCATGATTTTTTCCCTCTCTTTTATTCATAGATGCACAGCCCTGCTGGTGTGCCTGGATTTCAGCATAATATCCGTCACAGCGCATTATCTCATTTAATCTAAAGGCCCGACCGTGGGCTCCACCTATAGCTTAGCTTTGGGCTAGCGGAGTCTGCGGTAAGCGCAAACAGGAAAGCAGGGAGCCTGTTCTCCTGGGGATGCTTTTCTAACAGAATAAGTGCACAATTCGTTATCTAACAACAGGTTTCCTCCACTGAAGCTTGGGGATCAGTCTGTTAATAGTTGAGCGATTACACTTCGAAGATGCTTAGCGGGAGAATCATGCTCTGAGAGGGAAAAAAGGACCATGCAGAGCATCAGTCCCTAGACAGTTCACACAGGAGTGCACTGACCTGACAATGGCACTGATAAATGTTCTCTGACGCTAAATTGGCATGCATGGGCAGTCTGTTGTGTGGGACAAAGTGCGAGTAAGAGCAGAAACCGAAAGCAGCAAAGAAGAGCACAGATAATGTGTGTTAACACATTTCAAGGTCTTGTGTGTGGGCCAGACTTAAGGTCCTTTCTCTCTGAACTGTAAAACTCATTTGTTTTAATACTCATTTGGCTTGTACCTACAGTCACAAGCCATTTGATCAGAAACGGCTACTCTACTATATTGGCGCACTTTGTAGGTTTATATGTACTCAAAAATGACGGTTCATTTATCAGTACCCCTCTATCAAATCAATCCTCGTAAATGAGCCACCACAAAATAAACCATTCACCATCGATGGAGTGCACTGCAGTGATGCTGACATGGTCGTGTCGTCTTATGGCACTTTTCTACTGGCTCAAGGAACCGCACCATAAAGCAAACAAATGTTTTTCCTTTACAAATAAACTGACCCGTACCCGTCATACCAGGGCTGTCGCGGCCCTAAAGTGGGCCGCAGCCGAGCTGAATGCATCACTGCTTTCTGATTGGTCAAAATGTCATCACAACATTAGAAAGAGGCCGTTGTTGTTAACAAAAAACTACAACAATGGAGATACAAATTGACAACTGGGAAGTCAACAAAGTCTGTATGGGCTCAATATACATTTCAGCAGGAGTTTTAATGCTATGAGAAACACAAAGATGTACCAGGATATTGCTATCAAGTTAGCTGGGCTAAGTTTTCATTGTACGGCAATGCCAAGAAAAAAACAAAACTCAAACAAGACTATGAATGAATTTTGCAGCAACAGATAATCTATAGTCAAAAACTGTACCTACACAGTGAAAAAATATGGCGCTGATTCTGATAAGACGGCTAATACATGTAGGGTGTGGTAGATATCCTCAATGAATGCCCAATTATTACTTTCACTGTAGTTACTGAATAATAGGTTGTAATATTATTATAATAACCCTAAGGTTTGACAGGCTGATGTCTTTAGCATGGCTCTGCTCCCTGTAGGGCCTGGTACTTTACTCAGGTGTCTCAGACCAGAGGAGTGTCACTAAAAGACAGCACTTCAGTACAGTGTGTGTTGACAAAGACAGAGCACAGCACAACCCTTTCCTCCCAGCTTAGAGAATAACTAAGGATATCTGCAGCATAACAATGGATTGATGAGCTGCTTTAAGGTGACAGGTACCCTCTCTCTGTATGTGTATGTGTGTGTGTGTGTGTGTGTGTGTGTGTGTGTGAGCCCAAGTGGAACCAAGGCACGGTCCTATTCATGAGGTCAAAAGTGTCAAAAGTTGTCACTCATGCACTCTTTCACCCAGAAGCCAAAACAGAACAGTTATTAGGTTATATGGCTTGAGACATAATCCAGACTTTCTGCACACAAAAAATAAAGCCTGAAATGCAAAGTCAAATATCAGTGAAGGCCAAATGATACAATGTTCACATTTCATCAGCTAAATCTGTTCTACCTGTCATAAGAATCACAGATTCCATCTGAAAATGCATGCAGGCTGGGAAATTGCATCCTTAGGAGATGTATGAACAAGTCCATTGTATTACTGAAAATACTGGACGATGTTAGAGCCATCACCACGAATATTTTTTGTTTTTACAATGAATCAAGTAATCGTCTAGTTATTAGAGCACACATTTAATTTTCTTCACATACATGCAAATTGTACCTTTAAACACACTTGCATTGATGACATCTTAGTTCTCTCTCTTTCAACGACTCTTCTTTCCTCTTAGGAGAGGCCAGATAACTGTGGCTGCATGTTAGATCACATTTGAGCTGTACATTAGAAATACAAAAGTGGTAACAGAAAATGTACAAATACATTAATCTAATGTATTTAGAAAAGAATTGTTATTTTATAATGCAGTGTAAGTATTGTGCTTCCACTGAAATGTCACTCTAGGTCATGGCCACTATGTTAGCTTGGGGCTAACATATTATCCCATTAGCTCGAGGCAGCAAGGGCATGTCCACTTATTTGCCACTTCAGCCATTTCTATCTGGCGGAATGCTGTTTTTGACTTGTTCTGGATGCAAATGCAAAATTTTCTAATAAGCTGACTCAAACCCAATTGAATTCTGAGTCAACCCTGAGACCCATGAGCTATGGGTGGATCTGAACATCACTAACTGAAACTAACTGTTAGGTAACATAACCACACATAACCACATAACCACAACATAACCAACATAACCACACATTAATCAAGGGGATCTTCCAGCTGGAGATAGTGTGGATCTCAGTAGGCTAATCGTTGGCACATATTTTGGGATTGTCCAGTGGTAAAACCCTACTGGACTGTTTCACAAAGCACTGAAAAGCACACTTAATCCCGATCTAGCTTTAAAGTACCCACTATTTTTAGAAAAAATGGGATTTTCACATAACGAGATCAGATAAATTCCTATTTAGTATTTTGTCATCTATGTGCAAAAAAGCATGAACAAGGGGCTGGTTACTTTCTGATCCCCCAACAACACAAGAATGGATAGATATAGCAAATTATATTTATATTATGGAAAACATAACTCGCTTCGTCTTCAGAAAAATGTTTTAGTCCAAGTCTGAAACTAATGGGTAAAATATACACAAACCCTTAAGAGCAGACTTTGTGAATAAATGAACGTGCTGTGTCTTTATATATATCCCACCATGACATACTTTCTATTGTTTTTTTGGTCACAGCTTGGTCACAGTGTACAAAGTTCACGGTTTTTGTTTTTTGTGTAAGTGTTGCTATACATTACGTTCCACAAACAATTCGAAAGACTTATAAAAAATTAAACAAGAATAAAGAATAAAAAAATTAATGACCTTGACACGCCTGCTCAAACAATGGACAATGGTTGGGCTGTACCACATGGTGTTTGATTGTTTCTGTCTGGGAGAGTTATTATACGTTTCATCAGTTAAAGGTTGTTAAGACAATACTTAAAGCTGCAGATCTTTTGAATTATGATTCTGAGGTAAAAAACAGTGAATGGTTCAGCTCTACCTCTTGCACAGTGTTAGAATGTCTGACTCACTGTTGATCTAACGCTGCTATTCACCTTGGGGAAGTGCTGGAGGACAGAGGAGTATCACACATCAAGCCACAGGCTCCTAAAACAACAGTGATGCTAATTTTAGCTGTTGTCATCTGTCAACATGCGAGCTGACGGGTACGGTGTGTGTGTGGAGCGAAGTGGAGCAAAGGCGCTGTCCTATTCATGAGACCCAAAAGCAGTGTGAAAAGCCTGTCAGACTGGAGCAGGTGATTTGTATGCCTGTCTTAAAAGTGGGGGGTCAGAGCAGCACTCTTTCAGAGAGTCACTAAAACTGGAGGGTTACAGCTGATGTATAAGTAAAACTACAGTTGTGGCCAAAAGTTTTGAGAATTACATAAATATGGGAAATTGGAAAAGTAGCTGTTGAAGTTTTTATAATAGTAATTTGCATAAACTCCAGAATGTTATGAAGAGTGATCAGATGAATTGCATAGTCCTTCTTTGCCATGAAAATTAACT
>JBBJLR010000034.1:8951907-8995641 GCA_037577145.1 Brachypetersius gabonensis
CTTCTTAAGCACTGATGTACGTCGCTCTGGATAAGAGCGTCAGCCAAATGCCGTAAATGTAAATGTAAATGTAAATGCTTGTTATTCGGGGCTGAATATTTTAACAACATCAATACTTTTTCACAGACTCAGTGTTTTTGCATGTGCTCAGAATTATATTTGCATGAGCTTGTAGGCTTTTTGTATTTAGCATTTAGCAGTTTAGCATTTCTTCTGAGAACCAAACTAATAATTGTTAGTGGAAACCCCTGCAGATTCGCGGACACCACAGATATTCTCCGCACTTTTTTTTTTGCTTTTGTGATGTCGGGGCTCATCCGCCACGCCCACTCATTCTTGTCCTGGTTGTTTGTTTGGGTGCAGCCCTTAGCAAGGCAATCAGACACCTGAATAGAATGAGCCTCCACTGCTCAGCATCGTGCCCAAACATAAACAACCAGCACGAGGACGAGGGGGCATGGTGGACAAGGCCCAGGTGTAACAGTTTTTTTCGTGGCAATATATAATTTTTCATTCATTTTAGTGCTAAAATATGAAGAAAAAATATAACTGACTAATTTTGGAACATAAATATTAATGTAAATTCAGACATATTTCCATATAAAATATAACTATAAATATTTTGGTACTGTCCAGAAAGCCCAAAGAAAGCACGCGTCTTGGGATCTGAAATACCGTTGTAGTCAGAAGCGAGAGTACATTGTATAGTACGAACAGCGGTTTACATTGACATTTTATTTAAGGGTAATGTATTAAGCTGAGTAAAGTGTTTTGTGGGCATATTAAGGGTGTACACTACAAAAATAGGCATTTTCAGGCTTTTATTTTAACCACATCACGAACTTGCAATTTTTCACTATGCTTGCGTGCTACTGTAACATAACCCACACGATTGTAGGAGGTTTACTGTACATCTGCATAAATGCAGCTAAATACGTTTACTACAGGTCAGATGACTGGTTTATGCTCATGATTAGTTATTTACATCCATCATTGCTAAGTCACAGCAGCCGCAGCTCTGAAATAATTGATCTGAGGCCAGTCTTTCTAAATGAATGCTGGGACAGTATTTCTCTGGGGGCATGTTTCATCTCTTTCAGTCTGGGTTGGCCTGCATTAAAACAGATGCGAATGGCATCTAATGATTTTGCTTTTCAATCACTTCCAGATGGTACAAATTGGAAAGCAGACACAGATGAGCAGGTAAATTACCAGTGTACAGCATGTACAGTTATACAGTAACCAGTTAATTCTTCACTTAAGGGAGAATTAAAAATGCTAGACAAAACCAATATAAGATCCCATGACTTCACATTCCTTGCCATACGTAGACTCACATTCAAAAAAGGAACAGCCCAAAAGGATTACAGAACGTCCTCAAAACTCCATTGACTTGAAGAAATACAAGAAGATGAAGGAGACTAAATCCAGTACTGTAAACCTGACACAGGGCACATTTACAGCAATATTACAGTTTTTACAGCAATATAAAAGATTTAAATGACTGATAACAAATCATGCAAGGACTTTAAAAAAACACTATTAATAAAAAAACCCACAAGATAAGTTATGTCTATGTATATCATTTATATCAATATATACATGGAATAAATGGATGTATGCAACATCAACTTTGTTTCTTATGGATAGAGAGAGAAATAGAATGCAAAATATGCATTGTCATCATGCTAATTTGCTGAAAAGTTTTTTTTTTCTCTTGAGTAATCGAGATCAGTTGAGTAATCTCAACATCTACAGCAATGTGAGTCCATTTCTGCACCTCTGCTCAGACTACATCAGACAAAAACACTCACTGAACACTCTAAGGATTAAGAGAGCAATCAATAAGGAGATGAATCTGGACAGATGGCGGGGGCTCCTCTTACAGATGTTTCTTTAGGCTCCTACTACTGAGTGCTCACATAGGTTTGCAGTCAATACTGATTAACTTGAATTACTCATTGCTGGTCTAGTCAGGCCTTAATAGTCATAATAATGGCTTTCAATATTTGATCACCTGAGCTTTTTTCACAATTTATACAAATTATTACTGGCAGTCGCATGTACATCAGACCTTTCAAGCTGTTTGAGTTTCCACATTTATTGCTATGGCATTGATTTTCCCAATAAAGATGGTACGATATCTGCAGGTTATTTATAATAACAGTTATATGCCTTTTGAAGCAGCAGACAACAAATATAATAAAACATGTTCCTTTGAGATTAAAAAAAGAAACTGAAAACATAATTTCAGTCTGGGTCTACGAAATCACGCAATATTTGCGATGATAATATCTTTATCCTTTTGTTTCCGCTGGAGGATATTATTAGGCTGAGCTGATTATCAAAGTAAACATGACCTCAACCTCTTTTCCAAAATACACATCCTTCTTTGTAGTATTACACGTCACTGCGGAAGCACAAGGGTAAAAACTGCATCGACAATTTTTCTTTAAGCCTTTTGTAGAGTTTAGCTTTGACCTACATTCTGGAGACAGAAAGGGAGAGAGAAAGAGAGAGACAGAAAGCTAGAGATAGACTTCCTTACAAAACAAACTGCATTTGATGTCTCCCATGCGTATCTTGAAATCAGTATAATATGATTTTCTCATAAGGCTCTGTGCTCCGTTATTGGCTGCTCTATGTGGCAATGCAGAAAACACACCTCATATCTACTTCGTCTAACAGCCCAGCAGGGAAGACATAGTGTAATGTAGGCCAGTAGACATGTTACAGCATGCTGCATGCTAGTGCCTCTATCAAACTGAGCATTTCTGCAGACGGCAACATCAGCCTTGACTTATTTTTTTATTGTTTTGAGTTTTATTTCAGGGAGTTACTGGAGACCCGTTTGCAAAAGGCAGCATATGGTGTTGTCACGTTACTAATCACCAGTGCAATAAGCTAGAATGCAGAGTAATGTGAAACTCATTAGTTACAGTGGAAAGGCAAGTAAGTGACATTCTGCTTTGTTCAGCAGTGAATATCAGTGAGAGGAGTTAGCTCTGTCTAACACAATCTATATTTAAAACTAAAGAAATGGTTCTTGGCTTGGACATATGACTCTAGGAAAACTCTTTTAATTGGTGCATAACATGAACATCAGGGTTCTTTAGTTCTGGCCCTGTAAATCTCTGGTGGTCTAGTGGTTAGGGAGTTGCCCCTCTGATCAGAAGGTTATGGGTTCAAATCCCAGAACTGCTAGAGGCACCTCTGAGGTTTCCTTGAGTGAGGTATTGTCCCTACACACTGCTAACCGTGCCCTGTGTTCCTGGCTGCCCGCTGCTTCACTTGATAGAGTATGTTAAAGGCAGAGAACACGTATGATAAATGGTCCCTTTAAACTTCTCTTTACACTCTAACATGCTCAAATACACCTAGCAAATACAAAAGAATTGAATCAGGTGTGTTTAAAATCACCAAACCACTCCTGGACACTGGGCATTGACTATGAATAACCTTATTTACATTCCATGACTGACCTATAAACTTTGAAAAGTCTGGACTATCATTGATCCCTAGCAATGGTACAACCATCCGTAGCCAGGAGACCAGCGAAATGCCAGGGTGTCAGTTAGCTGGCATAAAGGAATTGGCCGTCAGTGTTCTAATAAAAGTGTATTGCAGCGTCCAATGATGTTTTGTTAGCGGCAGTTTGAACAGATGTGCTGGCGCTTCACTCGACGCACCCATCCTTCACCTTCACATTGTTGGCAATGTCGTGTATTTGTGGGTGTCCTAACTAACAGGTGTAATTGGACATAAATTGGGGAAAAGAAATGAGAAATTTTCATGCTTGCACACCTTAACTACTGCAAAGAACCGCCCATTGACAGATTCTTTACAGCTTTTTGTTAGGTCTGGCCCTGGAGGCCCCCTGTCCTGCACAATTTAGTGTTTTCCTAGCTTGAAAACATGTACTTCAGCTCAGTGAGGGGTTGTTAAAAAGCTGATCAGTTGGATCAGGTGTGCTGGCAGCAAGATAACATTTAAATATGCAGAGCTGTCAGGCTCCAGAACCAGGGTTGGAAAACACTGCTTTAAAAAACAAAAGTGGTTCTTCTATACAACCAAACCCTTTTTGGCACCCTTATGTTTAAGAGTATTAAAGAGTGTTCTAAGGTGCTTAGTACTGTGCTGTTCATTACCTAACACATATTTTTATCTACTATATAGATAAGATAGATAATCAGAGGAGGCTGGTAGCAAATCCATCAGCGCATGAACTCTAAACTCAGATCTCTGATTAGAGAAACACACTGTAAAAACGTCCATGATCAATTCAGACACCAACAGAAAAAAAAAAGTGTTTGATGGACCATCCAGCCCAGAACCAATATATATACAATATATGCTGAATTAGAGTTTAAGAAAAAATTATAAATAGTAATTGTTGTTTATAGGTTATTTTAATTAGAATTCGAATATTTGGCAGACACATGTGCCTGTGTGTGTGTGTGTGTGCGCGCGTGTGTGTGATTTTGCACTGCATTTTTTATTTTTGAGTTTATTTCTTTAACAAGAAAAAAATGTTCGTATAGGGGAATGTTTGAATAGTTTGGGGCACAGCACTTCTAAATGGCCACCTTAACAATGCGCTTAATTTTTTAAAAAGCTGATTTAAGAAGTTATCAAAGGAAAAAAATACCAGAATAATGCCATCAGATGATACTCATGGTTTCAGCATTTGTATTGTGCCGTTTGTAGTTACAGCAGTGGGTGAAAGGGACTGACCTGGGCTCTGCTGCTGAATAGTTTCTGTGAGGTCCTGTAGGTGCAGCAGGAGAAGCAGACCACCCATGCTAAACAGAAGCAGGAACCAAAAGCAGCAGGGCAGCCTCATGACGATGATGACCGAACGCACAAGCCTCCTGCCCCCACAGCCGACTTCCACACATTTACAGTCCTGCAGCAGCATGGCCTGCAAACCACGGCCCTGAGTCTGGAACCTGAGGGTGGGCAATAAGGCGCATATACATCAAGAATGCTCAAAGACATTCAACAGTGCCTGATACATTTGTTTTTCTGGAAACATGTTGGAATGAATAAAACATACCTGAAAAAACATTGGGATCACATTAACCGGCTATAATTACAATGCTTTATTATTTAATAGTTGCATAAATGCATAAATAAACTATTTAAGAAGAAACAGAAGTAAAAATCAAACAGGAGAAAATCAATCGATACAATATGTGACAGAGACATGCTCAAATCCAATCAGCGACTAGTAATTACCAGTTAGTATAGACTAACTGTTGTTTTATGTTCTCTATAATTAGTGTAGATCCTATTTACGACCATGTGAGGGTGTTCAGCATCTGCACTGATGAATTGCCTGATATAATGATGAACCCTGATGAACCCAGAGTATCTGGGTGTAATTTATCAAAACTAACACAATTAAGCCCAATATTGCCCAAAAAGGGTTTGAGTGCTTATTCGTGCTTACCCCCTTGTGGACAGTTATCTAACTGCTGAACACAGCTTTATAATGCCCTAAGGATTCTCTGCTCATCATCCAAATAAGGCAACTATCACAAAGCATCAAGAACATACATTATAATCCATAATTTCATAAATAATGACAATAGTCCTAGACAAATTCTGTTTGACATTGAAACTTTAGGTAAGCCCTCAAATTTCAGTGCATCAGTCAAGAACATCACAGCAAATTGGGGACAATGGGAGAAATCTGCGCCCCCACAAGTGCAACAAGACGTAATAACACCCAGTGCAAGCGTATACGTTGAAATAATGTGTTGTTTTCTCAGGGTTATCTAATGAATATCCTGCTGACTGCAGGCTCTCTTTACTCAGGAGAGAATGTGAGAGAGAAAGAGACAGAGAGAGGGGAGCACAGCTGTTTGTACGGTGCGTGCTCAGTTTGCCGTTGTCAGCAGGTAAGTCTAGCATTGGGAATCGTGCTCAGGGCTTCTGGGACACGGAGCTTACACAGTACACGTCACCCTGCTAGCAACGTGCTACATCTTCACTCTTCGTGATTAGGCTCACACCAGGCATGAGTAGTATGGCACAAATACCAGGGAGCACATAATCCCCACAAACACCCCCACCCTAAAACAACCACACACCTGGGTATTACGCTAGGAATGCATAGCTCAGACACAGATCCACATATATGCTTCTACGTGCTGCGCGTTTACTCCATGTTTCAGGCTCCTACTGTTAAAAGGAATACTCTAACCTTTATTTTTTAACCCAATCTCTATCTGCAGCATCTGTAATTTACAGCTGATCACATTTCGCCACAAGAAAATAGCTCTTGCTTATACGTATTATGAGTGTATTTAGAGACAACAGGGTTTATGGTTTTTTATGGTCATTTCAGGAAATTGCAACAAGATTGAGATTAAGTGGAAAAATACTGGGGCATTCCTTTCAAACGAACAACTATTTAAAGGAATGTGCTGAGAAAAGTGCAAATTAGCACAGCTAGTCTGGGTTAGTGCATACTGTTCTAGCATCTCATCCACTAATTATAGCTAAGTTTACACCTACTGGACCATCCCTCATCCTCTTTCATCAAACCAAATTGCTGGTGTTGTTCCAAACCTCAGATGATTATATTTTTAGGCCCTGGTTCAAAGCACCGGTGAATTAATGCTTTTTGTTATTCTGTACGAATGATCTTATTTTACTCCTAATTTCAGTGTCATATACTGTTTTGTTAGTGTCGCCTTAGAATGCAGCCTTCATCAAATGGACAACACCAGTGCTATCATCTCACCGGATGAAAAAGCAAAATTGCCCGCTTGATGTGTGCAGTCGCATCTTCGCAGGCAATCACTGGAGAGGCGATGAGGTTAGCTTTCTTTAACAACAGCTCTGAGTAAAAAATACCCACTGCACCTGCTCCTCCTGCATCTATTCCTTCACCCCTTTATCTGGGCCTGATTGCTTTCCCCTGGATTCAACCACTTCCCTCATTACTTGGTGACCTGGTGGCATCGCTGATCCCTGACCTGTGAGATAGAGGGATTTAAAAGTGTCTGGACCAGCAAGCAGAAAGCTGCTGAATGTAATCCAGAATCTGTTGCTCTCTAGGGAAGTGGCAGGTCACTGTCTAATGAGCCTGTGGACCGTAGAGACGGAGCTGGAGACCGAGGTCTCATGATGTCATGACCCTGCGCAGTCTGTACAGGTCCTGGACTTCAGTCCCAGCTGTGGCCATCCTGGAGGATCGCTCACAGTTACTGTCATAAAAGAATGTTGTCATCCGATATTAATTACTTCTCACTCAAAGCTCACTGACAAAAGCAGAGAAAAGTAAGTGTTGAAACTAAAAACCTGAAAAGGGTTTGAAAATGTTAGACCAAAAATGTATGGATCCACATTTTTGGAGTTCACTAGAAGCAAAGGGAGAATTTAAGGCTATACTTCATTTAGTATGTCTTATGCAAGTGACCACAGGAAAACAGCTATTGCAATAGTGCCAAATGTCTTTACATACATTTATAGCCTGTATATAATACATGTAATACATATGTAGAATTGACATAGAGTTGCTTCCAATAATTTTGCAATGCTCCCCAACACTGAACCAAACACAGTCAAATAAAAGATCATAACAGTGCAGTTTAGTAAATTCGAGGTTGATGTATATTTAATCTGGTCATAAAACTGTGATGAATCTAATTTAAAAAAAGCTACTGTTTAGTTCAAAGCTTTGGTGTTTGTGGCTGCTTTGTCTGATATGCCTTTTGTCCTAAGCTGTACACCATGTGTCTTTTTGTTCAGGAATTATATCTGTATGCTCTGAACAGGCGGTAAATCAATTTTTGTAGTAACTGGGTGCTGTTACCATGGTTAACCTTCACTGGGCACAGGTCCATTTCTTGTCAGGTCTGTAGTGTGAATGAATGGTAAATAAATGGTTTCAATCGGTTGTCTTGCTGCAAGAGTACTCTTTTGTTTAATTTTCTGATAGATAATGTTTCTGGAACGTAATCAAAGAGCGCTACCAGTAATAATGTTAATGAGTACATAACTCTGTTGGTGTCTTGTGGTCTGTCCCTGACACAACTAATTATGCTGCTCACAGATTTGAAAATTAATGATGGAATCTGAAACCTTGTCACAAGTTTGCATGCCGCAGATGTGCTTAATTACTCCATGGATAAATTCAATTTACCCTATTTACTCAAGCAGATTTCCTTTTATTGCAAACTAAAGGTTGTGGGCTCAGTGGGTGCGATTTTACATGAGGTTATCAGAAGCAGACAAATGAAAACAAAATGTTTCTAAGTGATTCATAATCATAATAAACTGATGAAAATGATTTCAATTTTATATCAACTGGGAGTACAACAATGGAAGTGTATTAATCATTAAAAAAAAATCTAAAACACAGAGGCAGTCTGAGGTCCAATCAAAACTGTCAATTTGTCCTTTAAGTCCAGTAAAATCCAGTCTTCACTTATTCTCATATCAGCACTGATCAGGAAGACACACTGCATAATCAATCTGTCAAAGTAATCTTCTTGAAAATGCATCCTTTACTTCTCATCTACTTTCCAATCCGCAAGTTCAGACCAGACTTTTTATTTATAACTAGAATACAAGAGAATACTTTTTTACTATAGGAGTGGAGTGAACTCTAAAAAACCTGTCCTGGAGTTCTGGGCAGCTTTTCCATAAAAAGGCCAAAAGGTCATGAACAGAGGCCTAAAACTATTTTTGCTCTGAATGTGTTCACTCCACAGGAGAGTGCCATCTTAATTACAGTCTATGCAAAGTCTCCCATCTTCATTTCAACAATTAAAAATGACGAACTACAGCATAAACGCACGCCTACATCATCTGTGTCACTGGGGAAAAAACAAAAACAGTACTGGAAACCAGTCTAAACATGGAGGCCTCATTGGTGGAATACGCTGTGTGTGTCTCTGTAGTGTTAATGTTTAATTATGCTGCTGGTAAAGTGATTTTGCTCCACCAGCTGTGCTGCACAGAACTGATATCCAATTGTTCTTCAGCTTATCAATCTATCATTGAACACTCCATCGCTATCACCGCTGAAGTTTGCTTCATTGTTGAACATATGAAAATATTAAGTGATACTGTGGGTTATCAGGTGGATTGGGCTATTTAAAAACCAACACCAGTATCGGCTGGACCCGAGACCCTAAGGGACCTGTGACGTCCACGGAGCGGCCAGTAGGGGCCGTTCTTAGTGTTTGAATGTGGGGACTTTTATTTTGACGTCTGTGTTGGGGTTTGGTTATGTGTATTGATTTCAGGTGTAATGTGTTTGTGATTGTGTATTTAAGTTCGAGTTCTGTCAACCCTCACAAATATCCTCACCAACCCTGATCCTTCTGTGTCCATTAAATGTAGTTTAGTTTAAGGTGTAAGGTCATCGTGCCTCTTTGTTTTTGTATGTAGTGTCTGTGTCCTTTGTAAATAAAAACAACCTGCAAAGGGGAACCTGCCTGCCTGCGCCTCACCTCCCTTCCCGAGCACGGCCCGACGTGACAGGACCCTCTTTCAGCTCTGTGGATTCAGACTGTAAAGGGTGCTCTCTAACAGGTCCTCTCTCTGTACGCTACACAGGGCATAGTGTGTGATCAGCGCTGACGGAAGAGGCATCACTCTGCCCTGTTCCCTGCCCTCCCTGCTTCTGAGTACAGGCTTATGTTGTGACAGGGAACATTACATCAGTCACAGCAGTGATGTGGATACACACCCATCCACACTACAGTAACCTGACCCTCACACTGCAAACTGATATATGTGATGCGTTCACTCACACACACACACACACACTCTCTCTTTCCACAAACAGAAACTGGTCACTCAGTACAATATATATATGTATACAGTACATATACTAGAGAAGCGCCGATCCGATATTCTGTATCGGTATCTGACCTAAATTATGCTATCGGAAATCGGGAAGGAATAAAAACATAATTTGATTAATAGAAAATACAGAAAATAATTACAGCACACATAATGTGATTTGCAACATGCATAATGTGAGAAGATGCATCACGTGATAAGAGTTTCTGTTGTGTGTGAGACTTGCCAATATGTCAGCAGTTTGGAGTTACTTCAGACTCAAAGACTGATGAATGTATTGCGACACCTCGCACGAGGGTCCCAACGCTTTATTCCCCAACAGAACGTGCTTGCGGCTTTTCAAGGCGAGGCAACCATCAATCTCTGTGAAACTTCACAGTTAGATAGGGCTCCATGAGACCTTTCCAAAGACCATGTGTCCCTTTACTTTTGTTCGAGGTGAACGGTATAACACTCGCTCTCCCGAATTATAACACCTGCTCTCGCGAATTATGGCACTGAAAAGGTCTCACTATTTTTCATTTTTAATATTTAGATTTAAAATAATTTAAGGCAAATCCTAAATGTTGGTGAGGGCATATCACAGCACGCAGTCCAACCCCCTGCTAAGCAACAGCCAATTGTACACACAGGGCGTGGCCAATAAGCTGATGTTGGACAGAAGGCCTGGCTCGCAGTCTCCACTCTAATTCATCCCAAAGGTGTTCTATCGGGTTGAGGTCAGGACTCTGTGCAGGCCAGTCAAGTTCTTCCACACCAAACTCGCTCATCCTGGTGCAAAGTCTTGTTGGAACAGGAAGTGGCCGTCCCCAAACTCCCCAAACTGTTTCCACAAAGTTGGGAGCATGAAATTGTCCAAAATATCTTGATATGCTGAAGCATTAAGAGTTCCTTTCACTGAAACTAAGGGATCAATCACAGCTCCTGAAAAAGAAACCCACACAATAATCCCCCCTCCAACAAACTTCACACTTGGCACAATGCAGTCAGACAAGTACCGTTCTCCTGGCAACTGCCAAACCCAGATTTGTCCATCAGATTGCAACATGGAGAAGCGTGATTCAACAACTCCGGAGAACGCGCCTCCACTGCTGTAGAGTCCAGTGGTGGCATGATTTACACCCACTGCATCTGATGCTTTGCATTGCACTTAGTGATCTATGGCTTGGATGCAGCTGCTCAGCCATGAAAACCTATTCCATGAAGCTCTCTATGCTGTTCTTGAGCTTCCTAACATGAATTTTGGAGGTCTGTAGCGACTGACTTTGCAGAAAGTTGGCGACCACGCTGGAATTCACTGAGCTCCTGAGAGCGACCCATTCTGTCACAAATGTTTGTAGAAGCGGTCTGCATGCCTAGGTGCTTGGAACACCTGAATTTAATTGTGAATACCTTTGGCAATATAGTGTAATTAGATAGATAGATAGATAGATAGATAGATAGATAGATAGATAGATAGATAGATAGATAGATAGATAGACAGACAGACAGATCACACAAGACCACACAAACCCGCACTCACACACGCGCACACACACACACACAATACTGCAAGCAGGCTTAGCACCATATGTTGACCTCCCTCGCACATGAGGTGTGTTGGCTCCTGAGGGAAATCAATTACACACTAATACTGGCCTGTGCAAAAGCAAGCAGCGAGGGCCTTTCGAGCCAGCTGTTAGGCCTGTGTTGATCTTTAAGCAAGAGATCCGGAGAGGCTGAATCTGTCCCTATAACCCTAACCCCTCGCACCCCCGAGCTCTGCTCTTCACTCCAGCAATGCATCCTGCAGTGAGAAGCGTCGAACGCTTTATTGAATGTCAAATCCTTCATTCTCACAGGGTCTGACTAATCACGAAGTGAGAACTCGCCTTGTTGCTTTCTCTCATGGTTGTCTAAGTCTGTCCTTGACATTCATGCTCCAAGCAAGGCTCAACCAGAAACACAAAAGAACGCTGGGTGAATTTGAGTGTATGTGCCAGGTATCCTTTTTTTTTTTTTTTTTTTTACCTGTCGTGTCTGGCCTCTTAGCAAACAGATTATGTGCCAGGTATCTTAAAAAATATAGAATGTGTGTGTGTGTGTGTGTTTACTTTTGAAGCTCCATGCACTATTACAAAGGACTAAGTAACCGCCCGTTAGGCGAGGCTCTTTTCAGGACCACTCCAGGAACATTTTAAACCTTTAATGCAGAGGCAAAAATCTGTTGCTTTTCAATAAACTTCTTTCATTTATCAATCACGTGCCCACACTACTGCTTTGAGCAAGGGAAAGTAAAAATAGGAATAGGATTACACTTCACATTGTTATTTAGATGAAACAATCAATAAGAATCTCTTAAAGATTTTAGTTCCATCATATGTTCATATATGAATGAGTTCATATGAATGAGTTCAATATGAGTTCATATGTTCTCGAACAAGTCAGATCAGGAACTGGCCTCTTCCACACTGAATCCATCGCCTATTTTAGTGGAAATACGTTAATGTGACAATCTGCAGAGATGTATGAAGCAAAATCATCATATTTCCTGCAAACAAATCAATGCATGAAACTCAAGCTGGATTTCGACATTTAATATCTTTATGTCACTGCCAGAATTTACTTCACTGCAACAGGGAATCGAAAAAGGCAATCAATACCAAGTTTCAATACCTAAGCAGTCGGTTTTAGCCTCTGTAAGAAAACAGGCCTGGTTATTCCAAAATCTAGGCCAAGGACCTCAAACTTTTATGCCAGCTAAACCCTCTCAAGTCATTTAACTTAATTAACCCTTTTGTGAAATGAAAAGGTTTTGTGGCCAGGTTTGTGTGTGCTTAGTTTCTAAATATATATTTTTTTTTAAATCATACTGGATTTATACTTCGATTAAAAAGCTGTTTCAAACACATAATAAACTTAAGATGATTTGGTCTGAAGAATGATTTATACTGTCAGGACTACTTTTATCAGTATACACAAATAGTGATCCACACCCACTTTTCATGAGTAAGGGTATGTGACTGGTGTGTATCAAAAAATACATATATAAAGATGTATCACTCAGAAATCACTATAAAAATAATGGTATCATCACAGTCTCCCCACCCCTGCCCCGTTTCTGGGGGTCCCTGTGATCCTGGGTTTGCTTTTGTCTTTTTAAGCCATTAGATCCAGTTTAACACAAATTAGCGTTATCACCTGTATTATGTTCTTCATAGGTAAACTGTTTCAGTTTATCTGTTTTTTATTGGTTACTTTGTTGTCTTGTTTCATTAAATTAAATTAGTCACGTCTTATCTCTGTTTTTATTTAAAGCCAGCTTACTCTGAAATTTATGTCTGGTCACGTCATTCTAATTTTTGTTTGATTTTTCAGTCTAAAAATCTAAATTTAACACTGTTACGACTGCAAACTCCTTCTTTCTTTTCTGACTCACCACTCAAACCAAGCCTGTCTACAGAAACATCCAGGTTTACTTCAGCAGATTTGTGCTCTGACTTTCAACGTTGATCCTCTTCCTTGTGCTGGTTTAGTGATTTCAGTTTAGGTTAGTTTGTATTTCAGTTTAGGTTCAAGCTTTACTACTGCGTTCAGTTAATGGGTATCTTATGTAGCTGTTGCAAGTTGCAGTGAGCCTGTGCTTGAGTCTGTGTGCTTTAGTTTTGTTTTCTTAGTTCTGTAATGATGACTTTTTAATTGATTTATTTGCTTTTGTGTGATCGGACCTTTTCGGATTAAACATGATCTGTTTGATCACTGAAGTCCAACATTTGCATCTCCATGTTACCTACACCAGTCCCACGTGACAGATGACAGGTATCATGTAAGTACCCATGTAATGATACCCATGCCTGTAAACAAAATATAGAAAACGTAAGTAAAAGTAGCACACTGTATCACCTTGTGTAATGTCCCGCATACTTTCTCTTTCTCTGACTGACAGAACAGTCATAACACCCCCACTGAAGCTATTTATCACTCGCAAAAGTGCCACTACCGCTGTAATTATTCATCCCTCATGCCTTAGAAGCTGATTGTTTAGTTTTGTTTTTTTAGTTTTTTAAAAATATATTTAATGCTTATGAGTCTCATTGACACACTTGTTAGCTGTAATAGAGAATCTCAAACTGCGTGTCTGATTTTTTTATTACTTACTTATTTATTTTGCACGTGGACCTCGCCTAGCATGTGACGCCAATCATCAGTACTGCTAGAGCACTGACCAACTGAATGTTTAATCAAAAAGAGAATATGTTTTGACCTGTTTAACTGCAGCACAGGTGTGTAATATGTAAAGAAATCACTGTATGACTGAGCTTCTGTTCACATTTTTCAAGTACAACATTACTAGCAATTTGTATGTGTCAAAACATATGTATTATCTGTAAGTCCCATGATGTTCTATCTATATCATACTATGATATTCTATCTATCTATCTATCTATCTATCTATTAGGGCTGTAACGATATGTGATATTAAAACCGAAATTGCAACACTCAGATCCACGAACTTGTGTTGCGGTGTGAGAAGGCAGTTATCCTTCCTGTCCAGATCCAAGGCTATCACATCTGTTAGCTTTCACCACCAAAGGGGTCAGCCCATGGCCAGTACACCTCCTAATAAAACCTTTTTTACACAGTGATTGGTGCATTTTCACATCAATTTCAGGCAGTAACCAATAGTAGAGATTCAAAGGAAATTACGACACTTCGCTTTATAAGTGTCTATAAGCTGGCTGGTTGTGATAAAACTGATGGGGAGTTTGTTTGTAAGAGTTTTGTTGTGTTTTGAGCGTGTTTTGTGCGATTATGGCCAGATTGGCGGAGCGTGTTATTTGTTTTGGACAATGAATTGGCTCAACAGATTCAACAGATTGAATGCAAAAGAAGTGGTGTCGAAGCGTTTATTGATTCATAATTCTGTGGTAAACACGAGGATGATTTAAGACAAAATGGTGTCTCGAATGGTACTGCTTGCACAAGTATAGTATATACATACTGTGTTCTTTTCTAAATGGTCCACCCCTAGCGTGTGCCAGGTGGTATAAAAGCTCTCGTATGATGACAGGGTGCTAACCAACTAAATAAACTAAGCCTCCATGGGAGGAGCAACTGCATCTCAGTCATTTATAATTCACCGGTTGCACTCTGAATAACCGCCTTTAAGGAATACTTTGACATCCCAGATGAATAATTAAAAGGTGCCCTTTTCCTCATTAAAAGAGACAGACAGATACCATTTCCGTCGACTGATAGGTCAGGCATCAGTCTCTGAAGACCGCTGTGGCTTTTATAAATGGCACATTGTGAGTAATTCCTAATAATAAATCTGCTACACTGTTCATCAGGCTTGTCCTGCATGCCAAAAGCTTGTTTTGGAGGATCATCTGTGTTTAACGTTTCAGGACAGATGGCTCTTTGGAGGCGTCCCTGTGAAGTAAATCACAGGCACCTGTACCTGTGAAATAAAAGGAACTTTTTGGCTGCATTCATGAATAAGAACTAAAAATAAGGGATGCTATATACAATACGCTTGCAAAATATAAATATATAAATATGTTTACTCGGTATACCAAGGGATTAACTCCAAAAATGCACATAAAGGAATTATCTCCGTTTAAACACTTGTGTGTCCTCATCTCCAGGCAAAATCACATGTCCCAGCAGAACTGGGGGTATGTAATACTACTGAATGGCTAATTAACTTTTCATGGTCCAATCAGGTATGAAGCTGCTGTTTTCTCCTCGGAAATGAGCTCTGATCCTCTAAGCCTTGGTGTGCATCCGTTTCCAGTGCAGAAAGTGGTGGGAGTACGGCAGCCCTATTTATAGCTGGGTGAGAAATAATTCAAAGGAATCTGAGAGAAGATCTCTCAAATCACTGACAGGAGGAGAAACGAGTGAGGAAATGTGTCTTTTGTCTATCCCCATAAGACAGTGAAGTAATGTTACGTAACATGATGTTCCCGTTTCTGAAGGAGCGTATGAGTGATACTGTGAGAATAAGAACCCTGGACGGAACTGTTTACACTGACGCAAAGATGAAAAAAATGTGTAAGTCATCTTCGCAGAAGATGAGCCTTCCCAGGTGGAGAGAAGTTACTTAAAGATATTATAATAAACGCACAGTACAGACACCTTTTAGTGGTCTGCTATTCAGCGTCTTTGTCATATTGTCTTTGTTCCAGACTATGAGTCCCAAAAACCTTTCAATCTAGGCATTCTCTACACGCTAATCAGTAAAGATGATATAGTTGCGATCAAACTGTCCACTAAATACATGTATAGACAAAAAAGACAAACACAGTGTGTTTTCAGGAAGACACCTGAGTGCCTCTTCTGAATGGCCTGTTAATTATCCTGGTTACAGGCTAAATATGTGATATCATGCCTACATGTGCATATTGCATGGATTGAGGTGCAAGGGTAAAAGTTGCCCCACAGTAACAATACAAATGTTGAAATATTGGTTACAGACCAGTGTGTTTGCAGGAAGACATCTGAATGCCTCTCCTGGATAGTCTATAATAAATTAGCCTGTTTACAAACACGTAATAACATGCCTACTTGCACTTATTGCACAGATTGAGCTGCAAGGGTAAAAGTTGCACACTAGTGACACTAACAATGTTTAAACGCTGGGTTACAGACAAACCTTTTCAAAACAAGTGTGCTTGCAGGAAGAAACCTGAGTGCCTCTCCTGGGGAGTTTATCAAATTATCCTGATTCAAAGTATGCAATAACATGCCTACCTGCCCTCATCGGAAAGATTAAGCGTA
Organism: Brachypetersius gabonensis; assembly: GCA_037577145.1. Lineage (NCBI taxonomy): Eukaryota > Metazoa > Chordata > Actinopteri > Characiformes > Alestidae > Brachypetersius > Brachypetersius gabonensis. The sequence continues at coordinate 8,968,495 of JBBJLR010000034.1, forward strand.
TAAGTTGCACACTAAAGACACTAAATATTGGTTTCAGTGCTATAAGACAACTTCCCAGAACCAAACCTGCCTTTATTTTGCATTATGTTTGCTTATAACTATTGTATCACCTTATATTTATCCATTATCAGCCGCTTTCCTGTTTATTTCTGGTTTGAAGTCCTGGCTCGCTACACTGATTCCTCCGTAGCACTCCCGTGCATGACATATTGTTTCGGAAACAAATAAGCTCAAAAATTAATATCAGAAATCAACTACAATTAAAAACAACACAAACTAACCTCAGGAATCTTCATACGGCTGAGAAAGTCCGTGAAGTCAACTCTCGAGTCCCAAACGAGTGGTGAAATGTTTCAGCAAGTCAGGCGAATACGAGTCCCAAACTCGAACATGGCTAAAAATAAACTCATCAGCATCATCCGAGCATAAATAGTCTTGGAGCAGGACGTTCGCTGACCCCATGCCCAACTTCACCGTTTGTGTAACGTCGAGCCGTGTGTGAACATCTTGTGGAGCCTCCTCTCCTCCTCTCGGTGAGTTGACAAGTTAAAACTAAAGATGTCCGATTCGCTGCCGAGTCGGCTCTTTCTAACTGATTCTTTTAAACAATCGATTCGCAATTCCAATTGAATCACACTTTTAATGGACAAAAGTATTGGGACGTCTGACCATTCCATCAACAGGGACTTTGCATTCAAATACATAAACGTTAATTAATATGACGTTGGTCCCCTTTTCACTGTTCTTGGAAGGGTTTCCACAAGATTTTGGAGTTTCTGTGGGAAGTTGTGCCCATTATTCTGTAAAGCATTTATGAGGTCAGACTCATAATCTCTCACAATCTCTGTTTCAGTTCATCCCAAAGGTGCTGGGTGGGGTTGAGATCAGGGCTCTGTGTGGCCAGACTAGTTCTTCCACAGCAAACTCCTACAGCGATGTCTTTATGGAACTTGCTATGTGCACTGTGACACAGTCATGCTGGAATAGAAAGGGTTCTTCCCCAAACGGTGTCCATAAACTTGGAAGCAACGGCATAGTCCAAAAAGTACTTGGTATTCTGAAGCATTGAGATTGTCATTCCCTGGAAGTAAGGGGGAAAGCATACACCCTGAAAAACAGGTGTGTCCCAATACTTTATCAATATAGTGTAGCTCATATGTTACACTCTCTGTGTTGACAAGTCCAAAATATTTTCATAAATCAACTACATAATTTTATAGTGTACCACTTCATAGCATACTACGAACACTACATTTAAAAAACTGGCTTCCTTTTTGTGTTGTGTTCATGCTTTAGAGAGATCGCTGGGACTCTCCTTAGATTAATTTGCTGGATGAAGTGCCACTGTAGACAGAGAGGCTGAGAATAAACTGACCTGACTTGTCAATCAACGAATCGTTCACAAGGATATTTGATTCACTGAAACGCACACTTCAAAAGAACCGACTCGTAAAATTGAATCAAACTACCTATCTCTAGCTGGAAGAGAGCTCGAGCATCCCTGCTTCTATTCTCGCGCTCTCTCTTGGGATACCTGTATTGCCAAGCAACGGCTGCAAAAAACACGTCTGAGAAACCGTTGCCAAGTTGGCAGTTTCATCCTTAATGTTGCACCACCACCCACAGTTTCAATTAAAGAAAATCTGATTCACAGTTTATTAAATCTGCATTCAGTCAAAAATAAAAGCCCTCTTCTCTATAGGATGGTAATTGCAGGCTAGACAGTAAAACAAGTTCAGACTTCGGAACAGTGTTGATACAGTAGACCAGCCCTGGTCCTGGAGGACACTGCCCTGCACATGTGAGTGCTTTCACTGCTCTCGACACTCCTGGTCCAACTAATCGGCTTGTTAACAAGCCCTTACTGAGCTGAGAGGGGTGTGCTAAAACAGATCAATCACTTAAAATGTGCATTGGGCCTCCAGCTGGCCTGGGGTTGGGACACACTTCACATCTGAAATACCTGAAATAATAGGGAGTTGGCCCTTCCCCTTTCCCTTTTTCTGCAGTAACAGCCTCTTTTCTCATAAAAGATCATGCTGGAATATGTGTTTGTAAGTGAGGTCAGGTACTAATGTTTGATGATTAATTCTGCATCAAAAACACTAATGAGGCTTGTCCCAAAAAACCCGAATGCACCTCCACAACTTTTGAGAATGCGGTTCCACTGCTCCACAGCCCAAATGTTGTGCATCTTCATTAAAGGTGGACTGGTCTGGGTGATTAATCGGGTCGATATTTAGCAATTGTTACATAATCGCCATCGGCCGATGTAGGTGCATATTAAGCCAGATTAATAGACATGTGCATTCATGGGCAGCCCCATGTTTGCTATGAAATTTTGCATTAAACTTAGAGAAAACGGGAGTACATAACCTATAAAATTAAATCAATATACATTATCACATTATCAGCATATCAGCATATGTAGTATCTTCACGCTTAAAGACAAAGTTGCTCAGGACGATGTTGAAGAAAACTAAAACTAAAATGCTTAAATGTGTGGTTACACTTAACAACGATTGATGATTGATGTTGTCCATTACATTTATGAATAAAAATCTCAGCGTTTGAAAGTTGAAAACAGTTTGTCGAAATATCTTGAAAAATATACACAATTTATTGCAGTTAGCTCTCCACAATATAATCACCAGTGGTGTAATCACCATCACTAGATTATTTTCTTTGAAACTGTCAAGAAACGTTATTATTATTATTATGATTATTACTGTTATTATTAATGACCAAATATACACCCCCAGCCCTGAAAAAAAAGAAATAATAACCTGCTTCACATATCGGCCATCGGCATACCCTGATTTCTAAATATCAGCATTGGTATCGGCCATTGTCTTCATATAGCAGTGGGCATGGTGACCACAGGAACATCAACAGCTGCTTCCCAGAGCTTCCCGCTTCACTGGTAATGCTTTTCTATGGAGATTATACAAGTGTATGTGCATAAATTAATGCCTGTGTATGCAATGGGTGGAAGTTAGAAAAAGTGTCTGCATATATTAGTACATGCACTTAATGTACTGGCTTGCAAATATCAGTGTTTACGAAGCTGCACAGCTGTGGAAACTATTTAATCTTATAGACTTCATGGTAGATAAGTAGGGGTCACAGATACAACGTAAAGAGAGACTTAGTTTCGGAGACTTAGCTAGATGATGTGGTACTGTGAATGGACTTTTTCCTGTTAAGAAGTCATGTCTCCATTGCATGCACTTTGTAACAAATTCCCCACTAACTAAATTCCCCTCTAAGAGCTTTGTTTCGTATGATGTACTATTTCATTTTGCACTGCATTGACATTTGTGTCAATAACAATCTACAATGGCTTGTATTATTCACCCAGTTTTATTTATGACATTATTGCAACCGCTGACTTCAATACACCCCAAAACAACGAAACCCAATATCCAAAATGCTCCAATGATCCACAGATGGCAGTTGCTGGAGGCTTTAGCACCGTGTCCTTATTGATTCTTTAATGTATTAAGCTACTGTCAGCTTTATTTTATTTCCTCACTTGCACAGTGATCATTATTCCCCCCAACCCTTTGGTCCACAACGATATATTTATGTATTTCATATCAGTGCCAAAAAGATAAGGCACTGCTTTAAGCCGAGGCAGAAAAAGACAATGGAGTATGGATTTTAGGATTCATGGCCTCTTGCTGATCCATTCCTCCAGTGCTCAAATCAGTTTTCCACTCTGAAATAGAGCTGATGGCCTTTCTTTTTCGATGATTAAGTTCCCCTCATTTGACCACTTCATTTGATGAAATTGTTTTTTTCCTCGGTTGTTTACAAGAATATCATCTTTTTTTTCAGTCCCAAAACTCAAAAAAACAATTTCACAGATTGACCGTAGCCCACCAAATCATTCTTCATATGAAGATTCAATTAACCGATGTTGTACAAACACACATGGGGGAAATAAATAATTCATAACAGTGGGATTAAACCACAGAGATCCTGTATATTCATGGAAATGTGCAAGTACAGCCTTGCCCTTGAATTGTACCCCGACTCATTTGCTTTCTGCACACATGACCCATCTGTACCAACACCCATAACTTTCCTGCGTCTCTTTGCTGTCAGGAGGAGTCAGCAAGTGGGGAGCAGAAACAAAGATTCCAGACACGTTATGAATTTGTCCCAGACAAACCCTTAGTCTGCTACATCTCCTCATGTTTTGTAAATAATGTCTGGTGAGAGAAATTAACAAATGCCCGAGGAGGGTCTAAAAGGTACAACGCAGTAAAGTTGCTCTCACCAGCACGTTTACTTTTGAAAATGGCACTCCAACAAAACCATTAAAAAGAGCAGAAGCCCAAAGACACTTCCCAAAAAGATACTCCTTTCAGCTGAAACCCTGTTCTAATGTTGTGTTCTTTGTTTTGACTTTCCTTTGATACATTTTCTTCCGATGCATCACATGTTTATCAGTATAGAGACCAGGCTGAGCAGCTGCACCACCACCTCATTTGGGAATTGTACCACCTTGGATCGCAAGATCCTACTGCAGTTAGTGAACAGAGGAAAAAGATCATTGCGGTCTCTCTCCCCACTTCTACAAATATTTACAATTCATGGTGTATCCACAAAGCCACCAGCATTTCAGAAGAGCCCACACATCCCTTCTAAACCCTCTTCTCCCTTCCCCCATCTGTAAAAAGATTCTGTAACATGCAGGCCTTCACCACCAGGATGGGAAGCAGTTTCTTACCCCCGGGGCCTCAGGCTATGTTGTCGTAAACATGTACACATACATATACACCCAAACTGGTTCCTTATAATGACATCATACACAAATCCTCCATAAACATAATCACACTATTCTCTTTGTTTATTAAAGCTACATTTTGATCCAGCTGTGACTGCTTTCAATTCTTGCAATAATGCAAGAAATATATTGTTTTTTCTCTGCACCATAAATATCAGAAATTTTCTGAATTACTCATAAAACCATAATGCCTGGTCATTCATAGTTTTGATAAGAATTGCAACAGCAAAATCACAGCGACTATTAGAGACTGTATCTGTGATTTATTTTTGGGACAGCTCTACAAAGTAGATACAACACATACTTCAATATGTAATAGTGTTTGTATATCTGTGTATGTACTTGTACTTGATTCATACACCTGTGTTGACTCATGAAGCCTTAAATTTGGTCAGTGCTCACATAAACATGTGTGTCTGAAATGAGGTGTAGAGGGACATGAGTGATGACCTCTGGTAAGGCAAGCTCCAGTGATTGCTGCGTAGACTTGGAAAGAAGACACATCACTCCTCCATAACAATCATTCACACGTAAACGTGCTTGGACTACCACTCTGAAGTTGAGGTATTTGTCTTCGCAGCTGTCATGTGGAAAACATCGAACGTATTTTACACACAGGAAAGGTTACCTTGTTTATCACAAGATTAAACCCATGCCTTTGACAGCTTCCTCCAGACGTGCGCAAATGATAGCATCATATTTGTATTCTCGTCATACGATCCCACTAATTAAGGCAATGAAAGTACAATTTTTTCATTGCCCTAACTGTAGGTGATCTGCCAAGACATGTGTGGTGCTTGAGGTTGGCTTTTTTAGGCGAATGAAGCTAGCAAGCAATGGAAACTATTACTTTGGCATCATGCAAACTGCAGCCCGAAATCATTACATACTCGTTAAGTATTTTCCAGTAAAGTTTGATGTGATTTCAGACGATGTATGATACAAAGCTTTGTCTGAGTTCATGTATACCTGTGTGTAATAATGTACTTTAATTGCTTCTTCTTTCTACTGATTTTTTTCATCTTTTCTTTTTTTATCTACTGTTTTTGTGCTTAATCTTTTATTATATTACTATAAAGCACATTGAATGACCTTTGTGTATGATACTGTGTTATATAAATAAACTCAACCAAATCGATTTGGAATTACATGATAAAGAAAAAATGGAAGACTTAACAACCAAGAATTTGCTAGAGTCAGTCTCTCTGAGAATTGCCATCTGTGTCATAGGAAGAGATGTCCTGCAGTGGACTGGCGACCTGTCCTAGATGTTTCTCCACACAGGCAGGGACAGGCTCCAGCACCCCTGCAACCCTGATTTGGATAAGCAGCTCAGACAATGGGTGGATGGATCACAAGGAGAGAGTTAACTTTTAGCTACAGTATTGTGAACCAACGCAGCAGAGCTCTCACTAGGCAAAAAGAAAACGCCCGGAGTCAGCTCCAGCCAGTGTGTTATCAGTCGTCCCCAGGGGAGGGCCCTGCTGTGGTGGCTTTGAGGCTTCCTTTCTGGAATAAGGACTGATGTGGAGGGAGGACCAAGTCCGTCCACATTTTCCAGCAAACACAACATCGCCCTCTGCTGGGCACATACCCTTGCACTCTGCAGAACACTGGCAGGCAAACCGCAGTGGGTCTGGGTCCAGATTTAGCTTTGTGTACCTCAGAGACTTTGCTCTGGACTGTTCACATACCATTTTTCCTGGGACTTAACAAATGGACTCTGTACTTGCTACCTACACTCACTGTCACTCAGTTACAGGTTTTTATTTCTCTGTCTTACCTCGCTCTGTCCTAATGGGGGCAGGGGCCATCATTACACCTACATCTCTGAGAGGTTCTCTGAGCCTCAGCCGTCTAAAAGTAAACCATTAGCGTGATTGAACAGACCCTCATAGAGCTTAGGCCAAGGCCACATCTAACAGAGCAAAGAGCCCATTCAACAAATGTTTGTTTGCATTCATTTTTTTTTCAACTGTTACCAATGAACACTGACTCATACTCAAATAACTCAAAGTAAAACAAATTTTAACAGTCTAACAAAATGGTAATAACTTTGGAATTCTAAACGTAAATGATTGTCCTGAGTGAATCTGTTGGGTTATTCAACAATTCGACCAGATCCAAGAATTTAAGATTAGACAAAGCCTGGTTTCACAGAGGAAGGGTCTTTTTTATGCATTTGTATTCATTCGCAGCTAATCAGGGGTTTGAAATGATCTTGACTCAACCAGTGTGATCTACAGCCAAACATGTGTGAAATGTCTTAATGTGTCTGACTGCTCCACTGCTCCTTCATGGTCCCCCGCTGAAGTTCTTCTGGCAGCTTCCATATTATACACGCGTGCACAACGAAATTCATGTGATGCCATAAGCACAAACACGGATTTAGAAAAAAATGGATATTATTTTGCTGTCCTTTTAAAACATTTCAGTTCACATTGCATTTTCAATTATGGTACAAATGCAACCAATCAAGCAACCAATTAGAACCAAGACTGTATTAGACACAGTAACATCAGAAGCTTGTTTAAATGAAAGGGATACAAAGAGGTTGGAAAAACTGTTAATGCTAAACTGAATGTTGTTACATAGAATTATACAAATGCTATAAAAGGACTTCAGAGGGAAAATGCAGATTGGTCCCTTATTTGCAACACGTACATGACTAAGCAAGTTAAGGGTGTCTGTGCACAGGCTCTACAACACTCTTGCTGGGTTGTCAGATAATTTGATTTTTTTTTTAGATGAACAATAGTAATAATAATAATAATAATAATAATAATAATAATAATAATAATAATCATCATCATAATAATAATTTTCTTAAACATCACACCAGCACATTATAAATAAGCTGAGCTCAGGCTGTCATCAGAGTGCTGATAAGCACAGCATGGCTGACAGCTGTCACTCACAGGCAACCAGTCAGAGCAGATGTGTCACTCACTGTATATCTGCAGCTGACAGGAGGCGGCTGCCTGCGGGCCCATAGAAACATGTGGCTCAGAATCTACCTGCCCAGTACTTGCTGATAGTTTTAGTAGAATCTGACCACTCCATTATATTCTAACTATGAAGGACCTACAACATAAGCTGGGGTCGTGTGTGGACCTATATGTATGTACAGTATATGTGTATGTATATGCATATATACAAATATTTACAATGACCTTGATTTCCCGATCTGACCTTTCTGTGTTATTTGGTAGTTTCACAGAAGCTCAAAACATCATCCCACACAACGAGCTTCCAACATTAACAATGCCTCTGCTCTGTAATCAATGGTTAAAAATATGAGAACAATCTCTAAGGCACATTTAGGGATAATGAACAACTGATCTATTAGCATTGTTTATGTGTTTCATTCCACAAACAAGTAAGAATTAAGACTGATTCAGACCCTTAGGACCACTTTTCCTAAACTATTGTTCCTGATCACACTGAACTAAGTGTTTCATCCGTCATACACAGAATTAACTGACATCTCATTATGTAAAATAGGGTTTTGAGATACATGTATGCTGTGGTTCCCCTGTTCTTCTAGTCATCTCAAAGAACACAAACAGTTAATCTCCTTGACAGTGTGTCAGTTTCTCCATCAGTGTATAATCATTCTAGTTTAGGGGCTCACCTCTAGGTCCATAATAATGAGGGCAGAGTAGACCCAGACGGTCCTCCACTGGGAAAACGGGCTCATAAAGCACTTCGGGTTCTGCTGCTGAAAGATCATCTACATGGTGTTAAGTAAAAAAAGAACTGTTCTAATATCTGAACTAGATGTACCGCATTGCAGTACGTGACATGACTGATGCAGAACTGAGAGCGGCGATCAGTGGGGTCCAAGCAGAAAAAGGACTTTTTCGTTTTGTAAGTGTTAAGTGCGGATGTAAACTCAAAATCATTTCTAAAGACAGATTAAACCATGTCAGCAGAACAGAGGATAACATGTCGTAGCTTGTTGTAGCAACATTTTATGAATGATTTGATTAAAAAATATCAAATGTAAACATTTTAGCATAAGCTATAGCTCAGATATTGAAATGTGTCTGTTGCAATGGCCTCTACAGAACAAAGCTCATGAAATTTGGCATCCACAGAATGTAGAAGTGATGCAGCAAAAACATTTGTGAAGTTTGAACTTTAACTTCACAAGATATTTGCAAACAAAGTGCTAGATTTTTGCTTTGACATAATTCAGTAAGTGGCGCTACTCCACAAATCCTAATGTGGAGGGGTGTCTGGACATGTCCTGACAAAATATAGAGTTAAAGATCTTTAGCACCAATTACTGAAAGTTTTTTTTAGAAAACTAGAAGTAGCTCATCAATGAAATGACTCCAAAGAACCATTTTTTGTACCTTTGTTCCTAAGAATGTGGTTGAAGATACATAAAGGATAGATCAATGCAGGCAAGAGGACATTAGTAAGTAAACTGGTGAGGTAAAAACGATGAAAACAGGGAAGCAGGAAGGAAGGAAAGGACAAAGGAAAAGAGGGAGAAAGAGAGACACAGATGAAACAGAGTGACACAGAAGCTGCTTTATTAACATGCGGTTAGGCTGTTCTAAGTAACACTCTGAAAGATATCTATATGTAAATGTGATCATGTATAAAAAGATGACTCTAATAAGTGATCAGATTGAAGGCCTCTTCCCTGTCTCCTATCATCAGCACCACACAGAGTCAGGATGACAGCAAATTACTAACTAGATTAGCGGGCGCAAAGAGGAATGACAGTGACATGCACTACACACTCCACACACACACACACACACAATATCCAGGGCGCCTGTCCACAGCACATGAAAGCAGAGTATAGACACACCTTTCAGGCCATCCTGCAAGACCTGCCATGTGCCATCTCCTCTTCTGCACCGCGACTGTCAAACATCTCACATAACCCCAGGCGACAGCTCCTGGTCTATAATCAGAGACTAAAGAAAACAATTACATTACCTTATTAGAGTTGCTTCACTTCTTTGAGCCATCAGTATGTGTCCTGCTGCCTGTTGTTCTTTTACTTCATTTTATGGTTGAGACCCACCTACTGATGTGACAGACATTTGTACTTGAACTCTGTACCGATGTCCCTGACTTCCATAGGTGCATTGAACCACACAGTGTTTGAGTTGATGTGTATTGTGGGTTTGTATGTATGCTGAACGTACACCATATAGACAAAAGTCTTGGGGCATCAGACATTTTTTGGGGGTAATACACAAACAGGGACTTTAATGACCTTGCATTGAAATGCATAGACTTTAAAATGGACATGGTCCCCTTTTGCAGCTATAGCAGCTTCCACTCTTCTTGGAAGGCTTTCCACAAGATTGTGGAGTTTCTGTGGGAATTTGTGGCCTTTCATTCTATAGAGCATTTATGAGGTCAGACAGTGATGTTGGATGAGAAGCTTGCTTTGTGAACTGGGACACAGTCATGCTGGAACAGAAAAGGTTCTTCCCCAAACTGTGTTCACAAAGTTGGAAGCATGGCATTGTCCAAAATGTCTTGGTATGCTGAAGCATTGAGATTTCCCTTCACTGGAAGCAAGGGACCTAGCCCAAACCCCAAAAAACAGGTGTGTTCCAATATTCTTGTCCATATAGTGTATTTGATGTCATTGGTTGTCTAGATCGTGCTCATCATTTTGAATTTTTCATCACATTTTCCTAGTACTATAAAAGCATGCTGTCCTTGACCACCAAGTAGTTAAAAACTCAAATGCAATCTATTACTAAGCAGGTAAAACATGCAATAAATGGCTGTCTGTCACATATTGTAATGTATGCGGAAAGAGAGCATGTCTGAGGTGAAATGACTCAGACGTATTATTATGACTGATCCATCAAGCAACCTGGGTTTAGATATTAAAGCACAGGCCTCCATCTCCACTTCATTTGTAACGTTCATGTCATCTCAGTCAAATCACAGTGCATTAAAGCTCCAATCAGGAAACAGTGCAGACAGCAGATTAGATTGTCTTATGGCAATGCCACCAGAGACTTAGGAACAACATTAAGAGCAACGACAGCAGCAATGGGAAAGGCATAAAACTGCAGCCACTAAAAGAATGACTGTATTATACATGGCACTGCTGTTTCTGTTTCACTCTTCTGCTTTAAGTGATCCCAGAGCATATCACATTATACATTTAGCCACTTAGACTGAAGATCATTTGCATTTACACATGTCTCAGAACCATATAACTTCTTTTGTATGAACCAAATACAAAGCCCTGCATGTAGTAAACTAAGGTTTGTTTCCTGGGCCAGGAAAGAGTATCATCACTCTGAGCAAGTGTCTGAAGGCCAATAATATAGTAAAATATTTGTAATATCTGTTAGCAATATGGACAGTAAAAAATCAGTGACGTAGAGTTTAGACACATTCCTACAGCTTGTAAATGCTTTCACTGACTCTCTTGAACCTTAATATGCTTATACAGTACATGATTTTAAGTTAGTCCACCAAATTTGGTGCCAATAAGTCCATAGAAGTCACTATAAAATGCTCACTTTTTCAAGCACTGCTTTGCATGCTGCCTACTTGAGCGACTGAGAGGTTTTCAGGGTGACTGGATAATACAAATTGTTAAGTCATATAAAATTTATATGCATAAAATGCAAAATTTGTATTGGCATTCTTTGCAACTTAGAAATTTCACATCAATTGACCACTAGATGGTGCTATTTATTTAGAACAGGAATAAGTCCTGCTGTGAGGCCTTTTCATTTTTTTTACAACCGTACAAAAAGTAAATATACCCAATTTGTGCTAGTTTCTGGATATTCGTTGAGTCTAGAAAGTCTGTGGAGTCTGCGAATAAATAATGATCAAAAACTATTAACCTTTTTGAACATTGTGGCTGCATCATATGAATCAATCAGTGACCCCAAAGCGGAAGATCCATCAACATCTAGCAAAGAGAAGGAAACACCCTTGCACTCTTCGGTCTGAACCCTTAGGCTGGTTTGAAAGGAAAATGAAAAGATGCATAGCTTATAGTGGGAAAACACAAGGCAAGACTAGTGAAAACAGGTGAGTAGCAATGAGCTCCATATAGTCAGTTTTCTGCTATTAAAATGTTTTCTAAACTTTTACTTAGGAATTTTGATATAGACAAAACTATTTTTTCTGAAATGGTAACTTCACACAAGGAACAAAGTTTCTTCATTTTAATGTATATTAAAGAGCAAATTCCTCTCATTAAAAATTAGGTTGCACATATTATGTAAACACTATTAAGGTTTCCAAACACAAATTCATTGTTTAAATTCATTGTTTTTATGATGTCACAAACACCAAAGCATTTAAATACCTATTCTGTCTATAACAGTCCCACCTATTATTATAGATATAAGGAGTGTTCTTTAAGACACAGTACAGCGCAGTCATTCAGAACAAAGGTTATTCAAACATATCAGCCTTACAGGCTTAGTAAAAGACATGTTTTAAAGCATATAACGAGCTTGTAGAAACGAACCGTTATATGTACTCAAAACCACTCTTGTAACTGGACCTCAGAAATTTAGGATATGTAGAACACTTTAATGTAAACGTTATTTCAAGTATGTCAAATTATGGAACATTTCTTTTACTATTTGACTCGCAAATATCTACTGCTAATTTTTATTCTGGGTAATGATTTTTTTAATTTTGTTTTTATGAGGGTCCCTTTTTGTTCTGTTCATGATAACATTTTCAATCAACTTTATAGAGTGTTGGTATTCTGACAGTATCATTTTTATCTATTCAAGACCAAAGGGATTGTAAAAGACAAGAACAGAGCCTAACAAGCTTCATTTCTTATGCGGATAGATGGTGGACGTGCTAATAAATTCCACTGCAGATCCACAGTTTTGTGGATTTGTGGAAACCAGCTTTACTTCTACTGAATCGTTATGTTTCTGCAGTATCGTAGACTGCTCTAAGCCACCTTGATTGATGACAAAAGATGTAGAGAGTGGGAACAATAAACACTGAGTATTATGGGCCCTGCCTCAGACAACTCTTTTGGACTGCACTTCAGAAAATGTTCCTGCATTATCAGAGCCACACACAAGTAGTTTAAAAGACTGAAACAGTAAGGAAAGTACTAGAGGCTTTTCCCTGGTAGCCATTCTGTTTCCAGCCCTATGCTAATCACCACTGCATGCTTTCCTGATTCAGCCCATACTGACACACTGTGCTCCCTTTAGACCCTGAACGACTGCATTCTTTCAGAGGAGGGAGGTAAAGGAGTGATTAGAACTGAATGCAGCTGGGTATTGTTGAGCTTGACCTCAGCTCTGTGAGTTTTGGAGTTGTGTGTCTGGTTTAATTAGAAGCCTGTCAAATGTTTTCCACTTTCAAAGCATGGACAATAAGGCTGGCTTTCTGAGCACGACACACCACTGCTACTGTAACTGACCTTCCAACAGGATTAGAGGTCCAACTTCGGTAATCTCTTTTAGATAGAAATGTTCTAGGCAGCATGTAGTGGCGTTTCTTCCTCTGTGACTTCACAGTTCATTCCAGTTGTCACTCAGAAGGCTGGTAAGGAGGGGAATGCCCTGTTGAGACTGTGACAAAACTAGAAAATAGACAATTTCTCACAGCTGCACTTTGCTGATATTTTAAATGATTGTTCCAAACTCTCAAGCCAAACGTTCAAATTCACCTCACTTTCCCAATACCCTGTTAAGTTCAGCTCTGCTCATCAGGCCCAAGTCAGCTTGCAACTGTAAATCAATGATCAGATTCATGCCCTTTTTTACCACAATCTTTTTCCACAAACAATCAACCTATAGATTATATCTTAATATATCTCATCAAAGCAAGCAACATGTGAGTTTAATGACGGGGGAATCAGTGTGATGCCTCTGATACAACCTATCTGAGAATTTTAAAGAATTTAAAACGTGTGGAAGAAGGTATACCTATGTGTCTGACACCAAATAAGCAAATCTATCACTTTTTTCTGTGGTCAGTCTATGACCTGAGCTCAAATCCCATTTAGCGTTTCTGAGCCGTTTTTGATTTGCAGAGCATCGTGAACAAAGCCTTTGATTACTTAACAAGTTGACAAGTTTGAGACAAGTGTGTGATGATTTCAGAATGCTACTCTGGCCTCATAGCTAATTTACTACAAAGTCAAGATCCCACTCCTGTGCAAAACACAATGAAAGGGGGCTACAGCATTGTCACGATACAAAGAAACTGCAAACGCTAAGATCCATTTCTAAAGTGCACCATGTTAAAGAGTACGGTAGTACTCGCAGACAGGGGATATGAATCAAGAAAGACTATTCAAACTCTCTCCAACATCTGCGGCTCATCAGACCACCGCAATTAGACCATGGAGGCATGGCACCATGCAGTAATCAGCAGGATTTCAAAAACAGCTGACAGACCATATGATAGGCATTCTGGTGGAGCCACTCATCAGTACAAATCATAATCATGACTTGCCTAATCAGTTATGGGATTATGGGACTTCCCCTTTAACAGGTTGACCCCAGAGCTACCTCTTTCATGCCCTGAACAGACTGTGGTGATAAAAGAGAATGGCAGACAAGTCAACAATGGGTGGTCCATAGTGTCTCTAAACAACCAGACAGAGCAGCAGTGACTAGAGAGGGCTGTGCATTGGGATTTATTCTGCCTCTAGCTAAAAAAAAAAAAATCAATAGATGTTTAGATGCCAGACAGAGACATTTGAAACATGAAAGCACATGCCAACACCAACTTCCCAAATCCAGAGAGAATATCAGTTATTGTATCATAGACTTCTCTGGTGAAACTTCAGCTAGAAGTGATTACATTCTTGTACTTGACTGACAGCTCGAAATAAAAGCGAATCAGTCCATGGAGGTTGGAGATGTTCATTGCCCTGAGATGCAGCAACACTCTTTCAGCAGCCATTCTGAAACAGCAGGCCTTGTTTTCAGCGGAGGAGAGCAGGCATCATCTCATGCTCCCCTAAGAGGTCTTTTGTCCACCCAAGGCACATTTGCATTTGCAGCCCGCCGGCTATTTAGTGTTTACTGAAGAGGAAACCCTATGACACAAACTGTACACTAACTCTATTAGTCCCGCCTCACTGCAAGCTCCTCCTCCTCCTCCTTTACATTTACATTTATGTAGTCTGCTTTGGTATACAGTGAATTCAATGAATTCCACCAAGAACACTGAAGGTGATAAGACAATCTTCTGAAACAGAAAGCCCAGAAAACATGTGGCCCAAAATGTCAGCAATCTGTATGAATTCCAAATCACTTTGTTGTACTACTGCCCTCTGCTGGAAGGAATCAATTTTGCCAAAGATGGTCAGAAAAGACGATTCTGTCAACAGCATTTTTTATTGAGAAGAGGTGATTTTTGTCTATTTAACATGCGCAATGACAGATGTATTCCTATGAGAATGAGGTAGAACAAGATAGTCTCCACTTTATGATGTGCTGCCCAAATAGAAGTTAACGGACAATGTTATAAAAACAATGTCCATACAGTGTCTATACCATCTATGCAGAAGATCATTTGATAGTAATTTCCTTCACAGTTTGTCTTTTACTGGATCATCCAAAGAGGCAGAGCCATCAGGTGACCGTGAATAAAAACGTGGTAAAAATGAAGAATTTTGATATAAAAGGTGTCTGTTTCCCTTAAACATGTAACTGAGGTAATGTCAAAGCAGTTCTGCGGGGCAGGCAAGGAGACATCTATTTAAAACACTGCCTGAGTGGGAGAGTCATCATTGTAGGACATGAGGCCTGAGCTCAGCCCACCTTTGCTCCAGCTGCTGCTTTAGAGGCTCTGGAGCGAAGCTACACTGGATGGCCTGCTGGGAAAGAATCCACACAGCCTCCTGACTGAGGCCAAACGTAGAAGCAGCTAGTTGGTACTCCTGAGAGAGATTTGTGCAGAACACACCCTTATCATCCGTCTAAGGGGAGGAACAGGAAAAAAACAAAACAGCTGAATTTGCAGTTGGTTATTTTAGAGGTCAGCACTGACATTAGACAGATAGAAACATGCTTACACAGAGCACACAAGGGTGTCCCCTCTCATACCAATACTGGAAGTGATGCTTGTCATATGAAGGTACAGTTTGACCCTTTACATTAGAGGTCAAACACAGCTCTGAAAGAAAAGATCGACATCTCATCAGATCAAAGAAATGCAAAAAAATTGATTGTGTGGTTTCTTTAAAGCCGATGTTAGGAGACACCAACACATTTTTTTTATGAATACACAATTTAAGGAGACACGCCCACTACTTTCCCTCCCCATACATTACAGGGGCGACTTGATCATAAAAATCCATTTTTAAACAATCAACACTCGGCTTTAGATTGACCAGTCAAAAAACGTAACACACGCAGTACCCTGTAATTAACACTTTAGTGTTTGGAATTTTGTGAAATTTCAAAATGGGCTCGGAGCAGAAGCGGTGGAATAAAATTACTACTGCTACTACTAATACTAATAATTGTAATGATCATAACAGTAATAATAATAATCATTATGGTAATAAAAAGTCAACAACAGTATGATTGTTTCCACAATTACACTTGTAATAAGTGTAAAAATGTCAAGCCCAAAACATCTTTTAAAACACCCAGAATGGAGAAATGTGAATTCACCATTACTCACCTATTGGAATGTTTCCTTTGCAAACTTTATCCACAAGACTGCCTGAACCCCCAACTTCAGGGTGTAAAAATGTCCCATGACCAATCCTATCAGGAGGCAAATCCAGAAGCAGCTCAGACTCCTCTTTCTGAGAGGGAATCTGAATGAACAGACATATTGTAGTATAGCTGGGTCCTCCAATGTCAATATATGAAAGGTTTAATCCTAGGATAAGGTAAATAGTCAAACCTCTGACAAATGCAGCGCCAACTTAAGCCCGCTGTTTTTAGCTCTTTGAAGAGCAGGGATGAAGTCTTTTCCATGACCCACCTTTCAAGATGAATATAATTCATGTTTAGAAACAAGGCAAACAAGTTGATACAATTGATAAAGCTAACAGTAGCGTAGCCTAGAGATCGGAGTATTGGTTTCATGAAACACCAACATAACAGTAACATGGCCTTTACTTCTCTACACTTAATGTCTATTTTAGAAGCTCCACTAAAAAGAGCATTTTGTATATCATAATGAACTATAGTCCCCCTTAACCGCAGTTATAGACCAATCAGAAAAATTCTCTGACTTTAGGATCACCACTCAGGTCCAGTCCCACAACCACACCATCACTGGACAACATGAACTCCTCAGCTAGCTTCACCGTCTCCATAGCAACTTCAGGGCCATTCCTGCGGTCTATAGCCACAAGAAACCTGTAAAACAGAAATCGTCTTGAAAAAATTCTAAGAAAATGAAGGTAATTTTTCCCCCTCAACAATAGAAGTATCTTGAATGGGCTGGAATAATTTACTAACCTGACATCTATGTCTAGTCCTTCTTCCTTACACTTGTGAATGGCTTCAATGACCGATTCAATGTATCTTCTCTTAGACAGACCTTTTTTTAAAAAAAGGTGGCAAATTACAAATCAAAACAACATGGATGAAATTTCCTTCCACGGTTTTCAGATGTTCATTATCCAAGTACACTACCTGTTTTAGTTTCCTCTCGCGGGGTGCTGCGCAGTTCCAAATACTTCACCCCATCTGCAGCAAACTCCTCAATTACAGCTTTAGCAACCTGTGGAATAGAACAAACTCCTGTGAACTCTTTCAAGAGTTTGACCGTGAAAGTCAATGTGAACAGCCACCTACCATTAAGATATCCTCGTCCGAGTCAATAAGCTGATGGATTACTTTAAAAACCTGGAAACATCTGCAAAAAGACAAGGAACATCTATATCAGTGGTCCAAGAGTACTGACTACAGTAGGTTTTAAACCCTATGAAGACATCTGTGCAGTTACAGTATACATTAATATACATATTGTACAGTAGAGTGTGTATAAGCACAATATTTCACTTTAACATTGTATTAGTCGTTTGCATAGGCTAGTGGCAGGCCAAAAAGTACAAGAGGACAGAAAAAATGTCTTTAAACACAGAGTTACACACAACAGCCTTAAGATGACAGAAAACAAAGAACATTATTTATGCAATTATGACTTTCTTCCTTTTTAAGCAATATGTGACTCCTACATATAAAAACTGTCAGCTGATGCAACAGAGATACATTTATTTAATACATTTATTTACTGTTTATTTGAAGATCTATCATCTTTATGTTTGCATTTTTCTTGAACAGGAGTCATTACCACAAACCCTGAGGCTAAACGTATAGGACCAGTTTCATGGACATGGACTAGGCCTAGTCTTTGATCTGGTGTCAGTGATGAATTTTTTAATTAATCAGAAATGTCTTATTTTAGGTCCACAAAAGGCTGGTTTTAAAGTAATGTGGCGCCTTATAGTCATGCGTGAACAGTGTGAAATTCTTTCTCTGCATTTAATGCATTCACCAAGTGAATCAGAAGGCTGCCACCAATGGGAGGCACCCGGGAAGCAGTGTGTGGGGAAGGTGCTCAAGGGTACCCATAGCAGGCCTGGGATTCAAACCCACTCACCTCTGCTTGCAGGGGCAACTCCCTATACACCAGGCCACCAGCTACCCCAAGTTAAGACTAATGTTTCATTAAACTACTTTAATTAAATCTTCATGTCGTTTCGCCACTGAAAATGCCATGTAGACTTAATCTATGTCCATTAAACTATCCTATGAAGTATTTCGAAAAGGAATGTACTGTTTGTCCAAGAGTGGTCCAAGAGTACTGACTACAGTAGGTTTTAAACCCTATGAAGACATCTGTGCAGTTACAGCAAAGATGAAGGACCCCTTACTCTTACTTTTTTCCCCAATTATGCATAATTCTTATACAAAAGTAAACAGAAGTCTCCCTATTCTGCTCATGTAAAGTTTTTTTGCTCCAACACACCCACATCAAGCCAGAAAAGCCTTGTTAATTAGCTGATTAGGTGGATCATTGGGGAGCAGGAAAAACAGTATAATATACAGAGCAGTAGGGCTCCAGGACCAGGGAAGGGAAGCACTGCTTTGGAGGAATACAGTGTTTACTCATGGTGCGGTGTGAGACTGTAAGTACGCACTCATCAAGTGTGCGGCGCTGTCCACTGCGTATGGCCGTCATGCTGTGCTCGATGTTGAGATGTGGTTTGCGGGCAATTAGCTTCTCCATTGTTTCAAAGCTGACAGAGCCATTTAGATGTGCATGAAGTTCCTATAGACAAAAAAAATCTTAACCTTACCATTGATCTGGACAGTCAGTTCATAAGCACTTTCACTCCATTACCCCTCCTAAATATCCCCAGACATTTCTGATTTTCACCATTCTGCCAGGAACAACCATCTTTCAACCTGTTTTTAGAAAGAACTTTTATGCCATTTTTATTCCGTTTTTATTCACTGTCAGTTCATTGGTCTGCCTGTAGGATGCTCTTTTAAAGAAAACGGGGAGATAATAATCAAGCGCTCTTCGGCGTAGACAGTACAGACACTGCATGGACGCTGTGTTTCTTGTAAAGATTCAAGAGGGCCTGGTTAAGACTGAATGGAATTTTTAAGCTGATTAAAGTCTTGACCTTAGGAAATGAGAATTGCTGGTAACCTACAAAATTGACTCAAAATGTAATTTCTTTTCATATGCTTTACATTTTTCATAATAAGATAATAATAATAATAATAATAATAATAATAATAATAATAATAATGTTGCTGCTATATGGACGTCAGTTATTATTGGATGCACGATAATAATAATATTAATACTGTAATGTCTGCCAGTTAATCTTATTGTGTGATCGTGTATGTGTAATATCTTACATTCTAAAATGGTCGCATAGCTTGGCATCACTCAGCCTCATGAGTTTCACAGAGTTCACAATTTTTTGTTGTTTTCATAGTTTCCTACTACAGTACCCATGGCATTGTACAAATACATCATGTAACCATTAAGAAAGACTTTGGTGTCAAGCAATCCAGACTGTTGGCCCAGACACTGATCAATCAAGCTATCCACAAATCAGCCAGCCAGTCTGCTGTACTTTTCTAAAGTTCCTCCCATACTCGGCACATCATCAGACGGTTTTCCTAATTCAGAACAGTACAGTGGTTACAACCGTTCATTATTTACTACGTACAGTAGCGTCTATTGTTTATATAATGAAGATTTACGTCTGGGACTTAAGCTGACACCCTTTAAAGTGCACCGATTCTGTAACTGAGTGTGATTTAGAACACTGTTCTCGGTTCTACCCCATTAAAGCTCTCTAGAAACCACATTAACACAGCTGGAGGATGTATCCAACAGATGTAGAGACGGTTAAACTTTTCATTTTGGTGGGAGTGTCCCTTTAAGGATGTTTGATACAGTACGTGGACAAAAGTATTGGGACGCCTGATTTGGAATCACCTTGCATTAAAATACAAAAACTTTATTATGAGCTGGTCCCCCCATTGCAACTATAACAGCTTCCACTCTTTTTGGAAGGCTTTACACGAGATTTTGGAGTCGTTCTATGGCAATTTATGCCCATTTATTCTGTAGACCATTTCTGTGGTCAGACACGGATGTTGTACGAGAAGGTCTGGCTCTCCGTTCTAGTTCATCCCAAAGGTGTCGGATGGGGTTGAGGTCAGGGCTCTGTGGGGCCAATCACGTTTTTCCACACCGAACTCATCCAGCCATGTTTTATGGACCGGGACACATTCATGCTGGAAAAAAGGTTTCTTCCCCAAACGGTGTCCACAAAGTTGGAATCATGGCGTTGTCTCCAATGTCTTGGTTTGCTGAGGCATTACGATTGGCCTTCATTGGAAGGGTCTACTTTAATTCAATAAGTAAGAGCTGTGTCCCAATACTTTTGTCCATGTACCTTTATCAACACGAACCTCGACGGTTCGACGTTTAACTGAAAAGTGTTCCCTCAGTGTTACCAACTTACCACTTTAGGCAGCTGTCGATAGAAAGGCTGAGCTTCAGTATCCATCGAAAGATAAATTTTGAGCAACTTTTGACAAATTGTGCTTTGTAAACAAAACTGCAGCTTGAGCTACAACAATATTGCAACGCTGAAATGATTCCCAGGCATCCCTTTCACTCATCATCGTTGGTTCCCTTTTATTGGTCTTTTCATTCTTTAAACTGATATTTCTAAAAACAAAAAAAGTATGATAAATACTCTAAAGAATATACATTAATATACATATTGTACAGTAGAGTGTGTATAAGCACAATATTTCACTTTAACATTGTATTAGACGTTTGCATAGGCTAGTGGCAGGCCAAAAAGTACAAGAGGACAGAAAAAATGTCTTTAAACACAGAGTTACACACAACAGCCTTAAGATGACAGAAAACAAAGAACATTATTTATGCAATTATGACTTTCTTCCTTTTTAAGCAATATGTGACTCCTACATATAAAAACTGTCAGCTGATGCAACAGAGATACATTTATTTAATACATTTATTTACTGTTTATTTGAAGATCTATCATCTTTATGTTTGCATTTTTCTTGAACAGGAGTCATTACCACAAACCCTGAGGCTAAACGTATAGGACCAGTTTCATGGACATGGACTAGGCCTAGTCTTTGATCTGGTGTCAGTGATGAATTTTTTAATTAATCAGAAATGTCTTATTTTAGGTCCACAAAAGGCTGGTTTTAAAGTAATGTGGCGCCTTATAGTCATGCGTGAACAGTGTGAAATTCTTTCTCTGCATTTAATGCATTCACCAAGTGAATCAGAAGGCTGCCACCAATGGGAGGCACCCGGGAAGCAGTGTGTGGGGAAGGTGCTCAAGGGTACCCATAGCAGGCCTGGGATTCAAACCCACTCACCTCTGCTTGCAGGGGCAACTCCCTATACACCA
This sequence comes from Brachypetersius gabonensis, assembly GCA_037577145.1. Classification (NCBI taxonomy): domain Eukaryota; kingdom Metazoa; phylum Chordata; class Actinopteri; order Characiformes; family Alestidae; genus Brachypetersius; species Brachypetersius gabonensis. The sequence goes on from JBBJLR010000034.1 coordinate 8,990,193, forward strand.
GGCCACCAGCTACCCCAAGTTAAGACTAATGTTTCATTAAACTACTTTAATTAAATCTTCATGTCGTTTCGCCACTGAAAATGCCATGTAGACTTAATCTATGTCCATTAAACTATCCTATGAAGTATTTCGAAAAGGAATGTACTGTTTGTGTGTGTGTGTGTTTATGATTATTATTGTGCCCTACAGAGCGATGAGGAATTTCAGATCCTAGATCAGCTCTCTGACCCCATGACTTTACATGACTTCACACTTTTCGGCCGACTGTCTGAGGTCTTCAAGGGTGGCCTGGGCCTTGTCCTTCAGCTGGTCCACGTCCATATTCTGAATGTTGGCCAGCTGACCCAGAACAGACTGCTTGTGCTCTTCCTCCTCGTTGTCCTCAGCAATCATCTTAGCCAGCTCTGTGGGAAGCTCCACATCCTTACCTGCGGCCTCGATCTGAGTCTGATCCAAATCACTCTAGGACGAGAGAAACACACGCTGGGCAACATCCAGACAGTCATATGCGTATCAGGTTTAAATCATGATCATATTGTGTGTCACTATGTACGTTATTATCTATTACGTGCAATAGTCTACCATGTGCAATGTTATGCAATTTTCTTATGGGGTGCTAAAACATCACACGATTCGCATTTTTATCTTTAGTATCTTTATTATCTGGTTCTGCAACACTATGATTATATGTAATACCTTATTATGTGCAATAGTCGTACCATGTGATATCACTTATATCAATATTATTTATGTACTTATAATCTCTGCTATGTGCAATAACATGCTCCTAACCACTGTTTATGTTATTAGCCGTAGGTATATACAGTATTAATAGCCAAGCATTTGAATTTATAACATAGTTTATTTCATATTTAGGGTTTCTGCAGATCTTTGTGACTGTGTGTGTCTGTACAGTCATAACATAAACAATTTCCAACAGGATCAATAGTTTTCTGTTTCTAATTCTGATTGATGGGAAAGACTAGTTAAAGTGCACGTCACAATGCTGCCCCACAGAGGAAAAACACAGTAACTGCAGTTTGGTTCAGAAGCGAGGACAGGCACCTCAGATTTTCTTGTGATTTAAGTTGTTAGTTCAGCTCCACTCCATATTAAAGGGCATATACTTTGGAAAAGAGAATGTCCCTCACTGTTCTGAATTAAAAAAGAGAACAAAAAGTAATTTGATGTAGTATGTAAACACTGTAAAGTTTCATTATTTAACATTCACCCCTAGTCCTCTTATTCGGAATAAGCTGTAAAAACAGCCCTTTTAAAAATGTCACATAACCAACACATTTTAATTGAAGGTAAAAGGGGATTTTAGCACAGAATGCTTTTAGGTATCAGAAAAATCAGAATCAGAATCAGAGAAAATAGCTGATGCTACGTGTGCACAGACACAAAGAGACACAAAGATAAGAACAATATAAATATAATATAAAGTCAAAATAAAACTGTGGAAAATACTTATAATAATAATAAATACTTATAATAATAATTTTATACTATTTACGTCCTACATCTTAACCTTTTTATTCTTTTTTTTAATAAAAGCGAGGATAATTCTGTTGTCCATGATACAAGAGGACCGATCAGAACACAGGACATTTAAATATCTCACTGTATCTTCAAGAGAAAGTGAGAAATTAGCCTGTTAAAGGTTAAGGGATGAAGAGTGGATGGGAAATGAATTGAGACTGTGTGAAAACTGGAGCAATTGAGTTGATCCGTTGCTCTTTGTCTTTGTAATGGTGTTTTCTGGAATGGGACCAGATCTGTGATGTTACAGACCTTTGGTAGCCTATATTTGTCCCTAAAGTGGCTCCTGATTGTGGCCCGCTCTGCTTTCTTCTGAGTAAAGCTGGCATCTCGCTCCATCCTGAGTGAACACAACAAAATCAGCCTGGCACAAATATGCATACAGATGGTATGTAGAAAGGAAAGAAGACCTGAACGGTGCCTACTGAGGTGACATTTAAAAGCAAATGCCAAAATTCAAACAAAAAATTGCTTTTCTTTACAGCAACCTCAGCCTTCTTTTATCCATCATTTAAGGGGGAGATTATGAGTGCAGGAAAGAGGCTGTGCACAATTTATATCAAACGCAACACAAAAAGGTGTAATATGACCCCCAAAACTGCAGACAAAGAAAGGGCTGTTTGTGCATTTCTGGGCAGAAGCCACAGACTTATAGCTTGGACAAGGCAAACACTGACCTAGAGGGCACTGTGACATACAGTATTGATCGCAGGTACAGCCGACTGTAAATAAAAACCGGATCTCTCCTCCTATTACACATGAGAAAGGGGTTCTGATTCTATTTTTATATTGCTGGGCAGCAGAAAATAAATGCCAGGCTCCAAGAGTAATCATTTCTTCCTCAGGTTACCTGCTCTGACACACCTGATGAACAGCTAATTAGCAAACCCTTCCTGAGCTGAAATGGGTGTGTTTAATTAAGAACATGGACTGTACAACATGCAGGGTGTGGGTACTCCAGGAGCAGGGCTGGACAGGTGTGCAGGTGAGGTGTGTTTGAGGTTCATTTTACAGCCTCCAAAAACATCTCTCAAGAGCTCAATAGTAAGACTGGAAATTGGCCACCAGAAGGTCGTTGGGTCAAATCCCATCAGTGACTGGTTGGATACGACCGGTCTGCTGCTGTGCCCTTGGGCTGACACTTCATCCCTGTGCCGCTCCCATACTGGACAAGCAGCGAAAATGACCAATAATAAGTACAGTTTGTTCATTTAAAAACAGAGGTGTGTAAAGCAGATTACACTATTACTTTTGTTAAATAATGACTCAAGTAACAGAACCGTTCTGGAAAACAGTAATAGCAGCTCAGGAAAACTGCTGCACAATTCTATGCCAGGTTTCTTCAGCCTGGTTCCTCCACAGAACCCTGGAGTGAAAAAGTGTTGGACTTACTTCTCCTCCGCCAGCTGCTGCTGGTACTGTTCAAACTCCTCCTGTGTCATCCCCTTGGTCCCGGCCTCAGACTTCTCACCTTCAGGTTTCTCCTCCGCAAGACCCCCGGTGAGGTCCTTCAGCTGCCCCCCTATCATGTGCTTCACCATGAAAGCCATGTGTTTCTTCTTCTTCTGAAGACTTTGTGCTTTACCCCCAGCAGTATCTTTATATAAAACTAAAGTTTTGATCCACACTGAGAGTCCAGATGACTAACTGAATAAATAAAGGCTCGAGTTCATGTTTCCCTTTGGTGTCTTTAAGTCTTAACACTTAGGGAAAACTGAACAGGGAAGGTTTCCGTCCCTCTCTTTATATGAAGCCTTACTTTCTTTCACACCCGTATTACACAAGCCCCGCCCCCTGTTATCCGATTGGGTTGTTTTTCACCTTCACACACCGTGGGTGGAGCTTGGCTGAATACGGGTGGTGTGCTGTTCACGCGTGGAAATCAGTGAGATTGACGCGACAGTGCTTGGCAGCCTTTAGAAGAAGTGCCTGATAGTGTGAGGGTGGACTTAAGTACTTAATTCATTTATTTACTTAATTATTGATTTATTGGTTTATTGATTATTCTATCTATCTATCTATCTATCTATCTATCTATCTATCTATCTATCTATCTATCTATCTATCTATCTATCTATCTAGCATCGTGTATCTGGTCCAGAGTATTTTATGGAGGTTTATCTTAAGATTGTATAATATTTTTTATTGTTTTTATCTCTGTGTCCATGTGTCTATGCAGTTGTAGCATTTTTTGTATTTATTGATGTAGAAGTAGTTTATTATGCAAGGGAATATTCCCATCAGCTTCTCTATGGCACATCATTGGGTTATGATGTGTATTATAAATCTATCTATTTATGTATTTATGTGCCTTTATGTGCCTTTTTTTTGCATAAAAACATTATTGGCCCAGTATCTCAGACCAGATTGGAGCAGCTGGTTACCGTGAGAATTAAACTGTTCTTTCATACTTTGACATAACAGATGATAATTAGATAATAAATTATTACTCATCTTAGAGTTTATGCCCGTTTTTTCTGGCTTGCTCTATGCAGAAAATTGTATTGCATCTGATGCAAATTTTTAGTTCTTTCAAAACTATACAATTTGGGTAAAGATGCACCAGACTGATTATGCTTTGCCATAACAGTGCACTGAATCCTGTGCAATTTTACTGCATTTATCTGTGTAACTGTCATATATAGAGAAGCAAAATCCCACTGGCGGTGAAAGATTTCCTTCTGAGTGCTTGCTGTTCACTAACCCGTAAGCGGTCTTCTGTGGACACACTGATGAGTAAGCGTGAGTAACTCATGCACATTTCTCTCTCCTGCAACTACACAGAGCGCTGCTGAGGAGCGCAGCACAGATACATGCCTAATGTGTGTGCCTTCATTTCATTACATAACAGCTTTGACTGGACATTAGGGTTTCTTCTACATCTAATTTAGAAGAATGGGATGCATTACTGACCAGTGGGGCCAGGTGGTCACGGCCTCAGAGGTCATCAGAACATGTACAAATAAATGAAATGAATGAAGTCGTGCTGTTCTCAGAGGGCTCGGTCATATCCAGGGACCACCTTCTGCCAATATAAAACGCCCCTTTACAGATAACTACACAAACACTCAAGCCCTGGAGCCTCCAGTGATGCTTGTGCTCAGGTGCCTCATAAGACCTGCCTATAGAGCATCATTTGGATAAAAGCTGCTGTCCAGTTTTGCCTCTTCAAATGAAGGCCTGAAGGCTGTGAAAAGATCTCTGCTTGTTTTTAATGACAGAGATAATGAGATGCCCTTCAATCTGCCTATAAGGCACATTTAGTGTCTTGTCAAGACTGAGAAAGCGCTACTGAATTAATTCTCGTAATTTATGTTCTTTTCTCTTCTCTTTGTCTTCGGTTTTGTGCTTGTTTGTCAATTTTAAATATGCACATTCATTGTTCTGACACTAAAGGCCATGTAAAAATAGTGCACTGACCTGTTGTTCTCTATCCCACTTGTGAGCTCCGGGCCCCACGCTAAACTTAACGCTTTGACAAGACACGACTGTGAAAGATATGAACAAGAATTATAGTTGTTTCGTGTGTCCTCTTTTGGGGTGAGATTGCTCATGATGGATCTGCTGTGAAGGAACAGTGAGTCACCGCTCTGCACCGAAGATTCTGTCCCATCAGTTATTTATTCTAGTGTTTATTCATGTTGGTTTTGAGCGTTCGTCCCCCTCACAGGAGATTATTATTGCTCTGTCAGATTCTATCAGCTCCTTTATTCAAACGTATTTGGTCCGACTACATTATCATTGATGTTTGCCTCTCTCCCCGCATGTCCTTATTTTTCAAGTCCGTGTGGAAAACAGGTAGCTTTTAGTATCTGTGCATCATAAACCATCCCCAACACACACACACACACACACACACACACACACACACACACACACACACACACACACACACACACACACACAC
>JBBJLR010000034.1:8995741-9011230 GCA_037577145.1 Brachypetersius gabonensis
CACACACACACACACACACACACACACACACACACACACACACACACACACACACACACACACACACACATTGAGTTAGGTACATATTGAACATATAAATAACATACAGATATACATTACAGAGATTCAAATCCAAAGTCATATCTGAACAATACTCCCCACCCCCCCAATGAAACAGAAAGCGGCATACTCTTAATATATAAAAGACCCTGTAATATGCAGGATCATCATATTACTGGAGTTTTTTTTCATTGGCTTTTATTTCTCAGTTAGATTTTTTGTCATTGTCTTTTCCCATTGCTTTTTCTTCTTTTTTGGTCATTTCATTACAAACTGTTCTGTAAACTCTCTTCAAAGGTAGTATATGCAGACAAAACCTTTCTTTTTGCTCTTATGATTCATTCCTGTTCATGCTCACTTATTACATTCCCAAGAAGCGTTAATACATGCAGATTTACACCAGAGTGTTCACCCAGAAAAGTGCTTCTGGCTGAAACTAAGCCTAACAGCCTTCTGCATTACTCATCAAAACATAATTAGGGTAGCCCTTTAATAAAATATTTATTTTCATTAAGGATTTGTCACTTGAGGGGACATGCGTTACAAGTCAGCCCCCCAAACACATAACACACTCAGCATTACTATCTATAACTACAGCAACCTTGAAGTGCATCTCTTCACTAATCAGTCAGGCTTCACACTCCTCAACGAAAGGTACACAAAATCCACAATGTGGAGGAAAAGCATTTCCTCTGTTGTTGTATACTCAGTTCTCTACATGGTTTAAGAGCTTCACACAAAACTCAATTTTTAAATTTCAAAAAAGGTTTGCAACCCTGACATCACCTGTTTGAAGAAGTCATTTCCTTTACTGCTAAACTTTGTGATGTCCCCACATTTTCATCCTTTCCTTTACATGTGCTGGATCACGGGTGTAGATTGAAAAAAGTACTGATCACTGGGCCTTTAGGACTAGCACTGGGAATCCCTACACCAGGGCTGTCGCTCCCATTTTAACGCTGTCCAGTTCTAAACGAGAACTCTGATCCCAGAACACTTTATTGTCGCTTCAAACTTTGCAAGGGTAATGCAAAGTTTAATGCATTACCCTTAAAGGAAACGTAAAGGTACCCAGGTTCCACACCGAGATATGCAACTCGGAAGATTGCATGACAAAAGTTTACACCTGGATTTAAAGCGCGTCTGAATGCGCCTAATCTCCATTGGTCCAAGTGTAATTATTAAATAGCAGAAAACTTGTTAAATCTAAATATAACCGATGTTGCCCATTGGCTTTAAGGGTAGGCATGTATTAAGTGTGTTTTTCTGATTTAAAATACAGGGTTACGTGTCGTAATGATTATCAATGCTGATCAACTAAATAGGGCAGAAAGAGATTAGAATGAAAACTGGAGTTGTATTAGAGTGCGTAATAATCTTGTCACAATAAGACTGCTTTGTTCAATCTGTCCGGCTGTACTCAACGTGTTCTTTGCAGAGAAAAAGCCAGGCGCTTTGTATGAGAGGACTAATGTGTCTGCTCTGAGGTGGAGTGAGTGAGATTGTATGTGGCACTCCGCTCCCCCCGGGCTGGGAGTGGGAGAGCCTGATGCAGGATGGTGGGTCCAGATGTCAGGGGGGAGACGGAAACAGAGGCTGACGAGTGCAGTGGAAGGTATCTGCAGCTCCGGCTGGAAGAACCTTGATATTTTAGCAAATCAGAGTCCTCTGACTCCTCGGGCACATGAGAGCACACAGCAGAGCATGGGTGAGGGGCCTTTACTGCTGTTTTCTGTCTGTGTGTGCTTCGCTTGGAAGAGCACAGATGCTCTTCTCTTTGCTGCTTATTGTGTAATGAAACATGCCCTATTTTTCCATTTCTATAGTAAACAGGGCATCTTTCAGATTCAGAAACCACATAGGCAGAAAGCACATAAGGCTTTTCGTAACACCTTGATGTAATCTGAAACACGTGTGTCATGATTTATGCATGCAGTTTGCATCATGCTACAATGCTTGGTGTACAACTAGTTCAGATATCAAACAATGCTTGTAACACTGTTAACATCCAGTGCTTATAAAGGTTAAGTTTATAAAGTATAATCCGTCCAACTGTATGCATTTTAACTGACCATAGATCAGAACGATTGGACAAAGGAAATGGTTAGATAAGGGTGATGGGGGCACCCGAGTGACGCAGTTGTCTAGGTTGGCCCTGTCATCGGGAGGTCGTGTGTTTGACCCACTTTGATGCCTCTTTGATGCCTCTATAGCTGGGAGTCCATGAAAGCACAATTAGAATTGCCCTTGCTGGGTGAGTGCAGCGAAGGGTGGGTGTGTGTATTCACAGTGTGGGTGTCTGTTAGCTGGTGGTTAAAATGGCACTTATCCTGAAAACATGATGAACTGTACGATGATGTTACATTAGTAGCAATTCAGTCACAATGCAAGATTTAGCATCCTGGAGTTGGTTGGATCACCAAACTAATTAAATAAATAATAACAAATGTAATAAATAATAATAACACTGGCAGAGCAATAAAGCAGTCTCTCTGCATATAAAAGAAAACATTGTTTTAAGGATATCATAGTATTTAATAATGACAATTACTGTCCCAACACCAGTTCAAACATCAAACACTGACCACATTGTAAAGGGGAAATGTGTAAATTTGTAAAAAGGATTTTATAGAACTATTGCTTAAGCTGAGGGGTAACTAATTACAGCCACTAACAGCGAATGTATTTATACCCCAGCATTTGTGCATATAGCATTTATATTTTATAGTTCTGATTCTTTTAACTAATGAACTGTTTAAAGACTGAGACTTGATCAAACGAGCTGAGTCGGGTGAGATCCTGCTTGACTGGAATGAAAACCACCAGCCAGACTGAGCCTCTGTTTACTGGTGATCCCCTACTTCAGCATCTTACTAATTCTTAGGATTACTAATCAGTAATTACATGGAAAATAATGAAATTTTAAGTAATGAAAAGTGATTAGAGCCTGGAAGATCTGCCATTCCCTGGAGTTTGAGGTTAAGGTAAAACATCTTTGTATGCTGCGAAGTCCTTTGTCCCTTGATGAGATGCAGAGTGTGGAGCAGGCTCTGTCAGCGACACATGCAGGGTGGCATCCACTGCCATGTCCTCTGACATACAACTACATGCAGAGAGCCTGAGGCAGAAGCTCTGTGTGATGGAGCTCCAGACCCACAGCAGCCTTTCCCTGAGGCCTAACCCAACCCCCAAAACTCACCCTGAAAGATTCATCTGTACGGATGGTGAATGTGATCAGTGTACTCAGTCTCAGCCTGGCTTGACACTGATGCTCTGGACCTGTCTCGCATCATTGCACTGTAGCTCAGTGCTATTTTTTCTTGCAGAAATACTAGATGTTCCAACCATCAGCAGCCATATCTGTCTTAGGTGCTCCCAGTAAAGCTCAAATATTCACTTAAAAGAATCTTGCAGTTTGTTCATAGTATTTATGATAGTTGTTCATCAGATAATCTCCTTTCATTTATGGCAGCATTTTATTGTTTGCCTGCTAGAACTAAAGTCATCATCCCAAACGAGTCTCTGGATTTGGGGACTGATAAGCTAACCTACAACATGTGTTGTCTGTATCTTTTATAAAGTATTATTAATAAAACCATTTGACTTTTTGGATGCTTTTAAATGTTTTGAAATTTTGAACTTGCATTTGTGAGCTCCTGTTGGTGAGAGTTTCCCTGCTCTCTATGACAGCAAAAACTCTACCTGAGTAAAATTACATTTTAGTATTAATGGTTTTAATCATGGTTTTAGTTCTTTTTTATTTCTGTGGTACAATGTTTAAATTGCTGCTACAACACCTGTGACTTTTTTAGCCCCAGTTCTACCTGCTCAAGTACAGTGTCATGACAAGTATATTTGTCCATACTTTCTCTTTTAATTGAGAAATAATAACAGATTACTCATACTTTCACTAAATCTGTACTTTTCTACCACTGGTTTACATACAAAAATGATGGAAATCACACAACGTCTCTGTAGTTGACGTGCTCTTCTAAAAAATAGCCATATATTAAACATAAACAAAAAATGAAGAGGCATTAAGGTTCAGAAATGTTGCATTTAACTGATGTCACAAACCCTCTAAAGACACCCCAGAAATCTTGGAGAAGATGGGGTGCGAAAGCAACCTGATCATTGGTTGCTTTCAGCTCAACTAATATTTTCACTACTCTGGATGTACATCATATAGTAAACAAGAACATGCATTTCTCTGGGATAAAAGCTGTCACTGCTGCTTGTATTTCTCTGAGCCAGCGTGTGTGGTTTTAGCTGTTGCGTCAAGCGGTCACAACATGGATTCAGCAAAGTAGACATGTATAAAGGTTTATGTTCCAGCCTGACTGCAGAGTCATCGCTTCTCTTCCACCCCGCTGAAGAGCCACGCTGACTGCATACATGACGCTCTATACAGAGCCGAGCTCAGAGACGCAGCCCGCTGCGCTCGGAAGGCCGTGTTCATGATGTGCTCTGGCAGGCAGAGACAGTTTGAGACAGAGAACACTGTCTGGCCACTGTATTTCCTTTCCCTTCTTCTTGAATTACATCACCACATGTCTAACCTCAAAGCCAAAGACTCTTGCAGGCTGTGGAAATGGCATGCACCAAAAGTATGAACCTGAAACAATTTTTTTCACTTAAGTCACTCCTAACAATGACAAAAATACAAGCTTCAGATATCAAGTATGACAGATTACTTGAAACTAATCGTTTTTAATCATTAAATCTTCTTTTGACCACTTTCAGGGTCGGAAACCACACAAACAAGCCTATTAAATATCACTGACATGGTGAAGTGTGTGATAAGTTAGGTAATGCAAGCACAAATGTAACTGGTAGATTTAGTATGGTATGTAATATAACTGTCCTCTACACAGCATTCCCCGCTCAGGCATTCACATCCCACATTACCGATAAGTGTCCTCAGTAAAATTATTAATTATGTAGGGATGAGGTCCAATTTGTAAAGATATCTCAGGGTAAGATGCTTAAATTTAAACATGAAAACACTACCAGTTAACTGCTTCGGCACACAGAGATTTTACTTAGTGAAAGTGACCATTCTGTCATATGTGAACACGCCACAGCACACAGAGTGAACAGCACAAAATTCTCCTCTGTATTCTTCACCAGTGAAGCAGTGGGCAGTCAGGAACACAGCGCCCAGGAAGGAGTGTGTGGGGACCGTCTTGGGATTCGAAACCACGACTTCCTGATTGCAAGGCGAACGCCATAACCACTATGTCACTCAATTAAAAATAACAAAAAATTCACTCAACAATTTTCCCATTTCAAGCAAGAATAAAAATCTGCAGTTTATGAAAGAATTTGATAAGTGGTTAAAACCTGTGGTGTGCAAAAATGTTTGACTGGTAGTGTACATGAGCCTTAGTTGAGTAAGTTTGGGTTTTGGTGACCATGTGTTTCAAATGGACAAATGGGCACCATAGACATTTGGGTTTTCTTTGACTGCTCAGAAGTTTGCTGGGGATCTATTACCTTTGCCATTGCCTCCATCAAGGCCAAAAACATATAACTTTCATGTAAAACTTTCACTAGTTATAATATAAAATCTGGAAACACCCCTCACATTCATTGTACAATCAATCCGATTGTGCTGCATGCAAACAGATTTGTTTTGGGTCAGGATTTGCCCTGAAATGCACAGTACTTTGCTTGAATTCTCACATTTTGAACACATCCTTTCCTTTGTGGATGTGATTGGCTAGAAAATAATGGTAGACATCCCTCAAGTGGGGTGGCTGATGGTACAGCAGAGGCTATATGAAATATGAATGGTATCCGAGGCTATAAAGGGGTACAGTAAGATATATATGAGCCCCTCTGCTTCATAAATAGGGCACAAATAATGGCTTTGGCATTCAGGGCCTAAACCTCTCCCATATTACCTTCCAAACTGTCCCATTTTACGGGAACCTGCCCTAATAAATAGATGAATTATTGGGCTGTATCATCATTTGGGTGTGACACATTACTTATTACCCTTGGAAGGAGGAGAGTCCTTTCTTTTTTGTCCCATCAGAATAAAAAGCTGAGCAGATACAGAAGAGTAGCCAAGATTTCACCCATGAGTTGAACTTGATACCACCACACTGGATTCAAACTGATATTCCTTTTCACTCCACATCCCAGGATAGCCTTTTGGCAATGATGTGCAAAAAAGAGCAAAGAAAGTCATACAATTATCGTGTTATCTGTTCATATGTCAATTTTTTATATTTTCTTTCATTGCCTTCTTACATTTCTAACCACAAAATGGTCTTAACGTGTATTTTTTGGATCAGAAAGACATAACTAACAGCCATCCTTTCCCTGTGTGAATACAGACATGCTTCAAGTCCAGGCTCAGTCTTTCTCTGGGGGTCAAGGATCAGGCCAACATACCCTATTTCTTTTCAGTCAAATTATGTGAAAGGAATGTAAAAAAAAAGAATAAGTACACAATATATAAAAACTAAAAAACAACATCAACAGCTCCGGGGCAGGATATAGAGTCCAGTGCTCTGGAGGCACGACGGCACCAAGGAAAGGACTCGTTCCGAAAACATCTGCAGAGACACACATGCATGCATACACACACTCACACACACACTCGACGGGACTTTAACAATGTGTGTTGTCATGAAGACAGATCCAGTATCAGCCGTAGCTCAAAGAGGAATCGGTGCGTCAGTATCCCACTGGGGTCATTGAGAACAAACAGCATTCAGACACGAGCTGGAACTGGGAAAAGAAAAAACAGGCCTTTTTCATCTGGTGCTGCCGTTACTGAGCTTCATGTCTGCAAGGAGGTTCGCCTTTTCTGGGGGGTTTGGGGACAGACAGGGTTCTATTTGCAGTCCAGGGGGGCTAATTCATGAAGCTGAATTTAAATATTTAGGCGTACTTAGGAGGGTCACTTACTTTTTTATGAGACTGAGCTTAGAGAACCTTCATTCTTCACATTTTGTGTGAAATCCTATAGAACATTTTTTATTGAAGTCTTGCAATTTATAGTTGCTACTGGCAGTAACAAATATGTAGACACTTTTAACTGCTTGCAGGATTTGAATTGGATGAAAAGTTATGGTTGTGCATGCTCTGAAGACTTGAAGCTGTCAATTTGTAAAATGGATATCAATATAATTTATTGCTTTATAGAATTAAGCAGCCTGGGCTTTGCAATCGATCCCTTAGGATTAAAGGGAAATTCCACCATTATTTTCAAGATTTCTGCATCCATAAATCAAAGATGGAGAAGGTCATGGCCTAAAGAGTACCTTTATAAATACAGTTATATAGCAGAGAGGAACGACCCCAGACTCCCTTCACCACTACTGTAATGAAATTTGAGTTGGTAAGTGTCACTGCAGTTTCAGATCCAATCCCTCTTAATGACTCCATGATTTAAACATGTAGCAGTTAAAAATAATAGCAGAATGTCCATGTAATCCTAAATAAGAACTGTCCAACAGGAAAGTCTCTATCTTTACTTTCTTGGTTTGTATGACTGAAAAATCTTGCTTTATGAAAACACCCCCCTGGACAGAGGGACAGGGACTGAGGGGCGACGGCATGAAAGGTTTGATGTCCGAATGACGATAAAAAACAGTCGAATACTCTAGAGAAGCCCAGCCTCCCCAATTGTGTCAAATAAACCATAAAGGCACAGCGAAAGAAAGGAACTCAAAGGTGGTGCTCATTAACAGAATTTGGCAATAATTAAATGTTGGGTGCATGTCTTTTAAGTCTCCTGTGTGAAGTCCGAGTGCTGGTCTGAGGATGTGTGTATGGTCCTAATGAGGAGCCTCCTCCGCTCTCTCTTTCTCTCTCTCTCATTGTCTTTTTTGTCCATCTGTCCATCTGTATGCTCTCACAGGTAGAGCTCATTGGTCCAGATGTGCTCCAGGCTGTCCTTCAGTGCTTTGAAACTGGGCCGCAGAGCCACATCCAGAGTCCAGCACTGCTTCATGATGTTGTAGACGGCCGCCGGACAGCCATCTGGAGGGTCCATCTTGTAGCCCTTCTCCACTCGAGGAACCACGTCTTTAAGAGGCTGGGGGAAGGCAGAGAGAAGGGGAAGTCAGGGATTTGTTTATACGATTTATGAGCCAATTCAGCGGAACAAAGTTTAAATCAGTGGACAGTGCCGCCCTCTGCTGGCCACTTATATGCATTACTAGAAGAGAGAGCGAGATAATCTACTGAATCAGTTCAGTACCAACATTCAGAAGTTTGTTACAATTGTTTTTAAAAAGACGCATGCACAACAATTATCTGAAAGATGTTCTAGTCCTGTGCAGCCTCGCCGGTTTCAAATGACTACTAGGAAGCTTAACAAATTTAAAATGTGTCCTGAATGATGAACTGAGCTGATTTTGAGACAAACAAGAAAGATTTAAAGCAGTAATATTTATATATTAGATTATTATATAATTACAGAAATGCTTGTATTATATAGGATTTGAAAATAAATATTCAAAAGAAATAAAATGTTTTCTCTTCAAAGGTAAATTCCTAGCTTTCTTATGATATATGGTTGAAATGATCAATAATATATTTTTATAACATTTATGGCATTTAGCAGACGCTTTTATCCAATGCGACATCCATTCCCTAACTACAGGGGAGAGTCTCCCTGGTGCAACTTGCTCAGGAACCAGGGTGTTGCTCAGGAACCCAGTGGTGGTGTGCTGAGGGTAGGATTCAAACCCATAACCACTTCGTCCAGATGCAAGAATCCTACCCACTAGGCCACCCCCATCACCAGATTCAATGCCATTAGTTTTATTATTTATGGAGAGCACGAGTGTTCTTGGTGTTTAATCATTGTATTCCACTGTAAAATTCTAATGGAATTTAAAATGACAATCTTTTTAATAATTGTGTATACACATAAATGGGAATTACATTTTTTGCAAAGCTACTGATATGAATATATCCTCAATATACAAAAGTGCAAATGTAAACAAATCTGAATAACAGGAATACAGGAAGAATATCTTTCAACAACATATCTGCAAAAATAAAGACTGACGACACTCACAATTCTTGGATACGGCACACGGCCAAAGGAGTAGATCTCCCACAGCAAAATGCCATAGCTCCATACATCAGACTTAGTGGAAAACTTCTGCTTGGATACAAACAGGAACAGCAGCAATTAGCTTTTGTCACAGCTTGTGTTTCTGTAGGTAATCTGTGTGTCTGAGTGATAACACACAACATGCCCAGGAGCACATCAACACCTACCTTTTCCCTCAGCGCTTCAGGGGCGGTCCACTTCACAGGGAGCTTGGCTGTGTCCTGAGTGGACGAAGCCTCCTTGGTCAAACCAAAATCACTGACCTTGGCAATGTTGTCCTCAGACACTAGAACATTTCGTGCAGCCAGATCTCTGTGGACAAAGTTATTGGCCTCCAGATACTCCATGGCCTCACACACATTCCTGGAGGAAACAAGACAGGGAGAGCTCCCTTAAAACCTTTAAAGGGTCTGAGTGAGGGCCTCACTCTCGTAACTACACAACTTTCATATTATTGTTAGAAGTTACTGATTATATTTAATAATAGTTTCCTAAGCATCCTAGGATCAATAACTGGCTAATAAGCCTTGGCTTCAAGGAGTTATAGAAATTAATCCCTAATATAATAAACAGCTCCAATGACTACAATTTAAATAACTCACATGGAGAATTTAAGGAGACAGTCACCCCCAATGACAGTGCGCCCCCTGGAGCGCAGATAGTCCACCAGACTGCCCTGTAGAAACAAACCCAGCCCTCATTAAAGACAGTTCAGTCTGAGTAATCCACATTCATTCATGCAACTTCTAAGTAGACACGAAAAAAATAACCTTTTAATATCCTTGGTCATTTTAAGAATGCTCTATAAGACAATAAACACTTTAGTCCACATTTGAAACCTTTTTCATATAACGTCACAGTCACCTGTAGACAGGGAAAATGCTAATGTTCAGTTGTTGACATTGAATTACCAGTGGTTACACATAACCTTCTTAACTCATCTCTTTTCATAATACAGAACAGCATTCAGAGTAAAGAAACACACTTAAACCCTCACACATAAATGTAAGTATAGGTGTGTGTGTGTAATCTGTAATGCAGCTATCAAGCAATTCATATTTTATTCTGCCCTAATTAGCATTGTGTAAATTGCATGCATCTTAAATAATCAAGTATTTTCCTCAAACTTGATTTTGTGAGTAATATCAAACGTGGCTACTGACAACACATACGTAGAATGATATATTTTCTAATGATTTAAACTAGTAGAGCAAAATATTATAGTATCAAATATCATCTCTCGACTAGTGTTAAATGGTGCTTGGGTCACCGACCTTGGCCATGTACTCGGTGACGATAAACAGGCTGCCCTTCTCCTCCACGATCACTCCTAAAAGTTGTACGAGGTTGTTGTGTCGCATTTGCCTAGACCACAAAAAGGATATTTCGTAAATTCCACAGCAGCCCACACATCAGGACGGACACGTATGATCAAAGCTCTGAGCTGATTTTAGAGCATTACTTGGAAATGCTGCAGGTTTCAGAAGATTTCATAAGCACATCATGAAAAAGATAAAAGAGCTTACGTCATGACAGAGGCCTCAGCAACGAAGGCCTGTGCGGTGGCATCATGTTTGATGCACTTCACTGCTACTTTAGTGCCTCTGTAATCACCAACCATCACATCTGGAAAAAAACCCCACCAAAATACCAGAGAAACCTTTTATCCAAAGATTAGAGACAAAGTGTTTCTCACATCCCATCAGGGACTGCTGCACTACCTCTTTACCCCTTAAACTACATTTAGTTTGTAGATAAAGTAAAACAAGTGTGTTGGAAGATCAACAGAATTCAACTGGGGATTGACAGAACTGGAATCAAGAGACACCAGTTCAGACATTACCAATAATTTATATTATGTCTAATCTAGAAATTGGGGCCAGTAATTAACCACATGAATTGAATGCATTAAAGTGTACAATTCAATAGGCTTATTACATCATAAGGTATTTTTTCACTAGTTACAGAAGTGTGTAATGTGAAGTGTTATATTTATAACTGGCTAATTTTTTGGTTAAACTTTAAAGACAGTGACGTGTAGACAATCTAATATTATGACTAAGATGAAGCACAACACACACTATAATCAAATATATGAGTTTGAGTTGCAGCAATATCAAATAGACTTGCTTATGTTGCTTCTGACTATGTTTGTATGACACATAAGCAGGTGTTTAATGAGAACATTTCTAATGATCAAAACTATATACAGCTCCGGAAAAAAATAAGAGACAACAGCCATTTATTTGTAAATCTATGGCTATTTGTAAATCACACTCTCTATGAGTGTGACAACCATTCCATACCAGTGTCAGTTTAAATTCCTACACAAGCACCTCATTCTGCATTATGAGGTACTGGTTAGTGTTGCCTAAATAAAATCTTATTTAATGAGGAAAAGTATAAAAACACTGCTGTAATCAACACTCTCCTCTCACAATGAGACCAGTTGGATGGTAAAACACTACTAGAAGTTTGTCAAAGGTAATTATTGCCATTGTGTTTAAGAGTGAGCAAGAGATTTTTTTGGGGGGAAATTAGGGGGGAAATTTTTTTGGGGGGAAACGTTTGTCAGCAAAAACTAAAGCAAAGCTATTTTATACTTGTACCTATAAAATATAAAGCCAGAGAAACTGAACATTTTTGCAGTGGTCTCTTACTTTTTCCAAAGCTGTATATCTCACAGACAAGTGTAAAGATAATGACATAATTTCGAAGGACTCAAACAAATATGTTATAAAGCACCACACAAACTGTTCAACTTACCCCCAAATTCCCCCTTCCCAATGGCCTGAAGGAGTTTCAGTTCTTTTCGGTTCAGTGCCCATCCACCTGAGCAACACAGTCATTGAAACATGCATTATTACATCAGTGCTACAGACCCCACTGAATCACAACAGCAGTCCCCGACTGTTACTTTCAAAAACGTATTCCAGCATGTACTAGGGTAGATACAAATAACAACAATAGAATAAGGTGTTCAATACCAAACCAAAGAAAGGTAAACACACAGACACACATGTAATACTAATGTAGTACTAATACTACTACTACTATGTCTATGTCATGTCAGAGGACCACAGGAAGCAGGGTGCAGGGTGCCATGTTTTTATTATACCAAAACAAAAATGCACAAGGGCCTACAAGCAAACAAATCTCAAACTGAAACTTGTCCCAAAAAAAATGTGGACTGACCCCCATACACAAAAAAGGCACATATATACTAAACAAACCAAAACCCAGAACCAACCAAGACTGTGTCCACTTGCCTGGCCGGAGTACCTGCCAAATGTAAACAATGGCGGCCTCTAGTGGCCGCTGGCCGGACATGACAGTCTACTATTTATAACAACAACTATAATAATAAAAAACAGTAATTAAAAATACTAACTTTAAAAATGTTCTTCACGTATATATATATATATTTTTTTAAAGTCATTCACTCTAGTGAAGCCAACGTTCTAATATCTCTTAGGAACAATTTTTTGTGATACTTATTTGTTAATAACAAAGATGTCAGTCTTAGAGAAATAAATAAACAAATAAATAATTAACATGATTGTACTAAAAGCAGAATAACGAATTGTTTGCCACTATATGGCACTGAAAACACTGTGCACTTTTTTAATGTTTGTAGATGGAAAGAAATAGAGTCTTACTTCGTGAGAACTCGTCCTGTGCTGCCACTGTGCCCTCCATGAGTTTGGGTTTGATGAGTTTGGTGCACAGCCCATCTGCATCTTTGGTGTAGTGCTGGGGTGAAGACAAAATCACAGACAAATAATTAGTTATATTAGAGAGAATATCAACACTGACTTTAATACATAATGAACAAAGTCCGAGGATCTTCTGCGGAGGTGAATACCATGTAGACATCTTCATTTAAACATTAGACATCTTCATTTAAACATTAGGCTTCATTTAAACATTGTGCATTTAGTCAACCACTTATTTTTGCCATTAAGCGTTTTATACACACATACACATACACAAACACAATCTTACACACACACACACACACACACACACACACGCGCGCGTGTTTGTGTGTTTGTGTGTATATACATTAGGTTGCTGTGTTTAAAGCCTATGCACAGCTAAAAACAATATTTTTTTAATTTTAAAGGTTAGAGTATTTCCTACATACTTCTTGTCTAGCTGTGGTTCAAACCTGACTAACTGACTGCATTTAGAGTAAGAGTAAAATGTATGTAAGTGTACTTTCTGGCTAAAGCATCCTTTCGAATGCCCAATGCTCAAATTAAGACTAAAGACAAATGAGGGAAATCTGGGCCACACACAGACGCAAACTCTTAAGTGAAGTGTGTGAATCATGCTGCAGACACACAAGACCACAAAAGGCCCCAGCAGGGCTGAGAAGCAGCCCAGTCAGTAGCCAGGGCCCTGCAGTACAGAAGGAGAGATAACATGGTGGGGTCGACAGAGCTGTATCGATTGAGCCTCTTAAATGAGCTGGAACCTGTGCTACAGCTTCCTCTTTCTCACTTCCTTTACATCAACTTTTCCAGGAACCGCAGTGCAGGCAAAAAGGTAAGAACAAACCACGCCAGATGAGGTCGAGTGGTTCACTCGCACACCATCAAAACCCACACACACACACAGACGTGTGCACCCAACAAAGCCAGACCAAAAATCCATGATAGCAGCATCTATAAGCATCTTTCACATCAGCAGTTTGATTAGAGCGAATTGAAACCTTTATAACTAGATGGCCACAGCACAAAAAGCTATTAGACTAAAGCAGCAGGGGCTCCCAAGTGGCACTCTCTGAGCACTGGTTCTATCATCCAGAGATGGCGAGCACAATCAATTGTGATGCTACTGCCATAAGTGGCAGGGAATTCAGAGCATACTTGTCCCGGCTCTTTCTGGGTGGGCAGAATGGCCCGCCCCCTCCTCTCCAGTCAGATGCCAGTCAGTGTGGGCATCTGTTAGCTGATGTAAAAGACTACAAAGTCGGTTAAACTGGTAATACCTAGCTCCCGGGTGGATAAAAATAAACTAAAGTAGGAAACTTCAGACTTCTTACTAGCTTGGCTTTAAAAAAAGTTTAAAATGAAAACTTCAAGCCTAAGCATCCAGACTTGTCAGAGCTGTGCGGCCGTATTTGGAAAGGCTTAAACAAATACATCGTAACTGCACAGTCGGACACTTTGTCCTGCTATGGACCATTGCTCACAGTTTGCACGGCATGACATCTGGAGGACTACCCACAGATAAGCCCACTCAAGAGAGCAGAGATAAGGCCTGCACAGAGTGAGGGATCTACAGGTCAATAGTGTCATTTAGTGATGATCTCCTGTGTCAGTTAGTGTGTGTTATTAAGCAGAGTGAGGGGGGGATCAAAGACAGCTTAATGTGATCCACACCCAACAGTATTACTCACTACGGCCACAGGTCAATAGCCATCTATTTCAGGGCAAATGAGAGATAACAGCAACAGAAATACGACAATTCAATAACAGGGAGAGACTCAGAAAGGGCAGATTAAAATATGGAAATAATGCAAAGGGTTTTGCAATAATAATAAAGGGTTTTGTGTGAATTATAAATGCTGGGCAACAATTTAAAATTTTATTTGCATGGTTTCCTGCGATTAATTGTATGGTTTTCTGTATTGTTATAGAAAAAATTAAATAATTAATTGAAAAGTAGTGTACTGTGCACTTTTATTTTTAAAGTACTGCTATATGAACAAAAGTGCAATAACATTCAGTTTGCAAACACTTTAAACAAATAATGAGCTTTTTAACAGCAGTGTTCCCTTTAACACAATTATCAGCTGCAGCTCAAATATTTCTGTAAATCTCAACTTAAACATTAACGTAATCCAATCAAATCAAAAAACATTTTATCTAGTTTATTATAGAAAAATAAGTTACCCTCAGAGTCCAGAGCATGGGGAGCGGAACCGTTATAGCAGCTGCAGAGGGGTACCAACATCACATGAAAATCTATGTATACAATATGGACAAAAGTAATGGGATGCCGGACCAACACAAAAACCAGTCATACTGCGTACACCCACGAGCACAAACTGTGTATGTGTGTAAAAGATCCTCTTTCCAATTATAGCCATCTTCAATTGGGATGTAATTGGGTTTCACAAGTACAAAAATATCAAAGCTAGATTATGTTTAACACCATCTTTACTACACACCCAAATAAAAACAAATGTTCTCTTACAAGTCAGTTGTTGCTGTTTTCATATACACAGTAGAGCTGCACAATTAATCGTTAAAAGATCGTGATCTCGATTCGACCCCCCTCACGATCTTAATCCACAATTTATACGATTCTCATTGTCTTCACTGGCCAGGAAATAC
>JBBJLR010000034.1:9019359-9029907 GCA_037577145.1 Brachypetersius gabonensis
TCATGTTTGTGGCTGTAATGTGGCAAAATGTGGCAAAGTTCAAGGGGGCCGAATACTTTTGCAAGCCACTGTATATAATCAGGGGTGTGCAAAGAAGCCGGTATTTGTATCTGTATTTGTTGAGGGGGTACAAGTATTTGTTTGTATTTGAATTAGAGTAAAATTCAAAATAGGCGTAAAACTTTTGCGTGTAATTTTGCGTTACACTTCTAATTTACGCTATAGTGTAAGTATTCTTTAATACTTATAATAATTATGGATATGCAATACTTGTTAATGTTTTTCCATAAATCCAGAAACATGTAACAAGGAATGTCATCGAAAAAGAAAATAACATAACAGCCATTACCTCATCTATGGTTAAACCAACAACTAATAAAATACCATTGTGAACATTATGAACCTCACCATCACCCGTCCTTGTTAGAGGACCCAGAACAGAATACTTTTTTTTAGTTTTATTACTAGTTTTATGGTTTTTTTTATTTTTTATGTTTTATGTTAACCATAACCTTAACTTTTTTACGTTTTATGTTTTTAAGTTTTGTTATGTTTTATGTTAACCTTAACTAGTTCCCATTGATGGTGTGACATTACACCTCCCAGATCCATCTCTGCACTCATTGTGAACATTGTGAACCCCACCACCACCCGTCCTTGTTGGAGGACTCTGAACAGACAGAATAAAAACAAATAATGCTTCAAAGAACTGTTCTTCTTCTGAAATAACTTTCTAATGCACAGAATTCCAAGAACTTAATTTTATCAACCCCTGACTGGAAGATCTGGCAGAACAAAAGTTGTATTCTATATAATACTGTTATAAACTAAAAGATATAGCCCTGCTATTGTCAACTGTCTGCCAAGAAACAGACACAAAAGTTTTTTTATGTTTTATGTTTTTTATTTTTTTTATGTTTTATGTTAACCATAACTTAACCATATTTCACTTGGACAAAGATATCTTCTGCCAACATACTCTCAGTTAAATTTCTCCATGTTGTATTTTGTGAACACAAGCTCCTCCACATGTGAGGGGAGTAGTCTGGAGCGATGTGGGGACACAATATCTCCTGCTGTGCTAAAGATCCTCAGCTTTGTTTGATCTGTGTACAAACCCAGTGATCTTGTGAGTAATCAATGGTCACTCCCTGGCACTCTTTCAAAGCAGCTGTTACCAATAGGTGTAAGGTGTGAGCCATACACGTAATGTGCACATAGTTACCATCAGCCATTGCCTTAACCATGTTAGTGGCATTATCTGTGACAAAATACTCAACAGAAAATTTTGCTCCAACATCATCTTGCCATTGTTTCACAACGGCCTGGAGGTGATGTAGAATGTTGGCTGCTGTGTGATCTTCATTAAGAACCTCCATCTTGAGAAGTGCTGTCACACGTTTATGTTCATCTATTCCTTGTGGACTCTGTTTGCATTCTATCCAGTGGCCAGTGAGAGAAAGAAATGCATTTGTGGAAATTTGCTCGTCAGACGTGCAGTGCACAAATTTCCCTTTAATTTTTGAGAGAGCTTCTTTTACTTTTGTTTTTGCATCTTGGTAAAGTTGTGGTATAACTGTGCGAGAAAAATGCCAACGAGATGGTAGTTGGTATCGAGGTGCAACCACATTGAGAAGCTTGCGAAAACCTTTATTCTCCACTACTGAGTAGGGCATCAGGTCAAGGCAAATCATTTCTCCCACTGTGTTTGATATTTGCTTTGCAGTGGGGTGGTTGGTTGGATAAGCCTGTTTTGCATTAAATGCAGCTAATATAGGTGACAGAAACTGACTTGCAGGGGCAGAACATGGCTGTGATGATGAACAGGTGCTGGTGGGGGGACTGATACTTGTGGGGGGTTGGCAGACAGTACCAGGAGAGGATCCATTAAGTGCATGTGATTATGCATAGCAGATGTTGACAAATCTCTGCCTCTGCTGATTTGACTTTTGTACACATTACATATTACTTTGGTTTTATCTGCAGCACTAACTGTAAAATGCTTCCACACAGAACTTGATTTTTTGGCTGGTGGAGGACCAAGAGATGGCTCAGCAGCAGCCACACTCTTTTCTATTTGGTTGCTCAAATCCATTTGGGCAGTTTCAGCGAAGTTAATGAGTGACGGGAATCTATGCTAAGGTATGGTAGTCACGGAAAGTCGTATTTCAATCAGTTAAGGTGTTTTTCTAAGTTTCATATGTTATTTTGAGAAAATCTGAGGTAAATGTGTTAAAAAGTTAGTCGGTTAAGTGATACGCTCTGTTAAAAACTTGCTCTGGGTCACGTGATCAGCTCGGGCAGAGAGGCGAGTAACGGCAGCTCATATGCTTTACATTGCTTATTAATGGGGAACTAATTGTGAAATAAGTCTCACAAATGTTTGAAACTGTAAAACAGAGTTAAATTTTGTATGTATGTACACAATCTGAGTAAACTAATACAAGTATAACAGAAAGAATGTGGTTGAGAGACTGTTGAACGTTAAAAGTACACTAGATACAAGATTAGGAAAAAATGAATGAAAGGGACAAACAGTGAAAAGTATTACTGAGGCTTTATTTCTCTTCTTGAAAAAAGTTAATTTCTTTTATGTGACCAGGTAGTTATGGAAAGCCGTATTTGAGTCAGTTAAGGTGTTTTTCTAAGTTTAATATGTTATTTTGAGGAAATCTGAGGTAAATGTTTGTTTGTTGTGTTGAAAAGTTAGTTGGTTAAGTGAAACGCTCTGTTAAAAATTTGTTCTGGCCTCCTACTGATGCGCGAGTGCTGTGATCAGCTCGGGCAGAGAAACGAGTAACTGTGAAATAAGTCTCACAAATGTTTGAAACTGTAAAACAACAAAAATAGTGATGCAATTAAGTCTTTTCTTGCTCAGCCGAGCTCTCTGTTGCTGCGTGGAGCACCTCCTTTATCTCCCAACCCCCGACTCCTGAACGTCACTCACTCACTCACACACTGCGGTCTCATGAGGAAACAGAGTTTTTTGATATGAAGTTTTTCTTGTTTCCGAATACAAATATTTTTAAAAGTATTTGTTCTAAATAAGTATTCGTAAAACACACGTTATTTGTGCCTTTCCAGATACCATATTCGGGTTCGGCTCTACCCCTAATAAATATATATATATTTAATATATATAAATGTATATATGTGACCTGATCTAGCAAAATGAGTCGCAGTGACTCAAAATTCAAAATTGAGGTTTTGGGATCATTAAACAGATGCTCTATCTTAAAGTTACAATCTTTTGAATTATGGTCTCGCAACACCATTTTCCAACTGAAAAACCGAGAAAATCGCAGTTTTTGTCAGTTTTTTGTTGACATCTTTAACAATCTGTAGCATTCAAAGAGATGCATCCAGTATTCAACAACAAAATTTTACTACAGGCATTTACTACATACATTAAATCATACTGAAGACACACCACTAGATCCAAAGAACTCATTGAGCAACTTGATTCAGTCTTGCTGCTTTGTGGCTAAGAGTAGCATCACGGTAACTTCGTAACAATAGCATGTTGCTAATAGCCGTAGCTGTCTCCGGAATGCCGTCGTTGAGCCATGACTCGGTAAAAACGTAAACACAACAGTCTCTGAACTCACGCTGGGTGGTTTGCTGGAGTCGGATGTGGTCCAGTTTATTGTCCAGGGAGCAAACGTTGGCAAGGAAAATGGATGGTATTGCCGGACGGCTAGCATTAGCCTTTAGCCTGACATGGACTCCCCGAGATCTCCGAGGTAAGCTACACGCTTATCTCTTGTCTGGAGCAGGGTCTGGTGGTCATAAACATGTGTACCAGCTGTTCGGATACACATGTTTGCAAGTTTCAGTGTGAAATCTTGAAAAGTAACAATCAATAGCACCAAAGTGTTGGGCCTGAAGTGGCCACTGCTTCCTAGCGCGCTTCCATCTTGGTTTCTTTTGAGAGCTACAACTCAGATTAAATAGCCATTTAAGTACATTTTCGCAATTATTTCTTTGATGAAACTTTGAGAGATTAATTTTAAAGATCTTTTCTTTCATATAAGACCAAAAAAGAAAATTTGATATTTTTCATGTTTTTCAACATAATTTTCAATAAATAGAACGCCAACTTCTGACTAATTTTGCCAGATCGGGTCACATATATGTATGTATGTGTGTGTGTATACTAGTGTATATATATAGACATACAGTAGCCCCCCCAGCGTAATTTCTCCTTGGTGCACTCCAGGAATCCTTTCCAATGAGTATTTTGAGCCCAAGTAGATCAGGGGTTTTTCCCCAAAAACCTCACCGCGGTGTCCCAATACTTTGTCTAGCGACCTTCGGAGTTGCATATCTCGGCAAGGAATTTAAATTGAAAGAGGCGAATATGGGTTAACATTTATATTTTTTTTAAGGGTGATGCATTAAACAGAGTTTAAAATTAAAATAAAGTGTTCTGAGAGCATATTTGGGGGCATATTCAGGTTTGACACTTTTTTTTTTTTTACCAAAACACAAAAATGTGTTTTTTCACTATACACGGGTGCTCTTGGAAAGTAACTGTATATAGGAAATGTGGCACTGCTGTTTGGAATCGCCAGTTCCAACTTATTTGCAACCTCTGATATTGTGCAACTTCAAAAAAGTATTCAAGTATTGTAATGTTCTAGTATTGCCACATCCTCTTCTCTTCGCTCTGAGTGCTGGACTCTGTGTTACAGTGTCACTTTTTGCTCAGTGGTGTTCTTGTAGTGGAAAAACACAACTGTTTGTGGGTGACGAGGGCTATGCGATGGGTGTGGGCTTGAGAAAGAGAGCAAAAAAGGCACCAACCATGGTCCCTTTCCAGAGGGGCGCTTACAGTAAGGATACAAGCCACTTCCCTTTAAAAACACCCTCTTCCTCTACTGTTCCGCCGGCCTAATTTTACACTGCCTGGACAGGAATAACATGAATCACTTAAAGACAGGAAACAGACTGTCAGGACTCAAGGGAGTCTTGTTGTTTCAGACAAGTCGAAAGTTCAGGTGCTCTCTGTCCAAATGTCAGCATCATAAAAAACTCCACAATAAACAGCCTGCTTTATTGGAGTCAGAAGAAGGAATAGGGGCCTCATGTTCCAAATAAAATATGAATAATATGTGGTACAAAAGATGACCTCTTTGATACATACATTACTTAAATCTAACTCTAATCTAAAGAAAACAGTCATAATCCTAAACAATCGTAATAAGTTCAATGTAAAGAAACTTACTGACTTACAGTGGTGGGGATGGGAACCAGGGTACCTGAATTATAACCATTTATTTCTCTACACAAAACCATCAACGAAGCTACATGTGTATGCCCTGTATTTGGAATGTAGATCAGGGTAAAAAAAGCGGTAAATCCCAAAAATCTCAAATATTTTACTACTATTTTGCTACCTTCCCATAAATGGAGCAAAAAACGTAACTCTAAACAATGTCTAAGACAGCATTTTCATAAACATTTCCTGTAATAACTTTTATTAATAACTGTGGGGTGGCTTTTAGGGGCGATTTGGTAAACGGTTATGACTCTGCAAGCTTTGCAAGGGGCATTTCCCGCCAAACCCCCTGATTCACTTTTTTACATCTTACCGTAATTATTGTATTATGCAAAAAAAAAAAAGAAAAAAAAAGGAATTTCCCTTAAAAACATTCTCTTGATTTATTATACATTTGAAAATAGCAAAAAAATTGTTTTATTAAATATAAAATAACACCCTGGCACATATATTTGTATATTGGGAGCTAATGGAGAAGCTCCTATTGGGAGCTGGGTCTCCATGGTCAGAAATTCCAGCTGACAGCGCGTCCAGCTCATCCTCGGCAACACCAGCAGCCAGGGCATAAAGGGGACACGTGCTTACAGCACATTCGTCTGCAGGGATTCTTCAGCTGCTTTTCATCCTGGAAGGGCAGAAGTAGCCCTGCTCCAGTTACCACTTCACTAGCTGTGGAATTTTAACACATGAAGCTGGAGGACATACTTACACCATGTAAAGAATCTAAGCATGAACACATGTAACCTCATGTAAACCAGTCTGAGACGTTTTAGAAGAATTAGGAGCAGCGTGTTTAACCTCTTTAAAGTGCTGCTTATAAACACAAATCAGACAAAAACTGGAACCTGTGTGAGTCCCACAGACTGCAGCCTGTATCAGAATTTTTTTCAGTAAATTAGTTCAAAATTTTAACTGAGACTAAGCTGACTGGCCCAAACAGATGGCGTTGTTGAGCTTACAGTCACAGCTGCACACACACACACACACACACACACACACACACACACACACACACACACACACGTCATTGCTGCAAGGAAAAACATGATGCAATCATGTGAAAACACCAAAAAATAAAAATAAAATGGAACGCCACAACAAAAAACACGATGCAACAGCATTCGGCAAAACAGCCACGCACAAAGTGTACCATCCGCCCGTGAAGCAACCTGACATTTTCATTTTAAGCCACTTATCAGCGTGGAATGAAATGCAGAATGAATCTCTGCAACAACCGTCATGTGGGGTGTGCCTGGGCAAGAACCCCATTACAAATGATATCACCACTTAGGGAATGCATGGACAGAGCTCCACCTAGCACAATAAAACATTTCGTCATTTGCCTTTCAGAAAAAGCAGACTGCTCCAAGGAACAGTGCAAACACCAGGCAAAGAGACGCCCGTATGCAGTCGGGTCTGACGGCACAACTTAAGATTCCAGGCATCCTGAAGCCTCCGTTTCCAAGGAATAACCACGAATAAATGTTATTGCGTGTTAGGCCAGAAAACATACACCCCATTCCACCCAGCTCAGGTGTACTGCAATATAACTTTGTGTAACATAATATGTGAGTATTGTAAAATAACTGCAACAAACATCTCAAAAACTTAAGTCAAGAATATGTGAGAAACACAGCTACATAATGAATAAAAACAAATATCAACATGCTGCTAATCAGAATTTGGAACAAACATACATAATGGCTCACTGTTTTTTTTTTCTTATTAAAGAAACATTTTATATTTTTTTATTAAAAAAATATAAAAAATAAAAAATGATAAAAAAAAAATGACTCTGACCCCCCCCCCATGGGACGAATAGTTTGACAGGTTTTACTCATTATGGTATTGCAAGTTGTGAGGACGGATCTGCTTACATGCATCAGTGTGTAGAAGGTGCATGTTAAGCAGATAACTGAATTTTATAAAGAGGGAATGATCAAAGCATAACACGGATCTGCTTGTGTGCTGACATGCATCAGTGTGCAGGAGGCAGATAAGTAAAATCTCAAAGAGCGAAAGTGATCAGAGCTGCAGTCTGAGTCTTGGAGGCTGTGGAGGAACGCTCACTGATAAACCCAAGCGAGACATCACTGCACGTCACACCGAGCAGTTCAGAGATGGGGGGGTGCTGGCTTTGAGACCACGTTAAACGAGAAAGAACAAAGAGAGACGATGAGCAAGTGACACTGAAAGACAGAGAATGGAATGCCTTTAGGCTACATGAGGAACCAGGAAGCTGGCTTCAATGACAGCGGCGAGTACGGAGACACGATGTGCGGGCAGATAGCGAGGGTGGAACAGTAAGACCCAGAGCCATTGCCTTTCATCCTTCAACAAACATCACCCACTTCGTCATGTCTCCTCAAAAGACTCCTGGCCATACAGAGCCCACCCAAACCCCACAACTGTTTCCTGCAATCGTTTTAATGTAGATCACTTCAGAGGAACAGAAGGTTCCTGTAATAAGTGTAGATTCCCCTTCAAAAGTTTCAGGCTTTTCAATAAATGAGAATATTTCTTAGTTAATCAAATAATGATTTACATCCTCAGATAAGAGCAGAAATGTATATTAATCTGGTTAGTCTTAATCTCTGAAAGGTCCAGGACCCACCAGGCCTTTCATCCTCACTATTAAAATTTAAGGATAACTGAATTGCATGCAATTTAATAACTACATAATAAGCCTTAGGCTTTAATTAACTTTAAAATTTAAATGGGTTACCATATAAGCCACCAGAATGATCATTTATAAGACACTTAAAAAGTTAGGTGTCCCCAAATGTTTTGTAAATGAATGCTTACAAACTAGCTGCAATATATTCCGCAGCACAGATATCCAGCAAAATATATAACATTTAACACTTTAATTGCACTTTTTATTTTAGGATTACATTTGGCGTGAAAATGGCATCAGTCTTAGCACTAAGCATGACAGACTTTAAGTGCTGCTGCACGTTTATATATCATATATTGTATAGTTAACCTTTAAAACATTTTAACAAAATCCACTGAGTGTACATAACAGAGACCTGTAATAACTTTTCCTGAAGCTTGATGAGATTTACTGATCATCGTACATGGGAAATTCCAACAATTTACCAAAATGTTCACAGAATAAAATGGTTAAGATAAAGTTACTTGGATTGATTAGATGTAAAATGCTCCATCAAGATAAACGTACTGAACCTGAATTGCTCACGGTGGTGGTCATAGGAGCCCAGCGTCTATTTCATGCGTATTTCATCTAAAAGCTCCATCACCAAAGGTTATTACAAGAAATAGCTATGAATTTGCTGCCTGATGCCTAATGCACTGGTTCATGATAGTTATAGCGATCATGGTGTAGAGAGTGCTGTCAGGAAAAAGAAAAAGAAATTCCTACCATAATCAAGATGCAAAAAATATATTATTAATAATATAACAATAAAATATACTATGAAATATAGATTACATCATACAGAACTTGTGTAGGTTCCTTGGTGGGTTTGGTTAGCGAACTGAACGGCTGTATGCGCACAGGAGTCATTGCGACCCTGGCTCCCATTACCACCACTGTACAGAACGTTTCTCTGCAACGAAGCATTTCACATCAAACCACTCAATGAATCTCTTTATCTCAATGCTTGAATAATTCATGGCTTTTGGAAAAAAAAAGGGAAATTCCCCTTTAATCATTATCATATGTGCAGTTCGTCCTGCCTGCCCTAGTTTTAGAGTCAGTGCTAATATTCTTTAAAGGTGTGTTTGTGTGCTTCTGTGTGCCAAAACATCTGTTACACAAGTAAAACGCTGAATATTTATGAGTATCCTTCATTTATGAATATTAGTTTACGCATATGTAATTCTCCAGTCTCCTGTTCTTATTTCCTGCAGGAGAAAGTGCCTTAAATCATTACGCATTTGTGAAAGAAATTAAGTCAAAACACAAACGAGTGTCATCAGTTTGACCGCTCTGTCACAGCGCCAGCAGATGAAAACAGACAGCTGGATGGGTCTCACACTTTCCAATGTAACGCCTTCTATGTGCAAAGATCAGAGAGAGATGGAGAAGGAAGTCAGTTACAAGCGATTATCTCTCCACAGTCAGTCTGTTGGGGCAAGATCAGACAGGCCAATCGCTCTGACCTCCAGTCACACAGCATTCTTACTCTCACACCCTCCCTCTCGCGCTCTTCCTCTCCCTCTGCCTCTCATTTCAAATACAAAACTGTAATTTCCTCTTAGAAACCATACAAGCACTCAAAGCTGACTTGAGATAAGGCTGCTGCAGTTTGGAGTCTGAAGCAAAGTGTGTCTTTTGTGCTCCAGCGCAGAGCCAAAGAAAAATAACCGCCCTCCAGATCGACGGCCGTCACTGAACGCTGCACCCTGTCATTTTTTCAAACTTTAAAATCCTCCGTCAATACTTTCCATTTTTCAGTTTATTTAAATTAGCCAGCAGCAGGTTGACATTCTTTATTTGAAGGGTTTAACATTGACTAAAAAGGGACTAAGACATTAATAATCTAATCTAAATAATGAAAAAAAAGCATAGATCTGGGAAATGTAATGATATTTATCATTAAGTGATCATATCAAATGAGCAGGATTAGTTTTGTTCTGCTAAATTTAGTGTGTATGTGAAATGTGAAAATCTACAGTTACATAGTTATTTTAAAAGGTAGCACTAGTTTTTTGCTTATTCCATCTAAAGAAACCTCATGCTGCAAGACCCTTATTTGTTTGTTTGTTGAGAATCTAAGTAACCCTTGATGGCATAGGAAATGTCTACAAATGTGTGTGTGTGTGTGTGTGTGTGTAATATTTCTGAGACAAATATATCTCAGATATCTCAAATATATCTCAGATATCTCATATATTGATCCTCACAGATTATTTACATTCTTAACAAATAATCAAATAAATATATTTTCATGCAAAATGTGGACATATTAGCACAGTGTGTTGAAACAGGATACACTGATGCTAAGCTAAGTCAAGCAGTGGCTAAACAACCCTCGTGCAATAGACACAACGCAAACCCTCTCATGAAATGATGTAGCGTTTCATTTCACTGCATTGGGAAGGAAGTAAAAAAGCAGGAATTAAATTAATTGTATAAACTGTGGAGCTGTTTGTCAGTAAAATGCTGATTAAAGTGGCAAAAAACAGTACAGAACAGATACACATACACACACACACACACAAACACACACACACACACACACACACACACACACACACACGCACACACACACACACACACGCACACACACACACGCACA
>JBBJLR010000034.1:9035018-9046129 GCA_037577145.1 Brachypetersius gabonensis
CTCTCTCTCTCTCTCTCTCTCTCTCTCTCTCTCTCTCTCTCTCACACACACACACACACACACACACACACACACTCACACAGTAAGCTTCTCTTTCTGTCTGTCTTTCCAGCAGCCTACAATAAAGGAAGCAGACTCTACATACACAAACTCACGCAAACACACTGTCTTTCTCTTTCCTCTCCCCTCCCCTCTATCTCTCTCACACACACACACACACACACACAGCAGGCCACCGAAAAGGAAGCAGACTTTACGTACACACACACAAACTCATCTTGAAATCCTGTCTTTGTATGTTTTTACACCGATTTTGTGTTTTTACGCCTCTGTGTCTAACCCAACTCTTACCTTAAAGTGTTATTTTTTGGGAGTCTGTGCATATTGAAAAGGTTAATATACACATAAGTCAGTTAGAGGGGGGTTGGCATGATATACCCTGGTCCACAGAGTCAGAGGTGTTCAAAGTAATAGAAACCAAATGTTTGAAGAGGTTAATACCTCTAATGCTCATTCATACCACTCAAAATGACTACTGTGCTTGGTGTCATGACAGTTTTGAGAGGTTTGTCTTTTACATAGTTATGAACATCCATCCAGCGTGAAAAATAAGATATTTGTTATTTTTTGTCTGAGATTATGTTTCGATTTTCTCCATACATTTTTTGTTTGGAATTTTGAATCATGTGGTCAATAGTGTGTAAAACAATAGTGACATGCACATTTTACACAGACACACTCCCTCAAATTACAAAAGCAATAACCAAAAAATGATGCAGTCTCTTATTTTTATTTATTTAGTAGGTCATGTTGTAATCAGAATGAAATTTGTTTAACTTATCTAAGGATAGAAGCATAGTTTTTGTTTTAGAGCACCCTTTCAGCTTGGTGCAGTCAGATGACCCTGGGGCTTTTGTAGACTATGAGCACTTACATTGTGGTTACATTTTTAAAGTCAGCTTTCTTCCTATTTGGTAAATTGACAATAAAACCACATTAGAAATGTTAATCATCTACAGTATGATTTTTTTCTTACTTTACAATATCACTAAAGGCTTTAATATCTCTCATTTGCCATCATCTCACTCCCAGATTTGATTTAAAAATCTCCTTAAATACAGTATAGTAATATTCAAATACAAAAAGTATTTCTCAACATTGCCAAAATTATAGCTGACCCACAGCATTACTATCATGGTAAATATTGCAAGAGCTAATAACATTTTCCACTGTTGTTCATTTCCAAACATTTTGTACCATCATGGAAGTTAAAAAAGTGTATTTTTAAGACATATGCTAGCTGTAATTTCAAGTTATCTGCTTTTATATAAAATTATAAAACAGCGGTCAGAGTTCAATTTAAAAAAATGTTGCTTTTATTTTGCGACAATTTTTTAAAAGTGTATTCCAATGTGAGATTTTCTATGCAGCACATGCGTTAAATACTTCTCCACAGTAAAACATTACTTAATGTAATAAATGATGTATTTCAAAACAGTATCTACCCAATCCAATATTATATTTTAGATTGTGACAGGTTTACGTTAAGTCTTTTTGCTATTGTGATAATTTATTCTTTTCAGAAATGTCTAATAATTATGATATGGGGTGGCAAGTCATACTAGTTTTAAATAATCATCATATATTTATTCGTGGCATATATTTAGTAATGCGGCATATAATAGTTAAAATAACAATTAGTCAATATAGTTAATACAATAATATTTAGATGTAGCATGCATTTATAAGTCATATATTTAGATGTTGAAATTACTTAAATTAAATTCAGAAGAAAATTACCAAATTGTGATGGCAGAGCCTAATCTCATACACTTTAAAACTAGACAAATTAGAAAATCTTATAAGACTGTGATAAGGTTCACTTGAACAGATTTCAGCAGGCCGAACTTGCCCCATCATTATGGGGTCATGTGGTTACCATTATACATATAACGATCAACACGTTAGTGCGCATGTGCGGTTCTCTTAAGGCTCGTCACACAGAAAAACGCTAGAGCAGCGCCACGTTCAGGTCAGCTGGAGAACTGCCACTGGTGGGGACGAGCAGAGGTCCATACCTTTTGATTTTTTTTTCTATCCCATACCAAATAATCCCAAGTATAACAGCCAATACCACAACCGATACATACACTATAGGGACAAAAGTATTGGGACAGAGCTGTTCAGGGTTTGGGCTAGGCCCCTTACTTCCAGTAAAGGACAATCTTTCCAGCAAGAGCAAACCAAGGCATTTTGGACAATGTCATGTTTCCAGCTTTGTGGAAAAAACGTTTCTATTCCAGCATGATTGTGTCCCAGTGCGCAAAGCAAGTTCCATAAAGCTCCATGGCTGGATGAGTTCAGTATGGATGAACTTGACTGGCTGCACAGAGCCCTGACCTCAACCCCATCCAGCATGCAAACCAGGCCTTCTCATCCAACGTCGCTGTCTAACCTCATAAATGCTGTTCAGAATGAATGGACACAAATTCCCACAGACACTCCAAAATCTTGTGGAAAGCCTTCCAAGAAGAACGGAAGCTGTTACAGCTGTAATCTTTATGAATGTAGATTGTTGAATGAATGATGAGCACATGAATGTAGATTGTTCCTGATTTCTACAATGATTTAAAAATGGCATCAAATGGTTTAGTGCTGTCAAATAATTCTAAGTGATCCAACTCTATGAAGCTCATAGACTGCCTGCGTCTGTTCGTGCACATGAGAAAAGTTTATATTCATGTATTTATGTTGTAGGCTCTATAAACAACTGTGAAGAGATCAGTATGAACCATAAAGAACCATGTCACATCAAACCCACTCCGAATGACTGCTTACATGAACAGTTGAATTATAAAGATATGTTTAAAAATTTCAATTCTCTTTTTAACCTTAGTAACCAAAAAGCTGGTTCACTTCTTCAAATAAAAACAGCATCTTTTATTTTAGATCCTTTCAGTTCTGTTCTCTGTCAAATATCCCTGGAAGTTTCTTCAAAACACTTGTCCTTTGGTTACGATTTAAAAATACAGAATTTTAGACAAAACTAGGGCTGAAATGATTATTCGAGTAACTCGAATGATTCGATTACAAAAAATGTTCGTGCATATTCTTTGCCTCGAGGCTTCGTTTAATTAGTCACCACAGTCCACCTGCAGGGGGCGCGTGTGACCCGGGGAACATACTATTTTTGCCGCAGGGAGTAGAGTTTTTTGCACCAAAGAAGAGCACACAGCTCAGAGCAGGAGACATGAATGAAAGCCCTGCGCGGGACTATTTTTTTAATCCCGCTCCCGAGGAATTTCTGACGATTCCCACGCGCTCCCGTCCGCTCTCCCGGTCATATATGAAAATTACTTTTTTTTTTAAGTTAAAAAACTGTTCTGTTATTGTAAGTTAGTGGCGCACACTGGCTGTGAAAAACGAAGAGAGCCACAAAAAGCACCTGGAGAAACAAGTTTTTAGTTTTTAAAAAAATTTTTTAAATGTAAGTATTTAAACTGTTAAGTTTTGACCATTTAATGCTAAAAAAATATATAATCAATAATAATTAATTCAAATTGATCAGCAACATTTAAACTCAGGAGCACAATAAGGTATTTAAATATCATTTTATATTTTACAAACAAATCTTAAAGTGCATACAGAGAAAGTGACTAAATAACAGGATGTTTTTTTCTTTACTGTTAATAAGGATACAATGTACATCATAAATGTTTCCCAGAAAGGTTGATTAAATGGGCTTAGTTCTGGAGCCAATAAGGTTTTGATCTAATAAAAGTGTTGTTTGAATAAAAATCTTTTTTTGTGAGGAATAACAGCCAATTGCTCATTTTAGAGGCATTTCATGTTGCATAACTCACTATTGATATAGTTGTCTAAAAACAAAAGTATGATTTATCCGATTACTCAATGAAAAAATCAACAGAATACTCGATTCCAAAAATATTCGATAGTTGCGGCCCTAGACAAAACCCTTTCTCTTTTTTTAAATTAAAATTAAAAACCACCTCACTCTGATTTTTCTTATTCTTCTGTATCACAGCCCTTGCAACTGCCTGTGTCCACTTGAGAATAATTTTTCAACATCAAGGATAACTTTCCATTAATGGTTAAAAACCTTTTCAGATTTAGGGTGACAGCTCCTCTCCACCCTCAATGGGAGATTCATGTTTTTGCACAACTACAACTATTTCATTAAAGAAATGATAGCAACTTATAGTATTAAACAAATAGCAGCAACTCATTAAAAAACAAAAAAATATAAAAAAGTAAACCAGACAAAAATTCAGTGATCCAATGCTACATATAAACAAGACTAAATACATACAATTACATGTGTTACATATATACATTTCCGTATTAAAGCAAATGACAATTTTAAGATGTGACTATGAAAAAAAACCAAACCAGACATACCAGAGTCAAAAGAGGCTTGTTCATTCTCTTTATTCGTTCAGTTTTGGTTTTAACATCCCATCGACAGACATTATGGGTTTAATACCTGTCAGGACCCCCAAACCTCTCGGAACAGTGATTTTACACACAGTCACTGGACTGGAAATCAAGTTCTTCAACAAAACTAAGCCAAATAGTAGTCATGTGCTAAATGATGAGCAGGTGTTGCTTTACTGAGAGGCGTTGGATCGTTAGACCAAATGAAGTGACTTTCGCTGCATGCTTTTGTCAGAGTCTCAGCAAAAGAAGACACACATTCAGAACATTTTTTAAATCTGAACAGTGAACAGGACTGCACACAAACAAGGCCCCATGAACAAAACCTGGCTTGTATCGGCCAGGGCCGGACCGCTACCGTCTTTATTGATGCATCCACATTGTATACAAAAGGAAAAAGAACTTGAGAAAAATAAACCTTAAGAATGTATTTAACATCAGATATAACAGCAAAAAACAAATAGAAAAAAAAACATTAAAGCTACACTTCATAGCCAAATGCTAGGACAACTTAGAGGCTCAGCATCAGTTCTTGGTCTGTTTTCAGGAGTTATTGTAATGTACCTCTCTGAAAAATACTCAACGAATTAAACCTCACATTCAGGAATGGTTGACATACCAGTGCATCTCTCTGCACCCAACTACGTAAACTCAGTGCTCAGAAATCTGTCTTTCTCTCTCTCTCACACACACACTCACCGACACAAAACAACCCAGCAGTAACCTCTGGAGTGGCTTCTAGCTGATGTAAAGCCAACTAGTCAGGGTTGGTGGGGGCGAAGAAAATAGGAAACTGTCTTCTGTAATAAGAAAATGCTCTGCATCCCTTGAAACAAGTACCACTTTCAAAACTCCAAATGTTGTTGATGTTTTAAAAGTAGAATCATAAAACTAAAGCTATTCTTTAGGAATATCAGGAAGATTACACTTTACTTTTTTAGTTTCCAAAGCACTTGACAGTCTGCAGATACAAGAATTTTGTTACACAAGCAACAAGCCAATGAGCTGCTAACCATGGATCCCATTTAACAGAAAACCAAATTTGGCTTTTTGAGTTCCGTCTTAAAAAAAATAAATTTAAAAAACCAACAAAAATACACTGTATTGTGCTCTATTTCAGTGTTTGAGTGCTGACTTTGATCACATTGGCACCAGCTTGGGGAAAAAGAAATCCCCATATGCTACAAACATTAATATTTTACGAATGACTGCAGAAGAACTTCAGTACATGAGATGATGAAAATAAAAATAAAAAATTAAGCTAATCCCACTGACTAAATGAGACCCAAGCAGTGTTCTAGGTCTGGTTTGATTTCTTCAGCTTGTGAAAGGTTGAAATATTGTGTCTCTGTGCAAACAGATCTGAGTCTTGCAGATCTATCAAACTATAGAAAAAACTATGAATCACAGAAAGACTGTTCAAAATTAAAAGCAGGGGGTTCAGTGCTGGTTTCGGGGTAAATGCACAGAAGGCTGGGAGGTGGAACAGCACACCCACAGGCAGGTCACTCTACATCCCACTGGATGGAGTCTTAAATTCCACCTCACGTTTGTGATTAATGGTATAGTTTTCAAGATGATGCTGGTTTCAGTACCACCTCAAAGGAACTCACTCATTGCAATGCTTAAACTGACCTGATCACAAGCTTGGAAAATAAAATTAGGAATTTAAGGCAGGTTCTGGCTCAGTGACTTGGTACCCCAACATTAAATGTCGCAGACGCTGGGTTTTGCCTGCTTATGCTGTGTGCAGTGGAATAACAAACTTGCAGCCAAAAGGGGAGTGGTATTTAATTCCCACTTCCTGAAACACTTGCCGGGGAAGGCCTATGTCACAAAGGTAGACACGGCCAGCTCTCTCAGGTAGTGGAAGAGGAAGCCCCAAGGACAGGGACCACTTAGCCTCTACCGCCTGCTCCTGCCCGTTCACTGGAGGATCTATACTCAGCACAGGAGCCCGGTTTTGGTTGGCCCAGTCAGCAGCAGCCCGGTACCACGGCTGGTCCCTCAGGAAAGTGTTTTCGTGGGAGTCGAGGCAGTTTATGACTAGGTCCACTGGGGTATCTGGCAAGTCTGAGAAAACGCAAACCACAGAAACTCTGGTGACATAAGGTTCCTTAAACTGGCAATGATTATATTCTCAAAAATAAATATTAACTAAGTGTGTACTGATGCACATATGCAATTCATAATCCTAAAAGGCATCATTATTCAGTTGACCATCCCACAAAGTCTAAGATGCAGGTCTGAAGTATGCAATTAGGAATATAAACACCTAGTCCTACAAAAGACATTTTCGAATCTGAAATCAAAATTCAATTTAATAACAAAGGTTCCCAAAACTGTAACGCAGACTTAAGCTAACTCAGAAAAAGCCATTTTAGAAGGTCATGCACAATCTAATCCCTCCCACCCATTTTACTTAGCTAGGATGCAATCAGATGCCTAGATTTGGTCACTGACAGCAAATTAAAAGTTAAAAAACTGATGTTGGCTATACAGTTTTAGCTTTCCATGCCCTGTTTTAAATGCTTAATTTGGACTTTTCAATGCTGTATAAAGCTCCTTACACCCTCACCTCTGACACTGGAAACCTGTTTTCCATTCGTCTTGCCAAACAATGTTAGTTCATTGGTGATGGCTTCCAGCATCTTTACAAAATTAGGTAAGAAGAGAACAACTTCCACTTCGTGATTCGCCAAGTGGCGACCGCAGCTGATTCCCTGAGCTCCCTGTACATGTGGCCCACAAAGTAGGGCCACTGTTGGTCGCTGGTGCACATTCTTAGGGGTAAGCCTAAGAAAATAAGTTAACATGAAAGTGCATGCTGTATTAGATTATCTTTCATGGCAGTAGGTAAAACCTACATTTATTTGGACTTAGACAAGGGGTTCAAATCAATGTACACTTGTTAAACGTAATTCTGAAAAAAAAATGTAAGATGTAAACTGTATTATACACAGTTACCTGTTTGGTCCTCCAAGCAGTGTAAGTGCCATCTGGCTGGCACACACACCAGTCATCTCCAGCCTTCGCTCCAGAGACAGACCATAACTTTCTGCCACGTTTAGCAAGCGCTTGTGCAATTCATATGAAATACTGGGGACCACCAATCCCGAATCTTGGAAAACAGAAAAGGACCATGATTGACAGCATTATTTTACAATGACCAATATTGATAAAAACATTGTATTACAAAGTTTTGAAACAACTACCAGTGCTATATTCCTTCATCCCAGGCTGAGGCACTGTGATCTGTCTGTAAACAACAGGCTTGGCTTCTAGAATGTTCTCATCATGCCGGTACCGTGACGGTGTCTGTTCTGCTGGAGTGCCCCGTGACCGGGCACCGTTTCCTCGCCGATCAGATGACTCAATCTGCGAGAAGACAGCTGCTTTGTCAAAGAGAGCTAAGTTCCCCTCAAAGTCAAAGTCCTCATCAAGGACATCATCCATGCCGTCTCCAAAACATTCATCATCTTTATTCTTCATCTGGCCATTCTTTGATCCATTCTTCTTTGGAGTGGCCTGATTTGCACCCCTACTACTAGAAGACCCTGAAAGAAAGACACCCATAAATATGTTCATTATTACACTCATGAAAGTATAACATATTAAACAAAG
Organism: Brachypetersius gabonensis; assembly: GCA_037577145.1. Taxonomy (NCBI): domain Eukaryota; kingdom Metazoa; phylum Chordata; class Actinopteri; order Characiformes; family Alestidae; genus Brachypetersius; species Brachypetersius gabonensis. Next base: position 9,043,098 of record JBBJLR010000034.1, read on the forward strand.
GCAAAAAAAGAAACCATCTTGAAGATAAATATGTGTATGCTAACTAAGTGTTCGTTATTTGTGTTCCTCTAGACACTCACATGAATTGTGTCTTCGTCGAAAGCCTTTATTCTGGCCTGCCATCTCTACATGGCGCTCGCCGTAGCTCTTGGAATAGTGCTGTGAAGGAGACACCCCCCCCTCCTGGAGCCGGGATTCTGCTTTACTAGGTACTGTCACAGGAACAGTGTTGACCTGTGCACTACCTCCACCCTTATCTTTGCGTCCACCATAGCCAACTGAGGAGGAGCTTGAATCAGGAACATTCCTCTTTGTGACTCCATTGGAGCCATTACGGATTTCCAAAATTTTGAGTTCTTTGATGTCCATAGCGCTGTGAACAAGATGATTATCAGCATCACAATGCAACAAGCACATTCAAACTTGGCTGAAGTACTGAATATATGGATCTACCTGAAAGTAACCTCAGGCACTGGACACTTGACTCCATTGTGGAAAGGCTGTCTGAGAGAGATGGTTTGGCTGGTCTGATCAACTGAGGAGACCTCTCCCTGGTACACTCCTAAAGTCGCCCCGCAGTTAATTGAAACCAGGCTTCCCAACCACTCTGCTGCCATTATGTCAGATGAAATCTGAATAACATAAACAAAACCAAAAGCTTAGCAACTTCAAAGTGTGTCCAGTCATATCCTTAAATGATGGGCCTACTAGTAAACCTAGCTTACACAAACACTATAAATACTCTACACACTTATACTACACTGTTGTGTCGTACAACTTTTACTCGATTGTTAATGCTGCTCTTATTTTAGTACTGTCCACTTTGCTTCTGCAACAATGCAAATGTCTCACCTGTGGGACTAAGAAAGTGTTATTTTATTTACTCTCATCAACACCATGTTAGACTCAAAGGCCTGCACTGCTAACTTATTAGCATGCTAAACGCATCAGATAGAGCACGTTATTTCTGCCACAAATATTAACAGACAAAAAAGTAACCAAAAATGCCACCATATAAACCTGAAAAATCCACACTCATGCAAATAAAACTATGATTGTGCTTAATGAAATAGTTTTAATACCAAAGAACGAAGCTTGCTAGGTAGCAACGGTTAGCCAGCTAAGATAACGACTGCTCTATACAAGTTTCTTTTGTTCTGATGTTTTAATTGATTGGTAAGCTTATAGACGTACCTTATGTGAACAGAAGGTCCTATAAACAGAGGTACAGATGATTTTATTCAAGGGGTTTTTGGAAAATTTGAGAAACACGACTTCTCGAGTGGCTGAACTTGTAACTCCGTGTGGAGCCTCTGCTGCCCCTGCAGTCCAGGAGGACCAGAGACACCAAAAATGATTTATTTTAGTTTTCACACACCTACGAGTGGATATTGAGGTTAATATTATGATATTTATAAATAAAACCGTACATAAAAGAAAGGAGTCGTATAAATAGTCGTATAATTGTGGGGGTGTTATGTATGTGCGGTGTATCCGGTTGTGATATTTCCATCACATGACAACACAATAACAAAGATGTCTGCCTGCTCCCTGCATTAAAACCACTCAAAATTCTGTTTAAAAGATTATTCACATTTCTTCAACTGCATTTACGGAATTACGCCTACAGTTCCTAATCAAGGAAGCCAATCAGGTAAAGAGAGTCTCTTTAGTTTTTATCCGACTGTCCAAGAAGCAGCATCTTCATTATTCATCCTATTGACAAAAATATTGGGACAGACCTAATTTTCAGGGTTTGGGCTAGGTCCCTTACTTCCAGTGAAGGGCGACCTTAATGCTTCAGGACACTAAGACAACGCCATGCTTCCAACTTTGCGGACACGGTTTGGGGAAGAACCTTTTCTATTCCAGCATGACTGTGTCCCAGTGCACAGAGCAAGCTCCAGAAAGACATGGTAGGATGAGTTCGCTGTGGAAGCACTTCCGAGTAACGTGGAAGCTGTTATAGCTGAAAATCGGGGGCCAACTCCATATTAAAGTCTGTTTTTGAATGCAGTGTCATTACAGTCCTTGATCACGCGTCCCAATACTTTTGTTCATATAGTGTAACTTAGTCAAATTACTCACAGTGTTTGGTAATGCAAACCAGGTGCTCAACGTGTTTGTCAGTCACACAAGGTTATAAAATGAATTGATTACGAATATGTCATTTTTACCATACAGTACATAGAAAAACGAAATTACGTTCCTCCAGGACCGTGGTGCAACAAGAGAGCAGAGCAGAACAGAACAGAACAGAAAACAAGACCATAAGTGCAAACAGGACAGGACAAAAGAGCAACAACACAACTAAACGAGACAGGACAAGACAATGTTCTGTGCAACTGACAATGGCTACATTGAGGATAAATACAGTATTTTGGCTGGTACTGTATTCAAGCAGCAGAGATGGGCAAAGACGCAGAAATTCAGAGCATTGGGGTGCAATAGAAAATTTTGTGTTTTACATTACTTTTAAAAAGTTAGAAGACATATGTTGGTCTTTTGGAATTGAAAGTAAAATAGTTACATTTATCACTGGTTCCAGTGTACAATGCATGATTTCACATCAGATCCATCTTTGTTTACACCTCATCAACAGACAGTCCTGTACAAAAGGTACTTATCCAACTTGTTTAAAGCCTTCTTTTCTCAGTGTGTGATAAAGTGTCATTCTGCTAGCAAAGTTAACTCTAAAGTAAATATAGATACACAAAAAACAGTAAAAAGCATTAGGATTTGTTTTGTTTGAGAAAAAGGTTGATATTGTGTGAGCTGGTGAGGAGAACACAGGTTCAGTTACAGATTTCTCTTTAGTTCCTACGACCTTTGTTTGCATTTATGAAATTCCATCAGCAGCAGCATTACTACAAGTAATACTGGGCTTTCACAAGGAACACAAGGATGTATTGTATATAAAGCATTATTTACTGTATAATATAATTTGTATTTTATTATTTTACTTAGTATATATAGTTAAATTTAGTATATAATAATGTACAACATATAATCATTGTACAATTTAATATATA
>JBBJLR010000034.1:9058915-9086462 GCA_037577145.1 Brachypetersius gabonensis
TTCACCTTTTGAATGGAATCACTGAAATAAATCAACTTTGTCATGATATTCTAATTTTATGACCAGCACCTGTATATTGTATATTCTTGTCTTTGTGTGTGTGTGTGTGCAGTCAAAGCAAAAGCAGTTTTCTGATTCATAAAATGAGGCCGTTTTATGAACATATAGTCAGTGATTTCTGTTCCGTTCTGTTGCAGGTCAGTCTTCTTGATGACCATGTGAACAGCCAAACACATCTACTCTCTGAGAACAACGAGCACTAGCGTCCCTGTCCTGGTCCTTGTCAATCCAAGACTCAAGCACACCAACAAACCCAGCTGTATTATCCACTTCATTGGCAATTGGTCTATTGTGAAGGGCCGTCTCCAACAAGCACATGACTGTAACTAAGACTGTAAACAAACAAATATTGATTGTTCGTCACCAACAGCACAATTTGTCATTTTTGCCTGGCTTAGGATGATGCGTTCATTAGAAACTGGCTTAATCATAATTCATTAGTTTGTTTACACTCCATTTCCACTCTCCGCATTGTAGTGGAGGTATGCGGCATCTTTCATTTATTTATTACATGCAGTTCTAGTTATTGCGTTTGTGAAAGGCAGCTCTTTCATCTCAAAAGTAACCTGAGGACATGTCTCAAAATAGGCATCGCCACAGCATGGTTTACTTTTACTTACAACCACATTCTTCTTTCAATCTAGTACCTACGACTGACCTACATGAGCATGACCTTCCAGAAATATGAGGAGTTTCATAGAAGCTTAATTTAAAAAAAAAATCAGGTGTTATTAATCAGGAAAAATCCAGAAGACCTAATGAGTCATGGCAGTATTACTTGCATTGGAGTCACAACTAACTTTAGTTAGTTAGGGGAGAGGGTTTTTTTTTTTTTTTAGATGAACCCTGTCTCCTTGATCATGTCTTGATGTTTATTTTTCACCTAAATTATCTCGTTGAGATGACAGCTGTTAAATCTGCAGATGAGATGCAGAAAAACAACCCGTGTCAAAGCGAATCACTTGTGTGTTTACAGTTAGCTGACAGAAAATATTTGTAGACTGCAGATGGTGGATGATACCTTAATTACATCCATAAAAGACCTGATGTAACAGTAATGCAAACGTACACAGTGTCAAATGTATACATCGCCTGGAACACATTTGTGATTTGTTTTCTGCTTGAAAGGTTTACTTTTTTAAACTTAATTTGGTTGATTTTGCAAAACTGGAATAAAAGAGGGCAGATTCATATTAAACAGGCACATGTTATTGATGTGTGTGTAGCTAAATTCAACAGGTTATTTAAACAAAAGGGGGTTTGCTTTGTATTGCCATTATTTGAATTCCAAAAACCTTAAATGGTTGAGCCACTGAGGACCCCGATATCATGTCCGACCTGTTTAAATGCATACATACAAGTTGAACAGGTCTATCCAAACACAAACCACCATTATGGTTAAACCAATAAAATCTACCTTAGAAGGAGAAGACACTCAAAAACCTAAACAGAAACCACAACCATAAAAATGACTCAAGTGCATGTCTTCAAGGGTGTTTTCACAGTTTATTTAAAATGCAGAAGTGACAATAATTAACATTTTATGATTGAATCATACCACCTAAAACTATTGCACTATTATCAATAGAATCTAAAATTTAAATGTAACATTTTTTAGCAGGTCTTAATATCTTATTAGCTTTTTAAGTTCATCCATAGTTCAGACAAACTTCATATGGACCTATAAGTCAGGCTGGCGCTAAATCATTTAGTACTGCTAAACTGATCAAACTGTATTTTCATGCATCAGCTGAAAAAGATCTCCCGAACAAGTTTCAGGGCTTCAGGATCGCGATCAAGCTTTGTCCTCTGACCGTTATCCTCAAGTTCAGGTTCCTTCTCTAAACCATGTGAATGAGTGGGCCGGTGGTCACCAGCACTGTCTGACCTTCTACTTAATCGTTCCTTTGCTGCACAAGTGATGTATGGCCCTGTCTCCTGCTCAGCAATGTCCACATCTGAGTCCGATACACAAGTCCTCTCCTGGGCACCTGAGTCTGGCTCTTCTTCCGTATCTGTCTCAGGGATAATACTCACTTCTGTGGCTGCCACTGGACAAGCAGCATCACACTGTCAAGAAGAGACGCAAGAGAGCAACGCTAAGATTAACGATTGCAGAGTTCAGAATCACAACAAAATTAAAAATGCACCATATTGTGTTATGACTCTCAGGGTCTCTTTGAAGGACCTGTTTCTTTGGTTTTCTGTCTGGCTACAGCAGGGAGCACCGCTTCTATATAAAGAGGCTATTCTAAACAGCTATGTTCTAGTAACGGATAGTTCTGATCTTTTTCCTGACGCAGATCTTTGAATCTCCTTCAGAACAATTCTATTTTCAAAGCATTTGTTCATTTTATTTATTGGTATTAGTGTGGTGCAGTAGCCATAATAAAACATTTAAACAGATCATTTCAAATGTGTTTTCACATCTCGATGATTGTACGGCATTCTCTGTGTGGAAAACCCGCAAGTTCACTTTAGTTAAGGTCTTTTGGACCATAGCCTTTACAGTAATATTACTGACTGATTACTTCATTAGGCCTATTAATTAAAAAAAACTTCATTCTATAATAGTTAGGGATAATAGGAATTCATTCAATAGCGATTCATTCTATAATAGTTACCTGTAATATTGATTGTGCATGCGTGACCCAGGGACATATGGATGAAACGCAATGAAGTGACTCGTTACTCCAGATAACGAGAAATTTCACAAACATGCCACTGTTATTCACTGTGATGTTCACTGCATGCTGCTTGTATCAGTATGCTGTAGTACCTGGTATTAAACAATGATCATCATGTACTAATGTGACTAAACTCAACCAGCATCTGGCACTGAGAGAATCGACCCCAAAACCTGCCTCATTTTCCAAGCTTTTGCACCTTTATTTACGGGATGCAGTGTAAATGTAAAGTGTACATGTGTCATACATGAACACACCACAGCACATCACAGTGTGAACAGCACAAAACTCTTCTCTGTATTTAACCCAATTCACCAAGTGAAGCAGCGGGCAGCCAGGAACACAGTGCCCAGATTGCAGTGTGGTGGGGGGGGTGATCCCTTGCTCAAGCGTACCTCAGTGGTACCACTGGCAGCCCTGGGATTCAAACTCACGATCTTCTGACTGCAGGGACAGCTCCCTCACAAACATAGCTCTAGTGAATTACTAGTGAATGCTGTAAACGTAAATAATTTGGCCAGATTAGTGCTTCATCTGCGCATCTTTGGCATAATGGAAAAATTATATTTAAATGCATGATAATCTTGGTTCCATTCAAGTAGTGTGTGGTATGTATCTGAAACAGCCATGGAGTGGTTTCCTGCTTCATTGCACAAGAGACGGACTGACTTCTGGCCAGAATAAATACAATTTTTATGTCAAGTAGATTTTGTCATTTCTACCATATACACAGTACACAGTAAAAATGAAACACTGCTACTCCAGGACCATGGTGCAACACAAGGGCAATAACACAACTAAACAAAACAAGACAATGTTCAGTGCAAATGACAATGGCTACATCGGGTATAAGTATATAACCTGCCTTTTCAGCCTTTGATTCACATCAATTGTAATCAGTAAGAAGTTTTCCATCCCATAAATAAACTGCCCACTGTCTTATATGTGCATTCCCCACTGATTTAAAAAAGACTGATAAGGTGATCATATTTTCTTAGGTCAGGCTTTTACTTTTCCTCTACATCTTCCTATACTACATTTAAAAAATGTCTTTCATAATGGGCCTCTCCAGTCAGTCCACTTTAAGTAGGGGAAAGTGAATGTATTAACAAGTGAAGCGCAGCATGTTTACACTGCAGAACCTATGTGATTTTAAAACACAATGCTTACAATATGGACAAAAGTATTGGGGTGCCTGACCATTAAACCAACAGGACTGTAATGGCATTGCATTCAAATACTTTTATATGGAGTTGGTCCCTCCTTTGCAACTATAACTGCTTCCACTTTTCTTGGAAGGCTTTCCACAAGATTTTGGAGTTTGCCCATTCATTCTGTAGAGCATGAGGTCAGACACTGATGTTGAACAAGAGGATCTGGCTCACAATCTCCGCTCCAGTTCATCCCAAAGGTGTTGGAGCGGGTTGAGGTCAGGGGTCTGTGCGGCCAGTGAAGATCTTCCTCACCAAACTCATCCAGCCATGTCTTTATAAAGCTTGCTTTGTGCACTAGAGCACAGTCATGCTGGAATAGAAAAGGTTCTTCCCCAAACTGTGTCCACAAAGTTGGAAGCATGCTGTTGTCTAAAACATCTTGGTATGCTTGGAATTAAGACTGCTCTTCACTGGAAGTAAGGGGCCTAGCCCAAACGCTTAAAAATTGGTGTGTCCCAATACTTTTGTCCATACAGTGTATTTCTGTGATGCTATTTGCAGTAATCAGATCAGATCTGTGGGTCTGTGCCTTTTCCACCACATCTCTGCTGGTTGCTATAGTAACAACCTAGCAACATTTTTATCCCCAGCCTTTGATGTCCATGAGTGTGGCGTCAAAATAAAGAAAAAATTAAAACACGTGCAGCAGTTGTTTTTACTTCTTATGATTCTGTGCATAGTGAAGTCCTGGACCGCATGTGTGAACAGAAAATAAGACTTTAAAGGAGAAAACCTACCTTCTGTAAAACACTGAGGGCTGTTTCCAGGAGCTCGTGTTCATTCATCCAGTACAGCATGATCCTAGAAACAGGAATGCCAGCAAATAACAACTTATATACTGTACAAGACCGATGTGAGACCAGCTATGTTTTCTGGTTTGATGGTTTGGAAACAGTAGCACAGACTGATAAGTTGAAGTGAAAATGTTTTTCATTTAGATTTGCATTGGGAGCGATGAGTGTAGAGTTTATTATAGGGACAGCTCAAGGTGGACATTTTGGAGGAAAGGTCAGAGCTGAGATTGCGTTGGTTAGGAGAGGAGAGAGTCTGAGTGTGTTGGGAGAGGGATGCTGAGGATGGAACTGCAGTGAAGAAGAAAAGCGGAAGGTCTAGTAGTAGGTTTCTGGATGTGGTGAGGGAGGACATGCAGGCAGTTTGTATGAGAGGAGGAGGATGCAGAGGATAGATGACCCCTAATCAGGAGCAGCTGAAAGTAGTTGTTGTAAATCGATTTTAAAAAGCGTTTAGTTTGGTTCCAAAAGCACAGTATATATAAAAAAAGAAAGGCAGAAATCAGCTGGTTAATCGTGAAGCTTGCTCGCACAACCTAATTTACCTCTCTGGGCACTTTTTCCTTGGACTTTTCTTTAAGGCTGGTTCAGATCTCTTGGTGCTCCTGAGAGGTTCCTCTCTGCGCCTGTCTGGATCACACGCAGCCATCCAGGAGGGGAGCCTGCGCTTCTCAGACATTCTTCTGGTGAAGCTTTATAAACTACATGGGCGTCACACACTAATCTCCGACTTGTGCAGCGCTGCACACATCATTCTGCGCGTGTCTTGTGGCTGAAAACGCATCTGTCCAGGAGGAACGTGGTTTCACTTCACTGTGTGCTGTGTATGTGGCTGAAATTACAATATCCACCTATTTCACATTTTGGAGTGTCGACCAGTGCTCCTCTCACTCCATGACTGAACAGACAACGGTGCCACGAGCGCCACGTGCGGTGTGGAGCACCAGCCGGGAGAGAGGGATGATCACTTCTGCACAGATTCACTTTCAGGGTATGTTTTCTACCATAGTTCACGTGTAGTATGATGATGAGAATGAAGATGATGATGAAGAAGAAGATGGTGATGACGGGGGGGTGGATGCCAATTTCTGCACAGACTCTCTGCCCTCTCTTTCAGGGTCAGATTTTCTACCATAGATCACCTGTGGGATACTGAAAACAATAATTATTATTATAATTATTATTTGAGCAGCTGGTGACCTGGTGCTTAGAGAGCTGTCCCTGAAATCCAAAGGTCGAGGCTTTGAATCCCAGAACTGCCAACGGCACAACTGAGGTACCCTTGAGCAGGGTACCGTCCCGACACACTGCTCCACAGGCAGAGTTCCCAAACTGCCCGTTCACACTGTGTGCTGTGGTGTATTTACATATGACAAACAGATGCATTATTATTTTTATTCTAAGAAACAACTGCATAAAGCGATACAGATTTTATCGCGATTATACTGAAAGGAAAATCACCAGGGTTAGACTTAGGGTGCTAAGGGTGGGTTTCCCAGACAGAGATTAAACCTAGTCTTGGATTATGTAACACTGTTCAATAGATTTTCCATTGAAAAGAGGAGACTTAATTACAGTCTAGGAAATTGACCTTGAACATCGAAAAAATGCCCCTTCTAATTAGTGAAATCAGCCACCCACACGTTCATTTGTGATTACACAGCTTTATAATCTGTTGAAAACCACTGACCAGTTGAATGGAGCAAACCAAAGGTCGCCATTCCCGTTACCCAGAGGGGCCTAATCCCCCCAGCCGAACTTTCCTGAAGCTTAAATCCAAGCAGTAGATCTAAAAATGTTGCTCACACTGCAAAAACACATTGTAAAAAGTAAAATAAAACAAAACAAGAGGTACACGAACAAAGCAAAATTACCTGCCATAATGTGAAAAATTCACTTGTTTCTTAATACAAGAAATAAAAAATCTAAAAATTAGTTCATTTATCTTACATAGTCAAGTCTATGATTTCAATATTTTTTGGCTTGTCAAGATTTTATTTCTTGCAGTGTACTAAAGATAATCACTTCAAAGAGCTCAAAAATACAACTCAATTCTGAGCAATTCTTTTATTTCGATGCCTTTCAGTACCTTAAACAGGTCCTCACACTCATGAGCATAATGAGTACTATAAAATGGAATACTTTACACCATGTCAAGAGTTTATTTGACAGTATTTCAGAATATCATACAGGTAAACAAGAGTTTAGCAAAATTTAATATATCCGCACTGTTGCATTTCATAAAAATATTTGATCACTTAAGTCTTTGAAACTATCAATAATACATTAAACCATATTTATAGGAGTACAGCTGTACAAGGTAAATACACATCTAACACTACACAGTAATATCGATCTGAAATGGGCCCCTTGAATGTGCCATCTTTCACAGATTCAATATTTTCTTTAGTAATATAAAATGTTTTTTTTTTGTTGGTTTTTTTTTTTGTTTTCCATTTTTATTCCCCCACAACAGGCAGGATACAGCTTCAACAGTAAAAGCTAGAGCTGTGCAATAGATGCTTTTTTCTTTCTCTTCCTATATCTCCTCATGTAAACAGCAAATAAATCTAGCACGCTGCACCCACTCGTGACGATCAGTAACCGGTAAAAATGCATGTGCTAGATACAAAACAAGCAGGGCCTCATGAACAGGAAACATTTGTCATTGTGGCGGATTATACCGTTTTATTTTCCCGCCCCTTCAAAGAATCTGCCGCATTCAAACTGATATGTGATTTGATGTGATTTGCATTCTTCGCATCTTTTGTTAGTTACATTCTCCATACTTCGGGACTGAATCGGGTTGGCACAGCTGTCAGGCTGGGAGAAAAGCAGCAGAGGCCTGTCGTACTTTAAGCTGATCGCACTGTGCGTGAAGGCAAAACAGAGAGAAATGTCTTCCAGAATCGGTTCATGGCACAAGGTCTTCCTTTACAAAAAAGCCCCTGTCACCATCACTCTGCCACACAATATACTTTCTCCTTCCTGCTAGGCCTTGAGCATCAGTGAGACAGAAGATGGTAACTGATATCAGACTCAGGAATGCTGGTTCATAGTTCAAAGTCTGGGTGACGAAGACATAGCTGCAGGTCGAGCCAGGCGTCTATAAATAGCTTGGACTCATTCGAGAGCACCAGCATGAACAGAAAAGGCCAGGGCAGCCACAGATTCTTTTTGACACTCCTGTCTTTTCTTTAGAGTATATTAATTAGTTCTGTGCCGAAGATCATGTTGAATGGTAGAGTAGGTATCATGCACTCTCTAATTAAGATGACCTTTTGAATTGTAATGCATCTTAATTCTGCGATGCTTTAAGGAACTGGACTCTAGTATCTGCTGGTTTGGCGACTCTAAAAGAAGACACTTTGCTGGATAACTGATGTGGCGTGCTACCACTCTAGGCTTTTGACACAGATCTTGTACTACAAATATGATTCTCTTGCACTGTAAAGCTGGTTTAACTTTAGAAAAGTAACCTGGCTGCCTTAAAATGTTGAGCTTCTAATAGTAAGGTAACAGAACAATCGATGGGTTACATTCTTATTATTTGAAGCTCAGTAAAATCTCTAGGCCTGGGCAATATGGCAACATTTATGATCCGCATAGTATGCTTTTTGTCATTATGGAACGCGACTAACTGCATGTATGACATACAGAGAGAACATAATTAGTCTTATTCAACTGAAACTTGTGTTAAACATTAAATAAAAATCATTTTATTTTCATGAGACCAATGTATATTGAGATTTTGGTTAAAATATCCACTATGGCTTCATAATCACAGTTTAAAAAGTCTATGTCACTTGTATTTTAGGTAAAATCCATGCATAAAATGCAGCCAGATCAGAAACTGCTTGTCGAATACCAACAAGCTCTCTTTAACTGGTTTACATCATTTCTAGAACTGGATTTATGCTGCCAACACTAGAGTAGGATAACAGAAAGCAAACAAGCAAAAGGGTAACACTAAAATAATAAAAGACAGACCTTCAAGCCATCCTAACAAAGACTGTTTACATTTTTTATTTACTCTCAAGTTTCTATCAGGTTAGGAGGCACTGCTGGTTCTTAGTTTGTCAGTTTCAACTCAGATGTCAGATCAAATATTGAGATTCGTGTCATGTTTTGTGAGCAGTATTGTGACATGTTTGCCATATTGCCATCCTTTATTTTTAAGGCACCCAGGCTAATTTGGTTTTAAAAATGTATCCTCTTTTTTTATATAATCAATGTTTAAAGAAAATAAGAAGGGTCTGCACAGGAAGTGCTTTCACTGCGAGAAGGTATGGATAGAGTATGTTAGGTCACTGCAGTTTTGTCTGTTACATATAGCTTCTACAGTTGCTCCATAGTAATACAGCCACCAGTCGGAACCCTGATATTACAAATTGCTCAAATCTGCTATGATTCCTTGCCTGTAGCGATGTATACTTTTAACAATGTTTGAACCCAATTGTTCTTTAGCTGCATGTTTTAACAAAATATTAAAAAAATAAAAGAAAAAAAATTCTAAGCTTGGTCACAACCCGACCGGATCCACTTAAATTTTCTCCGTTGTTTCGATGGCCAACAAATTATAACCGTACCCATTCCTGCCAGTAAGGCACTCTGCCCCATACAACTGGGTCCCACTCCATCCACCCTCAGCTATAGCCCCAATACTCAGAGGCAAACCCCTTCTCGTCCCCTCGAGTTAAGACTCTTCACTAACTCCCATAGTCTCAAGTAGCACAGTTTGAACAAAGCAATCATTCGCTTTCCCACTGTCTGGATGTAATCTCACCCGCATTGCTTCCACTTATCAAGGTCCCATCAAATTAGCTCCCTTAAGGGGAAGGAAACGAGGAAGGGCTGCTCGTAAGGATTGGGAAGGGGCCCCAGCCCCACAGTGGTGTGGTTCATGAAGCACAGTACAGGGAGAATGAGGCTAAAATGACACACTAAGGAATCCTGCAAGTAGACTGGTAAGTAGGTTTGGTACCATCCACAGTCAAGATAATACTGAGTTACAAAAATTCCGGCTTCATAAATGAACTGCATTTGATAGCAATATAATGTAGTACCACATGTTCCATAGCATCAGAGATACTATTATAGATGGCAATAGCTACAAGTCTTTATGATTGGGGTGCTGTCTGATATGTTTAATATGATGTTTTATCCCTCGATTCTCCTCTCTCTGAAGTGTTATTTAAAAAAAAGAAGAAAAATTACCATTCCACCTTGACAGCTTTCTATACCATATGCTCCATCAGAAAAGCTCTACGACGGTTCTCTTTACCTCCTTTTAGCTTTACCTTCATATCAGTGCACATCAGAAGGTCTATGGTGGATTCACATGGACAAATAATGAAACACAATACTCATGTAATACTTGAGTTCATCGCGGATTCTTGACCACCTTAGAATCCCCCTTTCATGCTACACATAGATATTTGAATTGTCACCTTTCTTTACTGGTTGCTCCAAGCGCTCCAGGAGCCGTGACAGAAGTAACTCAAAATGATAGAAAAAAAAGAAACAAGCTCTCCATGAGAAACCAATGGAAGGGAACTGGCTCCCTCTCAGATGGTGGGTAGAACAGAATGAGGGAGGATCCAGTGGGCAGAAAGACCAGACGTGAAGCGTCCAGTCTGGTCTTCTTGGACAGCGCCTCTTCTCTGGATCCAGAATCAAACTGTAGCATGTCTGTGCAAGCCAGGCTGTTAGAGCTGCAATTAAATCTGGCCTGGTAACACAGCAGTTTTTTCCTCATCATTAAAAAAATAGCCTGGATACCAAAGAACCGCGATCGCTATCGGGATGCAATCCTTCATCCTTGGACGTCATGTCTGTCACATGCTGTTTGCACTCATAGCTCCCCCTTGTCCTCCCCTTGTTCTTGCCTTCCTGTCTGGGTGCCACTTTTAAGCACAGCTCTTTTGGATGGACCTGCCACCCCTTCTCTGTGTGCAACTCCACAAAGCTGGTGGGACCGAGTGAAGCTGGCCTCCAGGGAGCACCTTGTCTGGTCCAGGACCTGTCATCCAGTGCCTATGAGGGGGGCCGGCGGAGCAGAGGCTGGGTGAGATGATGGGCGATGGTGAAGGGCGTTGAGTCGCGCTAGTGAGGCGACACTATTTTCTGCAAGGCAGGGGAGGCTGGAGGGACAGAACTCCAGAGGGCGGTACCGTCTAGTGGAAAACACACCATGACAGTTAATGACCTATAAAATCTTAAAGGGACAGCTAAGCTAAACAGTGTTAATCTGGTTCCCAAATGATGGCAGTATTATTGCCCAAACTGTGATGATAAGCTTCATGTGTGTCTAATCCAAACTAATCATGTTTTGTGGTTGCCAGGTTTAAATAGTTTATCTGAATTATCCTCAAGGGAACAATGTAATAGGTCTGTAAGCGAAGGGAGTACCTACACTAAAACACAAAACTGAATCCCAGATGAACCTGTGTCTCAGACCTGACAACACATAATAAATACCAGTACTAAGCCCATTGGCAAGGCCTCATAATATAGGCTTAAAACAATCACATTGAACAGACATGACTTTAGACAGTGTTTCTTACTGACTAACAGACTGACTGACAGCAAATTATGTCTGAGCGAATTATGTCTGTTTTTTAAACAATAGCCACTACTACACTAAGAAGAGTCTTTGTGTATATTTGTACTGTTTCAGTAAGGTGGCTTGATTTACTCATCACTTTTGTATCAGTATTAATAGTAATAGTAATACTACCAGACACTACAAGTTAGTTAATTAAACTATAAATTTTTCACCTCATACATACATTTTTATATGTATCACATACACATGACATATGCCATGCAACCAACAGTGGTCCAACAAAACTAGACTGGCCAAGTATTGTGGATAAGAAAGAATAAATGGAAGTAGAATAAGAGAAACAAGCAATGTGCCACAAACCGTGTCTTTAGAATGTCCCATTATGAAGAAATAGGGAGAGGCAAGAGTGTCGGTTTTCATGCACATGGAAAGATTGGAAGGTACCATTCCTAAAAGATAGGGAGTAAATATCTAGACCATCATTAGCATTAGAACAGAAGCAGAGAAAAAGAGAAAAAAGAACAGGTGCTACTACAAGCAGTATTAGAACAGAGGGGTACAAACTAATGCCTTATCTCTACTGGCCAGGTTTCAGTAAGGCCACTGGTTGGCTGCTGATTTTCGAGCATCTTCATTGTCATTAGACTCTTGCTGAAACACCACAGTCAGCAGGCTTCTACTTCCTGACCCAAATCGGAAGGTGTGAAAATGAAGCTGATTGGCTGCAGGCCAGAGACACGCGTGTTACCTCACACACATGCTTGATGTTCAGTGAGGCGATGGGAGTGAAGGTAGCCAAACACACTGACAATAAAAATTTCAGTCAAAAAGAAGATAGTTGGCTTTGAAAACCTCTATCTCCCCTGAGGAAATCGCCGTTATCTTTGACTTGCCTTAATTAAAGCTGTTACTAACTTTTTGAGCTGTCAGTTAAAGACACTTCAGTGTTGATGCTAACACTGTAATGCATTTTTCATTCAAAATACGGAGGCAGCCAAAACCGACACAGCAGACATGTCAAATTTACCAGACATGCCAAGTCCGTGGGCTGAGTGAACGCAGCCAGTAGTATAAGAGCATAAGATTAAAGTCTACAATACAGAGCAATACAATTTCCTAGTTTCAGACTAATGCAGATAAATATACAGATACAAGACCCCTTTATAAGACCATTTATTAATAACTTAAAAATGATTTCATGGAAACCAGCCGTTTTATACACCAAAGCCTTTACAGGCAGATCACAGTGGATTCAGATCATAACATTATATGACTGTTATATGACTTTGCTATTTTTTTGCATACAATTAATTGCATAATTAGTTACTTAGTGTATTACATTTACATTTTTTTTGCACTTTTTACACTTATTTCAGTGTCCAGAGATGGCAAAAATAAGTATTAGATTTCCCTTCTGCAACATTAACTTTTATCAAATTAAAGTAATAATAAAATTACTCTTCTACTTCATTATTTAGTGTCCCATGTTGTGGAAAAGCACATTTTCTTCATTTTTTGGAATAAAAAGCTTCAACATGTACTCCACACCACTCACTTCTTAGTCCATATATGTCATATATAGAAACTAAGCCCAATTTTAATTGACATAGTTGTGGGAACAGAGGTAATTTACATGAGTCTTAGAACATAGGTTCAACAAAACACAGGATCTGGGAGTTTTTAAGTTTAGAATATACACTTTCAAGAGTTTCTGCTTCAATTGAGAAATAATATTATAGTACAATATGGTTTCATCATCTAACTTGGACCTTGAAAGGTTATACTCTTCGGTAATGTGCTTAGTTAAAAACTGTTGTGTTAATATAAACAGGGAAATACGCACCGTATTCGGGCACCTGTCCTGTACCCCGTTTCAGCAGCAGACGCACCCTTCGGCCACCTGCCTTGATAAGCTCGATGGCACGGGCATGACTCATGTCCCTCGTGCTCTCACCATTTATCTCTATAATCTGATCACCCACCTATACACACACACACACACACACACACACACACACACACACACATACAGACCATGCATATGAGAAAGGCTCAGGAGAAAATGTCTCCCTCAGATATCACATTCTGTCACCAAGCAAGTGTTCTACTGCTCCCATGCTGTCTGCAAATAAATTACATTGTCTAAATTCATTTAGTGCAAGCATCCATGTTCGGGTCTATATTCCAGAACACAGCCTGGGGTCAGACTGGTACAGTCTGCTCCAGCCATAACTGAGTCTGGCAGGCAGGCTGCTGGAACACACACTCAACCATTTTGCAGCAGTGAGGGGAACTATGTGTTGGAACTGACCCTCATCCTGCCGTTACGGATGGCAGGACCGTCCTCAGCCAGCCGCAGCACAAATAGGTCCATCTTGTACTCTCTGCCTCCTCTAATGCTAAAACCAAAGCCCTTCACACTCTTCTCCAGCTCCACAGTGAAGTAGTCATAGTCCTGCACAGAAAATGCACATACAGGCCCAGTCATCATACTGGTGATTTCTTCTTTACCATTATTACCCCACTACATTAAGACCACACCATTGACCAATAACCTCACCAATAACGTGGTCAGTCGGTTTACTGGTGTCAGAGAAAATGACAAGAATGCAAAAAAAAGGGCAAATATGCACGCATTAGTGTGACCACTATATTTAAGTAAGTTTATGTTTTTATTCCATGTTGAATTGGAATTTTACACTATATAATGACATTCCTCATAAATTTGACTGTGATTTAGTTGATTTAGCATCCACTCATATCACTCGCAGAGACAGTCCGTAATGAAAAACAGAGTATATCAGCGTTAATATTGCCATGATATCATAAGCATTTCGTACATCATTAGCGAGGAAAGACTGTCAAACTGACACTGTATTAGAGTTCTGTCTTAATTTGGTCCCATTAGCCGCTGATGCTCAAAGTATCTGCCATAACAGACGGACACCTCTGACATGAGGTAGACTGTACAGATTGTTGAGATGACAGTCACCATCTGCAGACGTCCAATACAGCAGAACAGGCTGAACTGGTACATCTGAACACCACACGTCTTCGTGGTTAAAATAACAAAAAGACTTAAAATGTGCTAAAAAAATAATGTACAACAAACTTTCTATGAGGAGAAAGTTTTGAACCCTGCACTGTTATTTATTTGTATAAAGTCTTAACATATTAAATGACACCATTAATCTGATTTAGT
Source organism: Brachypetersius gabonensis (assembly GCA_037577145.1). Taxonomy (NCBI): domain Eukaryota; kingdom Metazoa; phylum Chordata; class Actinopteri; order Characiformes; family Alestidae; genus Brachypetersius; species Brachypetersius gabonensis. Next base: position 9,073,438 of record JBBJLR010000034.1, read on the forward strand.
TTGCTGCTTTTGTCAAGTTCAATTCAATTCAGTTCTGCCCTTTGATGGACTGGTGACTTGTCCGGGGTGTTTCTCTGCCCTGTGAGCACTGGGATAGGCGCCAACATCCCCTCGCGACTCTGTTTAGGATAAGCAGCTGAGATAATTAATGAACTCAGTTCTGTCTGAGTTTCCAAATTTGGTGTAACAGCTGAGGCATTACAGGAAATTTATAAAATTTTGTATACCTGCAATTTGTTTCGTATGGAGCTTATAACACATTGGGATTTGTGGTCCTACCTGTGGCCTGTAATCTGGGACCGAATGTTGTCTGTAGTCGATAAGAGGAGGCGGATGTCTGTAGTCCATAGTGGGAGGCTGTCTGTAGTCTGCTACAGGTGGATGTCTGTAGTCCACAGGAGGCTGTCTGTAGTCCGTGTACGGAGGCTGGCAGATGTCTGGTTTAACGTCCTGTCTGGCTTTCACCTCTGACCTGCAGATACCAACATGTTCCAATTAGAAGAATGGGGGGTGAGGGTAGGGTAGGATACTTGCTTCTGGACCAAGAGGTCATGGGTTCGATTTCTACCTTCAGTATACCATCAGTTTGTTCCTGAGCAAGACCTTTAACCCCAAGTTGCTCCAGAAAGACTGTTCTATCTGTAGTTAGGGAATGTAAGTCGCTTTTGACAAAAGCGTCTGCTACTTGCTGTAAATGCCTTTCTAATAACAAATCACACGTGGCTGTTCACTGTAAGACTCTGACGTACAGTTAAATGTATGTATTATTTCATCCGGATATTCTTTATTCGTCTTTGACTCCCTCTAGTTAGTATTTCAGGTTTTTTCGTGTTATAGATCAAAACGCAGCCATCAAGGAGCATTTTCACAATTGTAGATAGTACATTAACATGAGCTCTGGGAAAACTGTCTTCTTCTGTCTTTGAGCAAGAGACAAGTTTGCCAAGTCTCACCTCCCGTCTTTCACAATGCATGAATCAGAGCAGACCTGAGCCGAGTTTCACTGTAAGACTTACGGAGGGCTCCCTGGGCAGAGAGGCATGTTTTATTGAGCAGATATCCACAGGTAAATAATTCAGAATGACAAGTTAAGCAACGTTACACAAGAGAGAGAGACGGAGAAGTGTGGCTTGCTTCGGGCAAACCTTTTCACCACCTCGGGCCTTGTGGTTCAAGCCAGAGATTTGTGCAAATAAATTTGCACACACCAGTAGACAAATAACACACTGGTCTCCTGGTGTAACTAATGCCTCTTGGACTAATCTTTTCCAGCCCAAAGAACAACAGGAGCCGAGCAGGCGAAGCTAAGCCATTTTCAATCCCACAGTCTGTGTGAAGGTAGGAGGTCAGTACGAAAAGTTAAATCTCACATTTCAGGCAGTAAAACTTTGCTTTGAAATTTGTTTCTAAAGGTTCCCTCTAACCGCCTCAAATGTAAAAGTGAATATTACAGATGCGGGATGCGGGTTGTTGAAAAAACTGACGTCCACAAGTTTACTTAAGGACAAATAGGCCCTATGGTGCTCTACAATGAACATTTGACACACAAACATTGTGACAGCTTACAAAAGACTATAGGAAGCATTAGGTACAACATGCTATTGTTTCACTGCACTGAAAAGGCAAAAACCGCTTGTCGCACAGGTGGCCCGCTGAATAAAAGTGGTGCAGTGGGGTAATGTGAGAGAAAACCAAAGAAAACAGTTTGACTGGCTGATGGTTCAACTGATAGCCAATAGGTAACATAAGAATGAAACAGGTATTCATACACTTTTGTTGTTGTTCTTTTATATATTTTCAGTGCATACATCTACAAAATTCACACATGATATTTTGAAATTTGCTATATAAGTACTTGCAAATTCAAGTTTTTCAGCCTAAATCACACACACAAAAAACAATTTTCCAGCTACATTTATGTAGAGCAACTCATAGCATCCAAGTGAAAGATATGAAAGCAACTGTTAAAAAAAACCCCACTGAATCACTGAGATGCATAAAGGATCAATGCCTTTAAAAAACAGGTGTAACTAATCACCTTCTTCACTGCACACTAAGTACACAAAACTGACTTGAGACAACCTGAGATCAGCTGTAATTGTTTGGATTGGTTCAGTATTAATATTTAGAGCTTCACTTTAATCATATGCATAAGTATTTTACATCTTATGATTTTATATCATATGTCTGAATACTGTCAATTTTATCAATACTTATTCTAATGAATAGATATATTTGTTTAAATACACAAGGCCAAAGGGCATGTTGTGTGTGAATTTGCAATGGATTTATGCATTGGAAACATATCAAATAGTAAAAACAAAAGTGTTTTATTTCCCCTCGGTGCATAGGTTAAAATCACAATTAAAAATAAAGGGAGACATAGCTCAGTTATGCAACCGTGTTGATTACTGATAGACCTCCTTCACCCCTGAGTCTGTGAGACACTATACCTGCTGTCATGAAGGTAGAGCTGTGGTGGCACGGCGACTGGCACCCCACCAATGGAGCTGATCTGAACACCTGGTACAACTGGAACACCGGAAACAACCGGAACAAGAGGAACACCTGGAATTCCGGCAACAACAGTGACCCCCGAAACAACTGGAATTCCCGGGACACCGGGAACACCCTGGTCCACCACAGGGCCCCCTTGACTCATCAGCGGGCCTGACTGCACCGCCTCCAGATTGGGCTGACTCACAGACTGGCTGGCCTGAGTCATGGGAGGGCTGCTCCGTCCGCCTCCGGCACCTGGCTCCACCAGCTGGGGACTGGGCTGGGTGGTGGCCGGACTGGGATGGGGGGCTGGTGGGCTGGGGTGAACCACAGTGGGGCTCTGCTGGGTTGCTGGGCTTGACTGGGTCTGGGGGCTGTGCTTCTGAGCCACCAGAGGGCTCTGTTTTTCTGAGGTGGGGGCAGAGTGTGGGCCGCTAACATCTGTAACGAAAAGAATAACAAGTGGTGTTCAATAGGAGGCATGACATGTATTTAAATTTGAATGACATGATCCTAAATCAGTAATTCCTTTATAGCGTCTGCCAACTAAGCTACATACCAATCAGCCAAAAATTAAAACCACTGACAGGTGAGGCGAATAACACTGATTATCTTGTTACATTGACACCTGTCAAAGGGAGATATATATTAAAGTAAGGTAAAGTGGTCCCTTGCAGTCACGCATGAACACATCACACCACAGCACACAGTGTTAAAAAGGTCAGCTTCTTTCTCTGCATTAAACCCATTCACCAGGTGGGCAGCAATGGACACAGCACCTGGGGAGCAGCATGTGGGGCTGATAACTTGCTCAAGGGCACCTCAGTGGCAGTCCTGATTTTCAAACCCACAGCCTTCCAATCGCAGTGACAACTCCCCTACCACTCAGGCAACCAGCTGCCTAAGTTAGTTCTAGAAGTTGATGTGTTAGAAACAGGAAAAATGGGAGAATGTAAAGATTTAAACAAGTGCTGGAAAACTAGGTTAGACCATCTGCAGCAAATGAGCAACAGAACTGAACCATGGAGGAATGTGGCCTGGTCTGATGAGTCTCTTATTCTTTAACATCATGTAGATGGCTGGGTCCATGTACTTAGCTTGCCTGGGGAAGAGATGCCACCAGAATGCACAAAGGGAACAAGATAATGTACTGGTAGTGTGATGCTCTGGTCAATGTTCTACTGGGAATTTTTGGGTTCTGGCATTCATATGGATGTTACTTTGACACAAATCTGATCAAGTATTGGAGAGAAGTGCTGGACAATCTAGTCTGATACATGCAAACCTGACCTTGTGGAGTGCATGACTGGTCAGTGCTGGTGTAGCTGCACCATGGGGGGCTACACAATACTGTTATGTTCCAAGAACACTGCTCTCAGAACACTTTAATTCCATTTTAATCTCTGTTTAATGCTTTACCCTTAAAGAAAATGTAAAGGTAAACCCATATTCGCCTCTTTTAATTTAAATTCCCCAGTGAGATATGCAACTCAGAAGGTCGTGGGACAAAAGTATTGAGACACCGCAGTGAGGAATAACCTCTGATCTACTCAGGCTAAAAATATAAATGAGGGCTTCTTGGAAAGGTCTCCTGGAGATCAATCGACCTGTGAAGTCTGTGTGCTTGCACCACAGAGAAAGCGCGCTTGGAGCACAGGGGCTCAACCCTGGAGTGAAATTTGAAAAAAGTGCTTCTAGGTAGGCTACAGCCTGCCCGGAGTCCCCTTGTGTGAAAGCATCCAGAGCAAAAAAAAGGCACATATTACCAGTTTCCACGTTATTATGGTGAGTTCGGTTCTCAAAAAAATCAGCGTGTGACTGAATCTGTGACTCCTGATCCGTGTAAAACTGGGAGATTACTGTATTAGGCTGGTGGCATTATTGTTTTGGCTGATTGGTAAACACTGATGAAGCAGTCAATCAGAAGATTTAATGATTCAGCAGATACAATCAGTGCAAATAGTTTGTTTCCCTATTCAACAGTTTTCACTATTTTCATCTTTTGTAAGCTATCCACCTAAATACTTATTCAACCATCTACATATGCATCCATGCACATATGCATCCATCCAACTATCTATCCACTCATCTACATATGCATCCATCCATCTACCCATCTACCTATCCATCCATCCAACCATCCATACTTCCAACTATCTATCCATCCACCTATCCATCCATCCATCCATCCATCCATCCAACTATCCATCCATCCATATTTTTATTCAGTAACTGATCATCAAAAAGCTGGGTTTAATGACAATTAGGGGACACAGATATTTTGGCAACAGTGAGTATCACAGTCAGAGCCAAAAAAGGGTCCAAAGTTCAAAATAACACTTTTAGCTTTATGTATTCGACATTTTATGTTTAAGTCTTAGAAAGGCAGCAGTGGTGGCACTGATAAACCTGTAAAGTGGTTCTCTCTGACCTTCCTCAGGGATGATGTGCAGGGTGACGGTGAGGCCTGCATCTTTGATCAACTTCACAATGTCAGCGTGAGGCATGTTGATAATAGACTGACTGTTGACAGCCATGATGCGGTCGCCAACCTTCAGTTTTCCACAGCGGTCAGCCGGACTGCCTTCAATGATGCGACCAATCTTGTGTGGCACAGCTAAAATAAGGGACATAGAAAAATTTAATTTTCTAAGAAAATACCACAAACATGAGTTACAAGCAATAAGTTTTGGTGATACATTCCTTTGTGTTTATCATGAAGCCTGCATTGTTATACATGAAGAAATGTATCACCAAAACAAGTAAAGCCACATCACAGTCCAAACACTCAGTACAGAATCTTTCTTCACATTGTCATGGTACATAAATAAATAAATTAAAGAGGAGTTTCCATTCAGGATTCAAGTCCAGTTCTAACCCTAACCTTAAACTGCAAAGCCAAACATTATTCACAGAAAACCTTTTCTAGGATGAGGCGTGTAAGACCTTTTCTGCATGTAGGACACTGACCTTTAGAGTTTAGAGATTTAGAGTTTAAAGATCTCAATTTAAATCCCATAATGACTCTGGAAAAACAAAAACAAAAGCAAGTGATGAGCGATGGAGGGGGAAGAACTAACAGATTGTTGTGGTGTTCTCGGGTCGATTCAGGGAGCTGATGATGACGAAGCCGAAGCCTTCAGTCTCTTTCCGGTGGATGACTACATCAGTGGTGGGCGGCAGGTTGACTGGACACACTGCGTGGCCTCGAGGGGAACTGCTTTGATTGGCTGCTGCACCATTCTCTCCACACGGCTGGCCTGCAGGGGGCAGTAGACACAGTAAACAGTCACTGCTTTAGGTTTTAGTTTGCCAAGCAGGAAAAGCCATTTTTTTGTGTTTTGCTGCAGTTGGTGTTGACTGGGGTTCAGAAAGGCTGGGCAAAGGTGTGTCAGTTTTGCAAACCACTGTACTTAATATGCTCAAATGTTTACATGCAAGATCTGTTTGCTGTTTGGCCCTTGTCTGTTTGGCAAAAAAAAAGCTTTTTCCTAGAAAATCTTTCTTTAAATAATCAACACATAGCCAGATCAAGCTGGCAGCAGGACCCAGGATGGCCACGCTGGACACAGTCTGGTGCACGGCCCAATCAAAAACACACGCCATGATCACGACTACAAGCTGCAGCTTAAATGCACAATAACATCTAGCCACTATCAATGGGTAATAGTACTGCAAATCCATTGATATTGTAGAAATAGTTGGTTGGCTATTTTCAAGTTAGATGTCGCTGACTGTGATTCTCTCTGCTTTATGGTGCCATTGGTAGTTAGAAGAAGCCGCCTCAGTCTGCTCTCTCTTTAAACTGCTGACTTCTAGAGCAGAACATTTGCTATTTACAGAACATTAGATATTTAACAAGTGGAACTGTTCTCTAAAGCAGCTATCCAGGGGCTGTCAGGTATCTCAGTTTGCCTCAGGCGAGGGAAATACCAAGCTGCTCCTTTTACAGTACTGTGTCGCAGCATATAATAGGGGAACTTATCTATAATTGTTGTGCAATGCATTAAAACTTTGCTGACCCAATAAAGAAACACTCCAATCCATAGGCATACTTTCACATGGCTGCCTGCCCCTAGACCCCCATAAACTCCTCTAATTTAAAACCCATATAAGTTACACCCTATATGACTGAAATAACACAGGTCAACAGGTCAAAATCATCAGAGATAAGATTATGTGGGACTATTATCCTGGTTTAAAATCTGTGTTTAGATTTTCCTGCATATACGGTTTTTGTGATGAAGCAAGTTATATATTGCCTGATAGTTGGTATAACTAGCAAATAATAATCATATGCGTTTTTGAAGAAAGAGTGGTAGCTGACTGACACTGATCATTATATCTATGCCACAGTGTGGCTGGTCTGACTTCACACTGAAAATATTGAAACAGTTACTTGATTGGAGCCTGAGGTTTAATGAAAGCCACATGCAAGTCTATTACAAATCTAATATTACTCATAACTCAAAAAGTTGATGTGACTGAAAAAACTGAAAGCAGATCTGAAATCAGCATGAAAAACTGGTTTAGAAAAGTTTTGAGGTTTCTGATGATTACAAAAAAAACTATTTTTGTTGTCCTGTGTAATTAATAAGACTGAGTGTGCTGAGTATATATTTGATTCAGTGTGATGCTCTCACCTGGCTGAGGCAGGACCCTCCGTCTCACAGTAAGGGTGACTTGGCCGTTACGTGCCGCCGCGTGCATGAGGTCGATGACGTAGCGATGCGGCCTGCCTGCCACGGGCATCCTGTCCACAGACACCAGCTCATCACCCGGACGCAACCGACCGTCCCGTTCTGCAGGGCTGTTCTCGATGATCGCTCCTATAACAATCTGTTATAAGAAATAAGCCTTCATATTAACCCCTATACCTCTGGACTTATTATCCAGTTATTCATCCTCAGGCTAATAATCTAGTACCGTCTGCTGCTGGAACAAACTGCCTGTCAATATCAGATCTGAACCAACTGTAGCCAGTTTTAAAAAACTGCACTATTCTCCTGCACCTTTTTAAAATAGCAGCACATCCACTGCACTTTCAATCTTCTTCTATTGATTTTTTAGGTATTATTTTATTTCTTCTGTTCGTTTACTTTATTTTATTTTATTTATTTTATTTTCTTCCTATAAAGTACACTAAGTGACTTTATGATAATGTGCTATATAAATATACGACCACCATGAAAAAACATTGTACGGTATGTGGTTATGAGGAATTACCAAATTATGTATTGTATTCTTTTTTTTTGTCAGTTACCATACAGCACATTGAACAACTTCATGTATGATAATGTTCTACGTGAATAAACTTGACGTCCGTAACTACCATGAAAATACTATGTAATGTATGCAGTATGCAGGAAAAATCTGGAATGCATATGGCACGGAAAAGCATATCCCAGTCAGTGTCTTAATACTGTTTGAGGCAGAGTAGGTTTAATATGAAGTGCTAGCCACAGACAGCTTAAAAGGTGTGATCGTGTGGGTAGGTCTGCCGACAATAACAAGCATTATGTACAGAGAGGCTAAACTTTGTTTTGCCAAAGGAAACCAAAGGAAAGCATTGAAGCTTACAAAGTAAAGACTATATTTCCTGTCTCTATGCCTGCTGTTCTCTCTGTTTTTGAGCTAAAATGAGACGAGGCGATCATTGGGATCTCCTCGGTTGTCCCATACGAGCCTTGTCATGGGCCTCCGGACTCACAGCCTGCACCGCCTCGTCCCCTCCCAAGATCCTGAAGCCAAAGCCAGTCTTCTCCCTCAGCAGATGTACCTCCACCTCCTGGTACTCCACACCTGAGGAAGCACTGGGGTTCAGTTCCACTTCTACAATACCTGTCAAGAGCTTACACACATCTGACTAAGTATCATTTATATTTCGAACCAAATGTAGAAAAATCTGCTAAAACTGGCTTTTTTTGCATTTACCTTTTTTTTTTTTTGATTCAGATTCAGGCCATATATCTATTTATGAAGTATGATTCCAACTCTAATAGTTTCCTAGTTTTCAGTAGACAGCAAATTCTTAGCATATGTGGAGTTTCTTCAAGCCTGTCAGAAAAGCTGATCAGGTCTTAACGGCAAGAGTGTGCAAAAATGCATCAAGGCAAAGGAAGGATCTCCCTGAAGATCGTTATGATATATTTATTACTTCAGCCTGCATAATCGGCAAACTGCATATTTCCATATTTGGTCTTTCATAGAACTGATCTCTTCACGATTACTCTAAAAAATCTTTTGATTAGTAGGTGTATATAAACCTTTGAATTCATGCTTGAACAGTAGTAATAAAAAGAATAATGTAACAATTCAGTAAGAAAACATGTGCACCTCCAATGAGACAGCTCAGATTTGTGTCTCATTAAACACAAGACTTGTGGTTAATAAAACATCTGGTCAACCTGTCCTGTAAACAACACCCATCCTTATGCTGCATTCAGGATTTGGCCCATAAAATTCAAACAGACAAACATTTCTTTTACTTGGGAACAAGAAGAAGGTCATTAACCATGTCATTATAGGGATGAGACACACTGATGATCATGATAGCTGACTGTGTGAAGCAGCTGATGATTGCAGTCAGCTCACCATCTTCTTTTGTCTCCTCTGAAAATATGCACCGTGATAACAGCCAGCATTCACATATTTAATGTCTTTTTAGATTAAAACATCTCGGTTTAAGTATGAAAGTAAGTCACCATTTACTTGCTGTTTGATGGATCAAAAAGGATAAAAAAAACCACGAATAGTCATACATTAAACACAAAATCGGCGCATATGCATTGTTATATGACAAAGAGTTAAAATGTTCATGTAGTGACTAAGTATTCAGTGCTTTTTTTTGGGTTGCTCTCTTTACGTGCTTTTGTTTGTCTTTAAGTTCTCTCTTTCACAGTTGACCACCAACCAACTGACCAAAAAGCGCTGAGGAAGACCACAGTACAGGTGACGTGCAGCAAACAATGCTCAGGCTTGATGGTGTCCAACAGACACCAGTTGAATTGGTGCATCTCTGGGCTTACAAAACAAAATCCCAAATGCACTCCTGGATTCAACAGTTATTCAACCTCACATATGTAGGTCATCTAGCATCACATACACTGCATCGCTGAACCTTGTGATGTAGTACAAAGCAGCGCCATGCTGGTATATACGGAATTAAATATAGACTCACTGCCCACTGTGTATAACAGATGTATTAACCGCTCGATATGGAACAGCGTGATATATGCACCATAGCGGCGAAAACATACTGCAGAATAATCTACTTGCCTGTCAAGTCAGTCAGCGCACGTGGTGGCCCAGACTCTGGATGGAAAATAACGAGGAGATCGTAATCAGTGAGGCTTTATACCACTAAATGCTGATTTTTATGAGAATGAATGGGCTAGATTGGTATTCATTTGCATGGAATTACAGTAAGTAATGCACGCAAACTCCTATTGCTTGTATAATCTGAAGGGAATTACTTCTGCACAGAGAGACGAATGTGTGCTGTAATGACCTCTGCCTACTGCAGCTGAAACCAGGACATATGGGAGGCCAGGCTTCTGTCAGTGAAGCAACCAGTTCAAGGTAACTAATTCAGCTAGAAGCGTTTTGGCCGTTGCCTATAGCTGCTGCTTAAATAAGGGAAAAAAATGAACCAAGCTTTCATTTCCTGTTGTGTAACCAGCAGACAAACCGTGCAAGTAAAGAGCACAGCATTCTGATACAGAAGTGTCCTTGGAGAAAACCCACATTGGACTCACGCTTGTGCTCCATTTACAGGGGACAGCGCAGAGCAGTTAGTCACACAGTCACACTGATGATGGAGTTCAGCTGATTTAAAACAGACTGGCATCTTAATAAGAAGCCTCCTCTACATTGTAATCCTGTTTTGCTACACTACTTAAATATAATTATATAATTAAGTATATGTTAAGATCCATCATCCATATCCAAAATGACAAAATACAACAACTTGTGGAGAAGCCACACTTTTCTCCACTTGATCCAATAAGGCATGAGTGAGGAACAATTCATATAAAAGACGACATTCTTTTCTTGTCACATGGGATTTCCTGAGTTAGGAATGAGGGGTGACATTTTTCAAACCCTGTCATGCTGAACAAAATACACTAAAAATGACAACCCCTGGTATGTGTAAAAACCTGTGATTTGAAAATGTGTTTGTCCATCAGATAAGCAGTGCCCCATACTTTACTCTAATAGGATGTACTTAGATGCCCAGTTTTGATAACTGATAACAGTTTCCACCAAAGACAAAGGAAAAGAGAGACATACATCTGTCCGTCTATCCATCCGTCTATCCATCCGTCTATCCATTCGTCTATCCATTCGTCTATCCATCCATCCATCCATCCATCGTATGCAGATCAAACTGTATTTAGACAGTTAATAACCAGTCTAGAATTTTAAACAAACTCACTGGCTCTCTAATGTGAATAGGCCTTTAGTTCTGGAATGAAATTTGGTATTGAATGACACTGAAATCTTCAGTGCTCAGTTGAGATTGAAGTACTTGGTCACTACAATAACAGTACTGAAATGAATATACGCAGGTGAGATCTGAGGGTTGGCTATTTCAGTGCTGGACAGGGTAAAGAGCCTCTCGACTTACGTCTGCTCTCATAAATGGCCCGTGACTTCTCGTACAGGTCGTAAGGGTCCGGTTTGCTGAGGTGGATTCCTTCCACGTCTGGGCCTGAGGTGCAGTGGAGCGGCTGGCCAGGGTGGGGGGCGCTGTGTGACAGGCCAGGAGCTGTGAGGCTGGTCTGGGGGCTTCCCTGGGGGTCCCACTATAAACACACACACACACACACACACAAACTGGTTAGGACCAGTTATGTAGGTCATGCTATCACATACACACACACACACACACACACAAACCTAAAGCTGCAGTCAGAGCTCTTTGGGGCACTAGATTTAAAGCATGAATATTATAGCCTGAGAGGCAGCAGACAATTTATCGTGTTATTATATTGCATGTTATTTCCATTTTAAGAAGCATACCGATAAGTACATGCAGTGCACTGTAAGAAGCCACCAGCAATATAAACAGGTTAAAAGCATAACAGGCTATTGCATCAGATGTGAACTCAGCAGAAGACACAAACTTAAAAAGACTGCTTCTCTGTTTGGGAGGTTGATAAAAAAAAGAAAAATTACCACGTGACCGAGTATGTGAGTGAGTGTGTGTGTGTATCCGAGAGTGATTGTGCATTTGAGTGAGTGAGTGCACTGAAGAGGGAGCTGGTAAAGTGTATGGTACCTGTGAACCTGTTCATTATTCCCCTCGCTCTCCATTAAAGATGTTGGCGGAGCGGAGAGACCTGGTGCTCCCTGGGGGACATGGACTGAGCACTGAGTGTGTGTGTGTGTGTGAGTGTGTGTGTGTGTGTGTGTGTGTGTGTGTGAAGTGTGGCAGGAGATCGCCAGAGCTACTGTCAGGTGCCTCAGGCACCACAGATCCCAGTACATGTTAGCTTTTCATTCCAGTTCTATCACTCTGCTAATGTTTCTCACATTCAGATCAACCTGAACAAGAGCAAAGTTGAACAAAAACTTCTTTTTCTCTAGCAGCTGGTACAGACGATTTTTTAAACTAATTTATTATGCCTGGTTTGCCCACCCATTCCCTTTCAAGCAGATATCAATCAAAAACCTTTGAATATGTTCTATTTCCTGTCCTAAGAATCAATTAGGACAGGAAATGAACTATCTTCAGTCTCTATTTTTCTTTTTACATTTTGACAAATTTGAATGATTTGTTTTCCTCATTATGATTACATAGTTAAAATTGATTATTTATATAATGTCATTTTGAACGTACGTTTTTACAGCTCTATATATTTAAGTTTTTATCGTTTCCTTATAAACTGTACGATTGCTTTTTGCTTTTTTATTTTCTGTTCTTTAGATGTCTGTGCACTACATATTACAGCGCTGCTGGGATTTGACTCCATTCAGCCATGAGAGCATCCAAGGGTGTTTGATGATGCTACATCAGTCCAAAGGATGTGATTTCACATCACTACAGCCCGTTGGAGGGGGCTATGCTTTACATCCCTCTAATCGACACTTGGCTTTGTGCTCTGGCTGCTGCAAATACACTGAAAATGCTTTTCTATGGAGATTACATGGCTGATTTTGACACCTGTGCCTGCAGGGTAACTGGCCTGAGTGTCCTACAGCTGGTGAGCAACAGCTCTGAACCGACACTTAAACCTTGGTTCGGATGTTTAGTAATCAGCTCAGAATTTTATCTCTCAAAGAGAGAACACACATTCGGTAACAGAGCAGACAGGCTACACTGGTTGATGAATACACTCCCCTTTCAAATTATGGGTTCTGATTACTGCAAAATGTGCTCGAGTCATGTCATGAAACTGCAAGCAAACCACATTTTCAATCCACCTGGTGTAATTTTTCTCTTCATATCAGAATCAGAATCAGAATCAGAATCGCGTTTATTGGCCAAGTATGTGAGTGAACACATACAAGGAATTTGATTC
>JBBJLR010000034.1:9128790-9147462 GCA_037577145.1 Brachypetersius gabonensis
CATGCTTGGTTTGTGCTCTGACATGAACTGTCAACTGTGGGACCTTATATAGACAGGTGTGTGCCTTTCCAAATCATATTCAATCAACTGAATTTACCACAGGTGGACTCCAATTAAAGATGATCAGGGAAAACAGGATGCACCTGAGCTCAATTTTGAGCTTCATGGCAAAGGCTGTAAATACTTACGTACATGTGCTTTCTCAATTTTTTTATTTTTTAAAAATGCGCAAAAATCTCAAGTACACTTTTTTGTCATTATGGGGTGTTGCGTGTAGAATTCTGAGGGGAAAAAAAGAATTTAATCCATTTTGGAATAAGGCTGTAATATAACAAAATGTGGAAAAAGTGATGCGCTTGAATACTTTCCAGATGCACTGTACCTCTCTCTTTTCCGGTTTCTCTCTTTCCTCTTCTATCTTTCCCTCTATACTTCTCTAGATCACTCTCTCTAGACTTTGCTCTCCTGTCTTGCTCCCTCTGTCTATTTCTCTCCCTATGTCTCTCAGTCCCACCTTCTGTATCTGTTCCATTCTGTTTCTTTACTCTCTCTCCCCCACTGGCTCACTATCTAGATCTCTCTCCTACATCTGCCCTCATGTCTTTCTCTCGCCGCCCCCTCTCTTTTATCTTTTAACTCTCACTCTTCCTTTTCTTGTATCTCCCTCTCCCCCACTTAGCTAATGCCGATATTTATATCATGTCTGCAAAAATTAATTTGCCGCAATTTAGAGGTAATTCATTCACCAGTACGATGCAGCCCCAGCTCAACACCATCCATTGTGTTGATTCATGTTCAATTTTGGGAACACTGAATAAAAAAGAACAGCATTTTACCAAGGAAAAAGGCAAACATAGAATGTTTTGTCAGTTCTTACTCATGTTCCCATAAATAATTCATGGATCTGTGACACCATACGAAAGAGAACGCCCTCGTTTATCCTCACATTTCACAGGGACTGCACAGAAACGCTCGACTCCCCAACCGTGAGCGTCTCCACATCGTCTATATTTTCTATTGCGCACTTTGAAGTGATCTGTACTCACTCTATAAAGTAGACTTCTCCTTTCTCAGTGTAGGCCATCTCCCAGTTGTCCGGCAGCAGGCCCAGCTCATCATTGCCCTGCGAGTCTGGGGGGGATTTGGGGGCCTCCCCTTCCTCTTCTGGGACATCTGTGGCTGTGAGGGTGGGAGTCTCAGGTGGGCACGACTGGGGGGGCACATCACCCGAGGCATCTGTGCTCTTGTCTTCATGTTCACTTGACTCTGCAGGAGAAACAGCGTGTGTGTATGAGTGTAGGTGTAGTATTTACACAGCCTGTCTAATGTTTAGAAACACTTATCCTTCTTTTGCACTTTCCCTCTTTTAGAATTTAGTTACTTTTAATAGACAAGAAAAAAAACCTGCATTTTAAGTGTATAAAGACCATTTGTCATACGTAAACAAAAGGAACACAGCGCCCAGGGAGCACTGTGTGGGGACAGTACCTTGCTCAAGAGTACCTCAGTGATGCCACTAGCAGTCATGGGATTCAAACCCACAACCTTCTGATCACAGGGCCAACTTCCTAACCACTTGGCCACCTCAAGTATTGAGACTACAGCTTACTTGTGTTAACTGCTATACATCCTGCACACTGATTTACTTCAGATTGATCACACATATGCCTTTTGCATATGTATTCATAATAGCAATAAGCTGAAAAAATGCAATTGTTAGAAAAAAAGTATTTCAACATCACAGATTAATAACATTCATATTTTGCTACAAATCCATCATTGGCAATTACGGCTTCAAGACGGTTATGGCATCTTCTTGACACCTCCTCTTAATTTTCTCAAGCGTATTAGGGTTCCTCTGATGGACTCTCTATTTCAGATGTTCTATTTGATTCAAGGCAGGACATTCAGTTCATTAAATTTTCTACTAATATCTTAACTGAAATATCTGCCTTGGCATGAAGAGAAGCTTTTGTGAAAATAATGATCAGAAGAGAATAAAATACATGCCATTTGCCATTATTCTCAACTGCTGACTATAATACTGTAACAAAATGTACACACAATAAAATCCTTTTTGAAAATAAACCAGGTTATTGTTTAATATGTTAAATTATTGCAAATTGACAACAATGTATTAAAAACTATTTTTTAAAAGGTGTCCCTAAACCTCTGACGGGCAGTGGAACATGAGTCAAAGGGGCCCTTCTGATTGTCCATTTGAAAAATAAAAGGACGGACAAGATTAGAGTGAAGGACAGAAAAATATCTTTTTACTTTGAGCTGTACTTTTCAACATCAATGATTCTTGCCGTTATGTAACTACTGCAAAATTCAAGGGAGAATTTTGTTTAACTAATGAAAGCCGTTACTTGTTATTGGCAAAGGTGTTTGAGATCTACAGAACTGCAGTTGAGTGTGCTGTGAAAAACTGGAGCGGCCACAAGGACTATGCTAATAAGGGAAGATACCGGAGATTATGTAAGAAAATCCAGTGCAGAGTAGGACTATAATTTAACAGATTAAGTATGTGTAAGGGCATTCCATTCATGCAGGTATAATCTTAGTATTTTAGCTGCAGTAGAATTGCACCTGTATAGACAGTCTGGCAGAAAATAACATTATCTTATAATCCACATCGATCAACAACAGGTGTTTCCCAGGTATGGTCCTGCAGTCAACCCTTATTACACATGCAATGTTTTCTCTCTAATGCAGCCGACACAATTCATCAACTCACTAACCTGCCCATGAGGTTAAAGTCAATTGTGCAAAAGATCAGAAAACGCTCACTTATGTTTAACTGATTGTTTGGCAAAACAAAATGTTCCTATAAAATTATTAGTGGATCAGCTAAGACGTCTGGAGTTTTTGCTTCTGTGATTTTTAACTACAAGGCTGACCTAGGCTAATATGTAACAGAGGCTTATGTACACTAACTCACATTAAAAATTGACTCTTGCAAATTGCAGGCATAATTCATAATACAGTTGACCCCAATGAAGTCGCGTTTCAGTCTGTGGCCCCAGTCATTTGCGGATTTTATTTGTGGAAACCCCTGCAAATTTGCAAATATACTCTACATTTTATTTTGTTTTTTTCATGGCAATATATCATTTTATTAAGAAAAATTTAAAATTTACTGATTCTGTAAGATAAATATTAACATAAATTCAGCTAAATTTTGATATAAAATATAATTGTATGAATCTGTATTTTACATTCTAGCACTGCACTGAGTTTTAAATGAAATTAAAGTGCTTTGGGAGCATATTTGAGGGTATTTTTAGGGTTTTCGACTATAAAAATAGGCATTTATGGGCATTTTTTTAACCATGGATTTTCATAATTCGTGGGTGCTCTTGGAATATTGCGGGTCGACTGTATTAACTTGCAAAAGTGTGTTGCATCTCTCAATGGACTGGTGGCAAGTCCAAGGTGTTTCTTTACAGGGGTAGGCTCCAGCACCCCTGCTGGTTGGGATAAACAGCTCAGATTTTGTCCGTAGATTAATTTTTATAGCACTTCACACAGGGGAACCCCATAAACAAGTCTAGTAAAGAAGTGTGTGATAATGTAGACATGCACTGATACATACTGTTTTTTAAGTGGTTGGTACTAACCTGGTGTGATGGCGATGCCATTGCCATTAACAACAGGGCTCTCTTCCTGATCCTCCTCGGGCGGCTCGATGCTGTCCTTCTCCATGTTGCTGACCGACTTGTTCCTTTTCCTCTTCCCCTCGGCACTGGGGCGGGCACCCGGCAGCAGCTGGTCAGTCACATTAAACAGCATGGGCGTGGGTTCTGCCGGGGGCTTGGGCGTGCCATAGAAGTTATCTAGAACCAAAGGAGAGCCAGCACACTAATTTACATAATCTCACAGGGTTTCCGATTCTACATTATCCGTTACACACTGAATATGCAAAAACAGCAAAATTTAACATCCAGACATTCAGACTGAGGGCATTCAGACTGAGGGCTCAATGCACTTTGTGCTACTGCCAGGTGTTAATTGGACACATTTACCATCTGCGTCATGGAACAAGTCTAAACACACAGTCCATAGGCCATACTAAAAAACATACATTGAAATAAGCACAATAAAATGTGACCTGTCCAAAAAGTTATGGCACATTTAACATTTTATTTTTAAGAATACCCTCAGCAAACGGGATAGAAACTGTGCATTAAAATGTGCTGAAATGTCCATATTTAGTGTGTTCTCTGTAGTGGATGTGTTTCGTTATTTACACTTTGAAAATCAACAAAACGTGTCATTTAACCTGGGAAGTTTTACTGAAGACGCAGCAAAAACATGTCTTGGTGCAGCCATAATGCGCACACCTGATCGTTTTAGCTGGAGAAAAACTGTTCCTCTGTATAATATTTTGGTACAAAAGAACACTGCCGTCTCTTCGTCACTTTGTCTTGAGCTTGTTGACGGCTCCATTATTTCACTTTTATACGTTTGCAGAAAGCAAGTTGTCCTGCATGCAATTTGCAGCTCTGAACAGAACCTTAATAAACAATGTAAAGATATTGCACATTGTGAGTGCATATTGCAACAAAGCACACTCTGAGCTGCATCTGCAGTGATAAACAAACCCTGATCCTACACTATTATTCACTCATATATTACGGAACCAAATTGTGCAAACAAGTCGTGTCACTTTGGGAGCTACTCAGTATGCACCCTGAAGATTGTCATGACTTCTTAGAGCAACTTTTCAATCATGTTTTCAATAACTTTTGCCCAGTTCCTTTTTTATCCTTGTGTGTGTGATGTTTGGTATTAAAGGCGACCTCCCTCTCAAGGCCCTCAAACCTTTCATTCAAGATTGAAAAGAAATCATGTGTATCGGGGGGAATCTGTTTAATGATTAAAAATTGAAAGCGTGGGTGGGTGTGCGTGTGTATGTGTGTCAGAGGCTTTTGAATTCCTCTGCAGGTCTGCAGGGAGCCAGCTGAGGGCTGGAGAAGTCCAGAGATGTGAGGAAAAATCTGATTTTAATTACATACTGTTTTCCAGTATTACAGGCAGAGGAATGGGCCTGCGTACAGCTCTCACTATACTGTAACCATAACTGCAAAGGAGAAGATGGACCACACTGTGAATATTCTCTGAATGGGTTTGTAAAGAAAATGCATAGTAAACTGATCAAGCTGAAGCTTAAAAGATTTTTCTAATAGAATGTAAAGATATTGCACATTGTGAGTGCATAGGTATCTGATTTATTTGCCTTTGAAAATCTGAGTATCTTATTTAGATATGCAACCTAATTGTACCATTGTCTTTTGAACTCACATTTTTAAGTTGCACTGACTTACCACTCTCTATCTTGACATGAGGCCTTGTTTTAAGTTTCTGTTTAAAATAGTTAAGATATGAACAAGGACAAATCTGCACTTTTTCTCTGGGAGGGTGAATGCACAGTGTGTCTGTAAACTCAGTTCAGTACCCTAAGAACCATGCTGTGCTTTTTGGGCACATTTACATCATCCGTACCTTGGGGGACTAAATCAGACTAAGCTGGTAACTGATATGAGTGATCTTCTGCACTCTTCGAGTACAATACATGTTAATACTGAGAGCTATTAAAAAAAACATGCGTCATCAAAATGAAAGAAGCAGATTTCCAAAAGAGCGGTTATGGCCGAGGGCCCAGTCGACCCCCCATCTCCCACACACTGCCTCTCAAAGTGCTTGGCACACACAGCCTTACGATGCAGTGGCTGCCAGTTCCGCGGGAAAGAGAATCAGGGTAAAGTCTTCCCCTCCTCCCCTCCTAATGGCCCAAAAGAAACCTGCATCTGCTTCTGAAACTAGTCCACACACCTGACAGTTTGCTCCCTCGGGCCCAGGCTGCACCCGCTCTGAATACACTCCCTCAATGTCAAAGAGAAATGTGTACCTGCCGGTAAAGGCAACCGTGTCTGAGCACATTAACAGTGTGTGCTTGTAGTTTGGGTAGATCTAACAGGTGAACAGATGTTGTTTATATCAGAGGACGAGAATAACACATTGGAAGTAGATTTGCAGCGACCACCACCAGTGATGCATAATTATCAGCAATGGTAATGATCTTGCACAGCGTTGTGAAGTAGAAAATTTCTTCAGTGCAGTGACAAAGCGCATCTCAAGCATCATTATTATCATCACCTTTTATCATCATGAACCAGACACTTATGTAAGCCTTTTTTAGGGGACAGCACAGAAATTAAACATACTCATGCAGGATGTATTTTTTTGCTACTTTCTCATATTTCCATAGCAACATCATCTGCTTTTTTCACAACTTTCAGACAGATATGTCTTGAGATTTATCACGAGGACTGTGTTTAAACCTTAAAAGTAACATCTTCAAATATTTTCTGTGAGTAGTTGCATAAGTAGTCAGACAGATTCCACTAGCAATAATAATACAGTCTGGCTCTGAAAGTTCACTGGGGTACATAAGGGACATCTTCTTGCTGCAAGCACTTACAGTGATAAAAAGAAGCACAGATAGTCAGACTCAGTCTAAAGTTTTCATAAGTGGAATCCTGAGAGCTGGGTGATTTTAGAGTGCAGTTTACATCATGTCGGTGTCTTTCTGCAATGAACATCTAACACTTCAAACCTACATTTGCTGCTGGAACAAGCAAAATAACAGTATTGACTTAAGTGTGTTTGCATCATCTCACCAGACTTGAAAACCAAACTGTTACAATTAGAATCAGATTTCTGTATCTGTATTGATCCTGGAGGAAATTGCTTATGTTATGACTGCAGAGTCACACTATGAATCCACTACACCCTCCCCCAAAAACCCCAAAAACTAAATCTACTCACCTTCATATGTTCCACTCTCTAGTAAGGCCCCACTTTTCTCCAATTCCATAAACCGGTCAACACTCACAAAGTTGTAGTCCACGCCCGGGACCTCTCCCTCCTTTGGCTGTCGTGTGGTACCTGAATACAAAGAAAGCACAGATTTCAGAAACAATTTAAAGTGTTTAGTATCTAATACTGCCCTACAAAGCCAAAGTGCAGCAAAGCTGAAACTGAGAAAAAAGACTTATTAGTTATTAGCATTAGTATGGATTTTGTAGTCACTGCAATTTTAGCACCATAATTTCTCTGAAACGGGATAACTTTAAACCAGGATATTTTCTCACAAGACAAAGGAGATGTCCCCATTTGTAGTCTAAAGTCAATTTTGACCAAATATGTAGTTCCTGAACTTTGGCTTTGTCATCATACAATCTTCACTTATAGGCTTGAAAACAACTTTGGATTTAAGATCCGGCTGTAATCTGAGAGGCACTGAGACAACAGGCAGCTCTAAACCACACATTTAGCAGTGCTGATATAATTTAATCCATAAAACTCTCTCACTCTTCCTTGAGCCCTCCAAATGCAAGCAATCTGCTGCACAAGTCATACTTATCAGCCCAAAATGAGTTATGAAATAGAGTCTAGTAGAGCTGAACTGCTCAGGATGAGACAGAGCTTCATACTCAGGGCCATCTCGTCTGGTCTCGGCTGCGGGCGAGCTTTACAGAGTCCCCAGAGGAGTCACTCTCACGCAGTGACAAGGCAGTGACAAACGACTTGATCAGAGGGACATGCGAGAGGCCAGAGACTGCACTCCACTTTCTACAGTATTTCTAACAAACACTGCCGCTAACAATTCAATCCCTGGAGACCGTGCAAACGATACATGCTATCTTTCATTCTATTTGAGAACCTTGAATAAGGTGAGTAAATTAAGGAAGAGATGCTATCAGGGCTCGCAGCATGAGAACAGATATGCTATTACAGGTCTTCAGAGAAGCTTAATGATCATAATCAATAACAACAGGCATCCTGTAATCAGGGAAACATGATTACACGAAACCCTGCAGCTTCTGACCGAGACGAAGGATTGAATCATGAACTAGAAATGAGATTTGCATCGTGGTTATAAGAAGCGGAGAGTACGTTGGTGCTGAGATGCAAGCAAACGACCTGCCTGTTCAAGCACATCTTCTCTGGCCAAAAATCAAGGCACAATACACATTTTTTGAGTTCATACCATGACTTCATGACATGACTAATATATAAGAAGAGATTTGACATGCACAGAAGGGGGAGAATCTGAGTTCTGGACAGCTTATGTATGAGACAGAAGACTAGACCTTTTTTATGAGCAGAGACAGAGCTGAGAGAGGACTGAGGAACAAGGGTGATGGTGGGGTGTGTAAACAATCACAGGAAATGTAAGGAAGAGGAAATGTATAAGACGTTATATTGGAAGGACTTCAGTCTTGGTCCTCCTCCCATACATAATTTCCTTTGTAAATGCAATTTATTTAGACTCCTGAATATCAGCTCTTTCCTGAATATCAGCTGGAGAGCTAATAAGAGAGCAAATAAGCACAAACTACATGTTATTGTGTCAGATGGAAATATTGACAAACTTACAGACAGACTGTGAAGGGTGTAGCGGAAGGTGTGTTCACATTAAATGCATCAGATATGGATTTCCACACCTGTGTACTTTGTAATATGTAATATGGAAAAACATCCCCATTTTAAAGTCATTATCAAATAAACCATACATATCACAATATATTGACACATAATATGGCAAAACTGCAAAAAACACATTTGCATGTTATACTAAATCCAATTAAACAGCACTAATTATGCAATCAGTCTGTGTTCCTCAAGTGCTGATGATATCCACTGTAAGCTAAGAAGACCATATAGTGTGATAAATTATGTTACAATAATGCTAGAGAATTGTTAAATTGCCCACTTCTTCATTATAGTGTGTGTAGCTCTGATACATTGCTGCTGGGTTTTCACATATATCAATGTCGCTGCTGGGTCAGGAGTGGTCCACCACCCAAAAATATCCAGCCTTGGTAAAGGCCTATAGCAGAGGGCATCAGTTCCAGACCTTGAATCCAGTTTGTTGTCTGGAATTTTGTAATTCAAGGTATCTAAGACACAAACCATGCAACCAAAATTGAGTCTACAGTCTCTAATGGTACGTGGCTGTGTTCTAAACACATGTGACAACCCTCTGTGACGATCCTCTAGGGTGCCTGTGTGTTTCTGTTGTGTGAGCAGAATGCAGATGAATTTAGAAGGTGGAGCATGTTATATTTGCATATAACAAACTGGTGCAAATACCTCATTTAGTTTAAACAGCTGACAGTTTGAAATATTTGTTCAGCACCTGACAGGACCAGACAGCTCACTTAAGTTTGGACAGCTGATTATTTTATTATAGCATTTTTTTTCCCACCACCTAATGAAGGCCTCTGTTGTCTCCGCAGGCATCCTGTTTAATTCAGAGCTTTGGGTGTATTTTCTTCAGCTCTGGTTTTGGAACCGGGCTGGTACAGGTTTGACTGTATTCAGGTTCAGACCAAAACTTCATGTCATTTCATTAAAGCTTTTTCTTCAATACAGGCTATTTTGAGGGGGCACATGTTGATGCATATTCTAACTTTGTTATGAACTGGTTGGAAGCTGGTCCAAAAAAAAAAACTATCTGCTACAATTACTGCATTAGTGAATGTGCATTTAACTTAATCTCCTCTTGCCTGACCATAGAACATATCATTGTTGCCACTAGTGTGTTATAGACATTATGCTCAATCTGCTGTGCTTTAGACATGAAATAATCCTAGCCGAAGCAATCACTCAGAGAGAACGGTCTAATCACATTTTATCAGAGACAATGCTCTGTCACAGAGCCCTCATAATTGCATCATAAATATGCTGCGACACCTGTCACAACTATTTATGAGAAATTAGATCATTGTGCAACAGATGACAAATATTTGCCTTTAAACTGCCTACAGGAATGACGAATTACTGAACGCTTCCAGAGACGGACTTACTTTGTGAAGCCTCGGCTGCAACTATCCAAACAGGTCTAGGAAATTGCAGCTGCCACCCAGACAGCCAGTGGCAGCTTACATGCTGAGGCCGAGCTCCTCACAGCAGCCCTATAGCATCCGAACTAACAGCAAGGATAAAAAGAGCATTTAATGGAGATATGGCAATTCACAAGCAGCAACAATCAGAAACTAGACATGCCATTATGGCTGCGCAATTGGAAGCGATTGCGATAAGCAATTGGGTTTAGATGGACATCACTCTTGCAATTCAATAATTGAATAATAGCCCTTTTGTGTGCACAGCAAGAGACACATAAGATATAATTCCATATTCTAGCAGGTGGGTTCAGAATCCAGTGCAAAGCAGTCGACAACGCAGCCGAGCCTGCATTCAGAACTACAAAGACTGCTTAAATAGGCCATTCCTTCATCAGGCAGACGCATCAAGGCTTCTTTCTTTCTTTATTTTGCAACAGAGCAAACAATTTGTGTACATGCATATGTAGTAGTTTACCCGGTGTACACGTTGGGCTCATTGTCATGTTTTATGTATGACACCCACTGCAGATTACGCAAACATCAGCCGAAAGCGGGTTGGGGATACAGATACAGATACGGGGATACGTCCCCCTCGGCTCGTCTCTCTCAGGTGTTGGTTCTTTTGTGGTGTCCGGTGATACATTTGCTCGCTCACTCACGCACGATTCAGTGCCTGTTACATCACTAAAAGAATTCACAGCCAGCCCAGGTGTCTTTTTATATCATTACGCACAATCTGAACAAGAAAAGTCCATTTTGACCAACACACACATCTCTGAGGCTTTGAAAAGCCGAGATAAGGATAAAGAATAAAAGCGAGACCCCATTCTCAAATAAGCTCGTTTGAACTATTTGGAGAGAGGGAGAGCGAGGAGAGAGGGAGTGAGAGGTGAAGAGTGAGTGAGGGAGAAAGATGCATCAGGCACAGCTTATGTAATATACAACACAGGAGGACATACTGTGGTCCTGAATATTCAAGAAGCACCTCGGCCTGTGCCACTCCTGTGGAATATTCTAAAAGGTCCTAAATATGGAAATCCTTGTGAATATTCAGTATGTGCTCTGGGAAAAAGATGAAGCCTAGTGGTGAGATATGAAACCATTTAGGTGACGTCCAGTCATGTCATCCTAGACACTTTGCGTTTCGTTGCATCATTAAGTGATTGCGCGTGTACATGCTCTGTTTCTAAAAGCATTACGCAAGACAACATTCCTGGAAGCTGATCTAGGCTTACGTCTCCAGTCAAAATAAGAACACAAAGAAACACCAAAACAATCCATACAATCACTAAGTGGTCCAGATTATTTAGCATATGTAGTGACTCATCCTATCACTTTAGAGTCCTTTTGTCTTCGGCAACACTTCCGCTCCCGTTTGCTGCTGCCGTCTCATTATGAAACCTTTGAGGGAAAAAAGCAAATGCAGCAACAAGCCCATCTGCCTTGTGAGCCTGAACCACAGTAGCGCCTGGCTGCCTTGCACTTCTACTGAACAGCTGTTGATATACGTTCAGCCACTTCATACATCCTTATTCATGCATGACGTAACAAAATCAGTGTGAATGAGGGCCAAAGATGAAGGGGCCTGTGGCTGCCGGAGGTTTATCTCTCACCGCTCTGACGATGCGCTTTTCATGGTGTCCAGATAGGGAGGCGTAAGAGGCTATTGAGGATGATGGCGCACTTCTTCCCGCAGCGCACGTGCAGCCCTGCCACTTGCGCCCTCACAAAAGGCCCGAAAATGACACGCAGGAAACGCGAAGGGAGCACTGATTTGCATGTGCATCATGAATATTTATGAGCCTCATTGGCCAGATTAATATGAAGTGCTCTCTATGCGCGTTTGGGGACGGGAAAAGGGAAAATGTCTCAATTTTGTGAGCAGAAGACGTTTCAGAAGGATGTAGCTGCTTATTTTTGACATCCATTTCTTACAGGCTACATTTGTATAAGAAAAACCTCGGCTAGTAAAATCCTCTTAGATCAAATCAATATATCTACAAGTTTACATTCAAAATATGACTATGGTTATTTATCAAATGCATTATATTTTTACACGATTTAGTCATTTAATATAGAGTAATGGTCTTATCCTAGTAGCAGATAATTGGGCTTGATTCAAGCATCGTTTTTATATGTCAAGATAATCAGGATATCATGTTTGAAGTACATTTTGTATTAATGTATTTTGCAATATGGCATTTAATATCACATTTGCATATTTGGGAACTTCAGTCTTTTTAAAATAAATATCAAAAATTGTTATGACAACAATAAGCAGAATTTACTGTATTTGTTTCTATGAACATTTTGTTCACTGAAATCTGATTCTTGATCTAAAAGTTCAGTGGTGCGTTTGATTCATTGCACATACAGCAGTGGGTTGACACACGAGTAACATGTGCATGTTAGTGAGTGTCACACAAGTGTGCGGAGAAAACAGCAGCAGAAAGAAATGTTTTATTTATGAATTTTTTAAATATTTTATAATTTAACCTTTATTGAGTGTAAGGTACTCCCAGACTTAATTTGTACATATCTATTTGTACTAAAACCATGACAGCAAGTCTGATGGTGTTTATCTCAACATTGAAAATGCAGGGAAAGGAGAGTACTTACATTAAAGTGCGACTCAAAGACGCAGTCACTGGGTAACAGCCCATTCTGCCTTAAAACGTCCCAAATAGCAGCACAGAGCTGCACTGAAGGATGTGTGTATGTGAGCACTGTTGAATTTGAGGCTCTGCTTCAGCTCGGAGATCCAAGCATTAAAATGAGTAAATAACAATAAGCTCTGAAGTAAAAAAAAAAAAAAATCCAGTCATTGCAAAGTAGATGTGTTTTAAAAGAGGGACAAATGGCCAGTTATTTTTATACCAAAACTGCAAACTGCATGAGTACAGTTTTCAAGTGTCAAGAGCTGCATGTTTTAATTACGGCCAACATAATTCAGCCAATAAAGCAGAACTCATAAACCGAAATCAGCACACACTCGATTCAGTGCTCAAAGCAGTAAGCCTGAAAGTGTCTGTCTTTCAGGCAAAAAAGAAGCTTGTTTTTGTCACACTATGGTTTTGCTCATCCAGGCAGGAGTCACACGTGCAGACTTCCATGCTTTCTTTTCTTTCTTTATTTCCAACTTACGAATAAACACAGCACGATGGCCTAAAAACACAAACAAATGAGGAACACAAAGACAAACAAACCAGGGGTAAAGTGAGGGTCGACAAACAACTAAACACTAAAACTGTGGAACTTAAATATTTTAGCAAATAAAAGACACTCTTAATACTTAACTGACTAAACACAAAACAGCTGGTGAACAACAAAGCAATATCCCCAGTTTCAACATAAAAGTCCTTTCACTTAAACCACAGTGGCCTCTATCAGCCACTGACGGTGATGTCACAGTTTTGAAGAAAATATTTCACATTTTTTTCACAATGAAAACCTTTCATAACTTTCATAACCTTTCAAACAATGAGCTCAAAAAGCTTAAAGCTCAAGGTGAGTCCTAGTAAAAAAAAAAATAACAACACAAAAAGACATCTGTACCTCTACCTCTGGGACACTGATTATAAAGATCCACAGAATAAATCTGATTGCAACTGGCACAGGGGTTGATTTAGTGCCCTATCACACTTTACACACGTGCACACACACACTCACACACATGTGTGATTATAGTTGATCTGATTAGGAGGAATGATGACAGCTTTGAAATTGCATGCAGATTTACCAATTCTCATCCTCTCACACAATATCACAGCTACAGTGAAAGGGTCTCAGAAGATGCAATCTTCTATATACAAAATGATTTTACTCTTAAAGGCATTTGATCTTGGGTAAGCCCAGGACACCAGGCTTTCAGCTAAACCCAAAGTGATGAATAAACAATCCACACTTTCAGAAGAAAATGCTCTCTTGAGCCCCCTTGCTGTCCGGCTGGCATCCATGGAACCCTCTCACTGACGTTCTGAGCAGAACTGAGTAGAGATGGTTCTACCTGGCAGAGAAAAGTTCTCTAAACAATAACCCAAAAGTGTCATTACATCTTTACATCACAACTCGGGGACACGCCTTATCCAGTCATGCGTGTGCAGTGGATGTTGCAGCGGTTAGTCGTAGTTCACTAGTTCAGCGTGCAGCAATTCAGACACACCATAGACCCAGACATGAGCAGCAGAAACACCACAAACACATTCTCCTGTGTTCTTATGGTCTATATGGTGGTTCATCAGGCTGAAGGAATTAAAGTCTTTTAGAACTGAATGATTGTACTCAACCCCAAGACACCATGAAGCTGCCCATAATACTGTGGAATTTGTACCAATAGAACTGTATAAAATGACTTAGAAATACAACTTGTTAAACCAGCACACATTGGAAGTTAAAGAAGTTCTTTCAAAGTTACTACTTGTTTTGTTCCAACACTGAATGCATGTCAGTGTTCAGCAGTCCGGTAGCTAATAAATGTATAAAATGTCCAGTTCTGTTCAACTTTATACACTGGAAAAATTATTAGGAAGCTATAAAAATCTATACATTTTATTTGTTATCAGAATAAAGAAACATAATATATCAGTACAATACATAATTAATTAACAGCAATAATGATAATAACAATAATTATAATATATTTTATTTGTCGTTGCCTTTCACAGCTCTCAAGGTCTCTTTACAGAAAAAAAAACACTCATACAAATTTACATACTAAAGACATTTAAATGAGAAACTCATGTGGGGTAGGCTAATCTGTACAGATTAGTTTTGAGAAGTGATCTAAACATGTGCAAGGATGGTGTGGGTCGGAGCTCGAGTGGGAGTGCATTCCAAAGTCGGGGAGCAGTGCAGCGAATTTATCTGAGTCCCATGGTGGACATACAGGCGTGAGGTGTGAAGAGGAGAGAACCAGAGGAGGAACGGAGAGTGTGCAAAGATGTGTATACATCAAGGAGATTAGTGAGATCATCTGGAGCTAGATTATGGAGGGCTTTAAATGTTAAAAGAATGATTTTATACTTCATGTGTAAATGGATAGGGAGCCAATGGAGTTGAGGACAGGGGTGATGTGTGCATGGAGTTCTGGAAATGATATGGGCAGCTGAGTTCTGAACCAGTTGAAGTTTATGGAAGGATATGTGGTAGACTGAAAAGCAATGCATTACAGTAATCAAAGTGGGATGTGAAAATGGCATTGACTAATACGGCGGTGGTGTTACAAAGGTAGAAGTAACAGTGAAATATTGAAATTAGGGCAGAAACCAATAACTACTTTATACATCAGACTTTTTAGCTCATGCATGCTGAGCTGAAGAATGTGTAGAACTGTGTCATCACTCATGGTTGGAATTTACTTTCTTGCTTCAGTGCCGAATTTGACAGAAAACCCTATTTCGTACTTATCATAGAGTATCCCTTGGTTCTTTCAAATAGTTTCATACACTCCATGGTTCAAATGTGTTCAGACCTAAGAGCTGGATTACAGGATTTATGTGGGTCTATAGCTGATTGTTTTATTAAATGTTCAAGTTCATCTGACAGAAATCAGATAAATCTGTTTACTCCACTTCAGGTTAATCTTAGATATGCTATGGCAATACTGAGGATGTGCTTAATTTCACTTTGAATGTCAAAACAACAAAAATGAACTTGCAGGGACCTCTTATCTGTATGTAAAGGTTTTTTTTATTGTTTTGACCTTTTCCAATTGACATTCCTCTTCAGTATTTTCAGATACTGAGTGATGTGTGAAATCACAGTTGGGGTGTGTTCTTTATTCTACAGCTTGTAGCTACATGATTTTTCTAGACTCATTTCAGGTTCTTAATTAGGTAATGATGAAACCTGATCAGTCCAGCCCAGATCACTGTCCTATTTTAGGAATTGTAATATCTATGTACATACTGATATGGGTTTCTATAGATAAGAATGTTTGCTGGATTCACTCACCAAACTTAGAATCACAAATTCTGCATGGCAATGGACTTTAAGTGTCGCAGTTACCAAGTGTCATGTAAAGGATCTATATCTGTCCTACAAAGATTAACCACTGGTATTCCCCAAGGCTCAGCACTTAGCCCCCTTCTCTTTTACTTATACACTCACTCTTTTGGTAATCTTATATCTTCACATGGTTTCTCCTACCACTGTTCTGATGACAGCACTCAAATCCTCCTCTCTTTCTCTCTGTTGACTCTACCTGCTGACCTGGATCTCTAAATGTCTGAGTGACTTTTCCTGTTGAATGACAGAGCATCACCTGAACCTAAAAAAACAGAGTTCCTGTATATCACAGGACATGAAGCCCCAAGACCTGAACTGGTCAACACTTTTGGCACATTTTTTGCCTACAGGCTTCGTTTAATTTATGTCACCAAAGTTCATTTATTTAAAATGTCTCTGCTATCGTATCGCTCCCGTTTTGTAAACTACTGTGCAGTACCATTGTTTTACACGGACCGTTGTAACTGACGCTATTTCAAAGTTTCAAGACGGCATTTTGCTGGCAGAAAATGAAGATCTTGGTGTGTGTGTTAACGATAGCCAACTGATATGAACACTAGCGCTTGTTAGAACGTATAGTATTTGTAATTGTTTGTGTTATGAGTTGATAGTGACAAGGCATAAGTAGCAAGAGAACCATAAGTATCAAATTGTAGCGTTCGAAGCGTTAGTGTGCTTGCCCCGTGGAGCAATGCCGCTCAGAGAGTTTGAGGACCATCGCGCCGATTCTACACTGATGGGAGCTTCGGGACTAGTCATGTTTGATAGGTCTTGGGGACCTGAAGGTTACTGTAAAAAGCTACAGGGCAAAATGATTAATGACAGCCGGATCTGAACTTCACAGCACATATAAAGGCACACGCCGCTTTTTCCCTCCTCCAGGGCTCGTTGGAAAGGTCTCACGGAGGCCTATCGGCCTGTGGAGCTTGGTATGGCTGACTACTTGCCCCATGGAGGCCTTTCATGTTGCATAACACACTACTGATATAGTTGTTTAAAAACACAAAAGTATGATTTATCCGACTACTCAATTAATCAATGAAAAAATCAACAGAATGCTCGATTCCAAAAATATTCTATAGTTGCAGTCCTACTCACCACTGACGCCACTCATAACTGGACTAGTGTAACTCACTCTTGGCTGGCCTCCCTCTGAAGACCAGAATACCTATACAGATGGCTTAGAATTCAGCAGCATCTCTGGTCTTTAAGAAACTTAAATTCTCCCATCACTGCAAATGACTGACTTGCTTCCTATTGCTGCTCGTAATAAATTTAATAAAACACTCGACTACGAAGCCAAAAAATGGTCCAGCTCCATCTTACCTGTTAGGACCTATCAGACCACAGGTCTCAGCTCTTAAAGCATCAAGTACAGCTCAACTTGATTCACTTCTTCTCAAAGGTCGAAGAGCTACATCAAGACTATTTTCAGCTTTGGCACTGAAGTGGTGGAATGAACTGCCCCTTACTGTTAGACCCACTGAGACCCTCACTGTCTGTGTGAGACTGAAGACCCACCTCTTTACTGAGCACTTTACTAAGCATGTCATAAACTTACATAACTGACAAAAAACTTCATAAATGACTTAAAACACAGGTTTTTCTATGTGTGTAATCTGATAGTGACTAAGATCTCTAGAAGAATCTTGGTCTATTAGCAGCTCTTAATTATAAGTTTTCTTAATTATAAGGGACGTGTTTTCACACAGACTACAAAGCACTCATGTACGTTGCTTAGGATACGAGCGTCTGCCAAACGCTGTAAATTTAAATAAGATTAACATAATTTAAGAAATATAATTATTATTAAAATTATTAGTATCAACAGAATCAGCTACTACAGGGTGTTTAATTTGGTTGTCATATAAAGTCTCTAGCAGAATGATGAACAGAGCAGTGGGTAATAAAGACTGCATGAAGACACTTTAAAAGTGTGCGCTTTAAAAGTGACAAACACGTCCTGAGGCAGATAACTTTTTAAAAAATCAGTTTAGATAATTAGAAGATTGTAGTACATTATTTATCTTTGAATAATACTTTGTTGTTGCCAGATTCTTGTTGTTGGCAGAATTACGTTCCATGAGCACCCACATATAGAAAAAACACAAAGTTGTGATACGGTAAAAAAGCCTATTTTTATAGTGTAAATTAGATTTTTTTAAATCTGCTTAATACTTAAAGAAAAATGCAAAGATAGTCCCGTATCTGCACTGTACAGTGTATACTGAATTGCTGTCGCAGTGCTAGAATGTAAATACCGATATTACCCATGTATAGATTGTACTGTAAATAATGCACTGGTGGTTTTCTTTGCTATGCGCTGTTGCTCTCTTTGGTATAAGCAGGGTAAATACAGTAATACATTCATTTAATTTACAGTAATAAAAATACAGGGCTTTAAGAATAACAAAACAAAAAACAAGAGAACACTCAAGGCACTCCACTGGGGATATTCTAGACTACAGCATCACAGGGTAGCAGCTAATCAGAAATATTGACTACTTTCAAACCTCCCATCTGAGTGCAGCTGATTGTGATGTCTGGGCCTCGTCCACCACACCCCCTCGTGCTGGTTGTTTATGTTTGGGGCAGTGTTGAGTTGCGGAGGCTCATTCTGTTTAGGTGTCTGATTTGCCTTGCTATCCACAGCCCTCACCAGGCTCAGATCTACAGTCGTGGCCAAAAGTTTTGAGAATGACACAAATATTAGTTTTCACAAAGTTTGGTGCTAAACTGCTTTTAG
>JBBJLR010000034.1:9172575-9201281 GCA_037577145.1 Brachypetersius gabonensis
TGTGTGTTGCAATTTTTATTTACGTAATGAAAAACTATTGTAATTATTTCCACAATTTATCATTTAAAAAAATAGTCATTCATGAAAATTATTTCCAGTTTTTAAGACAATTGCATCCAGTTTCCACATCTGTAAAGGCTTCTCAGTACAAAGATGTGGACGTACGGTTAATTGGACATGTTAGCTTGCCTCTAGTGGTGTGAGTGTATGTCTATGCGTCTGCCCTTTGATGGACTGGTGGTCTGGTTAATGAATGATCTGGTTAATGCTTTTTCTCCCAATTTTCACCTGAATGTAATCAGATCCAGTTCAAATAAGTGAGACTCCCCAAGTTATACGATTCTACCGGTACATGGGAAGCACCACCACAGGGCCAACACTCAGAAGAACCACAATAATAGATGAAACACTATTTCATGCCTTGCTGTGATCAGTCTTATATTATTGCAATCTCCGAATCGTCAAATCAGAAAGTGATAGCTTAGTAGTGCAAAATCAGAAACTGCTGTTTTCGACCGGCGTGAAGGATTGGCAAGCCAAACTCAATACCCCCAGCCCAGAGGAAATCCAGAAATCTGATTGGTTACAAGAATATTAACATTGAAGTCACACAACTAACATCAATCCCAGCTTTACTCTCGTGGCTGAATTGCCCTTGTCCTGTTGATTGCAATCAGCCTCTCCTCTTACTCATGTGGGCAGGTTATAATCATCACACCAACCGCAACCAACTGCAGTCAGGCTGATAACCCTTTTACGGAATGGGGCATCGCTCACAGCCGAAGTCCAGCATTTTCAACCAAACTCTTGCTTGTGACACCCTGCTGTAGACTTGTTCTATTGATTACACCTGCTCTTAGGAGATTCCTCACAAGTCAAGCAAAAGGACAACCTTTCAAAGAACTGCCGAATCAATAAATGCTTTCCAGACATACAAGGTGCTATACATGTTTATGTATGTATATGTAAGTACCCACGTGTAGCTGGAGGAAGTCACAGCAGTCAGTGTGTGCCAGCTCAGCTCTTAGAGGGAGACTGATGGAAAGACAATTAGCCAGTTTGCTCACTGGAAAACACCCAACACAATTTAGTGCTAACCCCTCATTATCTTACCATTAATTATTTGCTTGCTCTGATTTTGCTTCAAGAAACACATCAATATTGACCGGCCTCATTATGGGACAACGCAGCATATCTGAATAGTTTTAGCTGTCCTGTCCGACTGAAGCGAGTTAACTGTTGTCAATAAGTCATGATACACCATGATATTCAAGTATGAACTGAGTTATCAAAATACTGACAACATTAGTCTGTCAGTAATATCGTTTCTCGAGATAATTCTAAAAATAAAACTGGAAATGATCTTAACATTTAGAATTTGAAATGAGAGTGTGATTTATGCAGCCACAAAGCCACTGTTAATGCAGCCACGTAAATTCACCTTAACTAGCATTAGGGTAAAGCCATACAGACTCTGTTGGCTAACCCATTAGTCTGATCTATGAGTCAGTTTAATGAGGACTATGACCTTTGCATAGTCCTGCTACCAAATTACAGTTTTAGGGAGCTATTTTTCAGAATATTTTCAACAAACATTTTTCGGACTGTCCCATTTTGCCCTAAAAGTCCTCAAAAAGGCAATATTTTTCCCCTCCTCTACAAGGTGGGAACATAACGGGATATTTCAAATAAGCGGTGGGTCTTTTAAAAAAAAAGTGGTGAGGACATGTCCTCAGCACTTTCTCTCTTCAGTATTATGACTGTCACAACTGTCCAAAGCTAGTCTAAAGCACTGCAGAGGTCACACTCACTTCATTCATCTCTTTCTGCCCGCGTGGATGTGCAGACAGTAGGAGGATCATTACTTGAACACAAGCTGTGTCTGTACATTTCTCACTCTGAAATAGAGCTGCACAATTCATCGAATTTAATCACGATCACGATTTTGGCTGCCACGATTAAATTAAGAAGATTGTCTGCGATTTTAACAGCAGATTTGCTGCATTTCAGATCAAACACTTTCTCAGCCAGCCACCAGGGGGGTGAACGAGAGATTAGGGCTTCAGTAAGCTGCCTAAAAAAGGAGTGCGTGTGAGTGAGTGTGTGTGTGTGTGTCTTTGTGTGTGCGTGCGTGCGTGAGAGAGTGTGTGCGTGTGTGAGGGAGTGTGTGTTTGTGTGTGTGTGTGCCCGTGAGTGCATGTGTGAGAGTGTGTGAGAGTGTCTGCGTGCGTGTGAGAGAGTGTGTGTGTGCCTGTGTAGTGTTGCTTTCGTCAACTAAATGTCGTCAACGGACATTTATCACGTGACTAAAACGAGACGATGACGAAACGAAATATATCATGTAACATTGTTGACGAATAAGAACGAGACTAAATCTGGTTTACAAAATAAAAACTGTGCTGAAATGTCCCTACATTTTCGTTTGACTAAAACAAGACGAGACGTTGAAAAAAGACTCGCCTTGGGGAGCGGTGAAAAAAGTATGGGGGCGCTCGGCCTTAGAGCTGAACGGCGTTACGTCCCAATATGTCCATTGAGAGGCACTGTGAATAAATATAACTAGCGTGGACAAAAGTATTAGGACGCAGGGCCAATATAGTGCCAGGGAGAGAGAAATGGCACACACACACACACGAAGTCTCTCTCTCACACACAGCATTTTGATAAGAATGCAATAAAAGCTGATCCTAAATTGTTCTGATTTGGTTGTGTAGACCAGTGGTTCCCAACCTGGGGTCCAGGCCCCCCTTAGGAGGGCGCTAGAGATCACACGGGGTGCGCAGAATTTTGTGCTGAATTGAGTTTACCAAAATTATAATTGTACACAATAAATTCTTAAAGAGTTAAATGCAAAAGTGTGTGTGTGTGTGTGTGTGTGTGTGTGTGTGTGTATAAGAGTATAAGAGCAAACACCTACAACCACTGTTTATTTTTTGCAAATAAATGTTGGTAATTAATCATTTTATTCTTTTTGGGCATCTACGGGGGTAGGAGTTGGGGGTCCTGTCTTGGACACAGGCAAGGGGGGCTTCAAGGAAAAAAGGTTGGGAACCACTGTTGTAGAATATATTTGTCCAGGAATAAAAAATGTTCAGAGAAGTTCAGGTCAGAACACTGAGGGTGAAGACTTTTATCAGTTTTACAAATGTGAGTTTTATGGCAATACACACACAATTTCATTTTATTCACACTTTTTTTACAAATGTATGTGTATGTACTTCTAAGTTCTATCATGGCTGGTTGGCAAAAAGTAAATTCAAATCAGAGTGTCTTCGTGTCTGCAATGGATGGACAGTATTCTTGAGTTTATAAGGTAACAATAATATAATAATAAGAGAGCCTTGTTTGAATTATTAAATAGGTTTGACTAAAAGAAAATTTAGATTTGGTCTGTTCTACTAGATATTTATACTATACTGACTGGGTTAAATAGAATTGCATCACTAAAAAGGAGACTAAAATACAAATTTATTGACTAAAACTAGACTAAAATGTCATCAGTTTTGTGTGTGTGTAAGAGAGTATGTGTGTGTGTGTGTGTGTGTGTGTGTGTGTGTGTGTGTGTGCCTGTGTGTGCACGCGTGTGTGTGTGTCAATTTTATTTTATTATTTTTCATTTTTATTTGAGGTTTCATTTTGAACTGAAAGCCTTGTTCACTTACAGTTTGTTTAAATAGAAAGTGATATAAAAATGTGTTTTACCTAAAATAATGAATAATTGTGATTAGTAATTGTGATTTCAATATTGATCAAAATAATCGTGATTATCATTTTGGCCATAATCGTGCAGCCCTACTCTGAAGTACGTTAGACATAGCCTTTCCCCTTCTCCACATCGAATCAGTTCAGTTCAGTTCTCTCTGTATCTCCCACAGCCTGTATATTCACACATCAGAGGAAAATGAGGGCAAGAATCAGCCGGTTTTTGATGAATGGCCTTTTGTTCATTCAACACATCGTCAATTTTCTTTTTTGATTTATTTTTTATATATTGAGAACATAGAAAGTTGAGCCCAGTATTGTGAATTAAACTGAATTGGTTAAATGTATTGTTACAAGGATATATACTACCAGTCAAAAGTCTGGACACACCTTTTCATTCAATGATTTCCTTTGTTTTTATTATTTGCTACATTGTAGATTAAATTGAAAACATTACCTATTGTTCTGATTATGTGGTTGTAGATTAAGTATTTCTTGATTATGGCAAGAAAAAACATATTCTGGTTTGAACATGTTTGAAACTTTTTTGTTTGCTGCATAATTCCTTCGTTAATATAATTAAAACTAAGAAAAAACACTGAATGAGAAGGTGTGGCCAAACTTTTGACTGGAAGTGTATATACTCAGTACATGAGTATAGACAACGCATTCATCCAGATCAGCACTTGAGGAAGGGTCACAATATGTACTATTATGTACTATAATATGAGTATTATTAGGAGATTGTATGAAGGGAACACCATTTCACCATTTCTTCTGGTCTGTTCTGTAAGGGCACTGACTGAAGAATGTGTCGGTCATTGCTAAGGTTGCCTCTAACCCTGCTAATCCCGACCTAAAGACTAACTGACCAATCACACTGTGTCTAGGAAAGCATGAGAACGTCTGATAAGAGTTCATGCTGCAGGTGTGCGTGTGGAAAACATTTAAAATGGATTCTCAGAGTTTGAAAAGAAGAGTGAATATTTACCGTTTTCCTAAACTAAAGATGCTTCTGGAGTCATGCAATGCTAAAAAAAAAGATAAAAAGACTAAATGGACATAAAGGATGGCTTGAGCTGAAAAGCACAGGCAGTATTTTTTGTGAATGAACAGCTTACTCCTAAGTAACTCTGCTCTCCTCATCCAGACAGTACACACTAAATGTTCTCCTTAAAATACACATAATTATATATTGAACTCTCCTGCAGGACAGAAGCAGTGCTCCTGTTTTTTCTCCATCCCCATCTACAAGGAACGCTGTTTGATAAAGCTTTACATTTTAAACAATGTCTTTAGCTTCTGTTTTTCTATTTTTATCTCCTACTGGCTCCCTCAGAGATCACATTATTTATTTATTGCTCCCTATTCGGAGAAAATGGTTAGTTCAGATAAACAGGATTTATCTGTCTTATGGCTACACACAGTCATATAACAAATGGATCCCAGAACTGAATGGTTGGACTGGAGCTTGGTTGCTAATGTTAGTTTAGTCATGCTTTGATATAATTACTTCGTATCTGCTATCTAGCTAGAATTACAGGATCAGTAGTACAAAGGCAGAAGAAGGGGAGCAAGATGTCTCTCTGAAATCAAGACCAAACCACAGGCATTGAAGCGTTTCTTGCTGTTCATAGTTGAACATATAGCAGATAACTTTCCCCAGAGGGAGGGTATACATCATATAACTGTGTATTCATGCTATTATGCTACTTCATGCTACGATAGAGACAGAGCTCAGAGCTGAAAGATGGAAAGAACAGTATATTGTAATAAAGGGATGGCTGTAATTAAAAGTGATTTGAAAACTAAAAATTAAATATCAAACATCTCTGAGGACAATGTGTCACAGCACAGCATAATGATCTAAAACACCACAGGAAAATTACACTACAAAGCAAAAAACAGTGCTTTGACCCTCCGGCTGTTAAAATCCAATAAGCGTCATGTTTCAATCATTCAGTTCGCAAATCTATTCACACAAATGAAATGTATTATATAATCAAATAAGAGAGCTCATGACTGAGACCTGCTGCAGGTTAGAATCACAAAAGCTGTAAAGGCCAAATAGGCAAGAGACCACCCCTGTGAGGAAGATGACCAAAACCAATGGCCAGTGTTCCTTTAAAGCAAGAAACAAGGTCTTGCCAGATCTACTAATGAATGGCGCCTGTAGAGGAGGATATATTTTGTACCATAAAGAGAAGGAATGACTGATATACAAATATAAACAAGCAGTAATTTGAGCTCATTTCGGAATATTCAATAGCCTCTGTCAGAACTGGGCCAACAACTGTGGCATCTAGCAGTCTGTAACCCCTGAGCCACAAGAGTGAGTCCTGGTCAAGCGCCAACACCACATGCACACCAAACACACAGCAGCCTGCCCCCATTACATCAAAGTCCGATCACTTACAGCACTGTGCGGGAACTGACTGGTTTGATGTGTTAAGAATGTCTATATTAGGCCCACATAACAGAGCTCTACTTCACAAGAGCCTTGTTTTCACACTACCAGCAGATGATATGTTCAGTTAGCACCCCTGCCACCGAACTGCACCATCTCCTTTCTATATATAGTAACATACATACACACACACACACACACACACACACATATGCATTTTCCATTTCTCTTGGGGTTTTTGGTAAATATTAGGGACCCTGGGACAGTCAGGGTCCTTTCAGTGTGGAGTCTGCATGTCTATATGGGTTTCCACCAAGAGCTTTGGTTTCTTTCATGGTCCAAAGATGGCAATGAACTGGAGGTGCTTCCCTGCTTTTTGTCCTGCAAGCTCTGGGAGAGGCTACATGAACCCAGTGACCCTGGTTAGTATGACCAGCTCAGAAAATGAATGGAGGAATGGATGGAGGGATAGAGAAACATATATGTGGTCTGTAAATATAAACTACAAAGTGGACCCATATGGAGAACGGAACAGATCAAATGGATAATGAGTGTAGATAAAAGGCCCACGTTCCTAGTGAAGTGGCTTGTCGATGTGTGTCTCTACCTCTTTCTACTTTTATTGATATACATTGATGCAGTCCATATATATGGAGATAGAGAGAGAGAGAGAGAGAGAGAGAGAGAGAGAGAAAGAGAGAGAGAAGTGAGAAGATGTAGACTGATACTGCCTCTGTTGTCTTAAACGACCTGACCAGCAGTTATTTCTGAAACAAAGGGTTCTTATTGTTCAGTCCCAGTCTGTGATCACACTCCACATCTGCTGAGGCTCCAGGTGTGTGTGTGGGGGTAGGAGTGGGGCCACTCCTCTCCCATCCTTTACAGTCTCACATCTCGCCTTGCTTCTGCTCCCACACACACAGACACATTCACACATACACACACAAAACAGCATTGTTTTGCTTCCCAGAGCCAAAGGCACGCCGTTTCAGAGGCTCAGCACAAGCTGCACCACACATAGCACAGACGGAGTGTGTGTGTGAGAGAGAGAGCATGTGTGTGTGAGTGAAGAACCTGGGCTGCAAAATTCATTAAGGCCGTTAGATAAGAGCGAGCTGGACAGATCCTGACACACGCGCAGATGACCAATGGAAGCCTGAGATCCACACCAGCAGCTCCACCTACTGAACCAGCCCTGTGCGTAAACACGCAGTTTAATGCAGCCCCAGAACGCTGGAATAGCATTTTGCACACTCAGGGCAGGGGTATGCATTCACACAAACACGCACACAAACACACATATGCACACGCGCGCAGCCCTGATGTTTACGCCGTTGGCCTGGTGCTGCTCGCCTCACCTTGCTTCACACACTTGAGCCTGAACGGGTCCTTGCAGTGCTTGATGACGGCCAGCACGTCCCGGGTGGTGAGCCCAGCCACCGGCGTCTCGTTGACCTCCAGTAGAAGCTCGTCCTGGGCCAGCTTGCCGCTCTGGAGGGCCACCTTGCCCTGCCTCACCTCCCCGAAAAAGGGGAAGTTGCCGTTCTCGGCGCCTCCTCTCAGCTCGAACCCCAGCTCGCCCTCCTTGTTCCTGGTGAGCACCGCTTCGTGGACCTTGTTCGTCCAGTGGTTCTTCTTCTTCAGGCTCTTGGACATCTCTGACTAAACGGGGCTTAGTCTACCAACGTGTGTGTGCCGGCTGGCCCTTCATACCTGCCTCCTTGCCTCCGACCTGCCTGCCTCCGACCTCCTGCCTCCTGCCTCTCCTCTCCAGGACCGGAGCGCATGCAGCTGCAGCGCGTTCACCTAAAACTGCAGCGCGTTTGGCTTTTTTTCTCACCCGCATTCGGACATGACCCGCCTCTTGCGCCACGATTGGCTGTAGTATCCCAGTTATTACGCTTCTATTGGCTAGGAGGGTCTCCGCTCATGTGCAGCGATTGGCTGTTTACAATAGCTCAGCTCGGTCTATCAACACTCTACATTTGATCTAAGTTAGCCATTTAAATAGTCCAAAACTGTAAATACTACATTCTGTGCATTCTGTATTCCGCTGCTGCTATTATTTGCACTATTATTATTAGTATTATTATATTATTATTATTATTATTATTATTATTAGTAGTAGTAGTAGTAGTAGTAGTAGTAATACTACTACTACTACTACTACTACTACTACTACTAATAATAATAATAATAATAATAATAATAATAATAATAATAATTGTTGTTGTTGTTGTTGTTATAACCTGTCCTCTCGCTTATCTCTTATACATCTTTTTCTATATATTCAACAATTTCCTTCTTAACAGTTTTTCCTTACTTGTGTATTAACCTCTGACTTGTCTTTTTCTCTTTGACAGGTTTTGTTAAGGAGTGTAACTTAGCTAGCAGTAACTTGGTTAAAACTAATGTTGATTTAAGTATAGCTTTTACAGATATAAAGAACAGCTGTGGACTTCTAAAGCACTGATGTACGTCGTTTTGGACAAGAGCACCTGCTAAATGCTGTAAATGTAAACGTTATTGTTTTTCTCCATATACCTCTATTCTGCATTTTTGCACACCTAACGACCCTGCTGCTAGAACACAGTATCTGTCATAATACTGTATTAATTCAGTTCATTGTATTCATTTAGTTGACTGCACTAAATGTTGTTTTGTTCTGTTGTTTTGTTGTTTGTGTTTTTCTTGCACTCTCTCTCTTGATTCTTAATTAGTCCTAAACAAATAAGTTGCACAACTGTAAATGCTATCTATTATATACTTTACAGTGTCTGTCCTATTGCTAGTATTATTTGCACGGCTATTACTTATTACTGTCTACCATTATTCTTCACAAAACTGTTTTCATTCAAACGTAGACTGCACTAAATGTTGTCTGGTTCTATTATTTTGTTATCTGTGTTTCTCTCTTCTCTCAACTCTCTCTACTGCTCGTTTTACACTGTGTATTTTGTCCTGTCTCCACAGGTCTTGTGGTGTTTCTGGTTGTGTTTCTTTTGTTGCTCCGGTCCTGGAGGAACGTTGTTGCGTTCTATTGTGTTTTGTGTAAATGGCTGATATGACAATAAAGAGTAAACTTGATTTGACTTCAGGGTTGTCCCATTTTTAAACATATATTATGAATAGTGATTTATACAAATCTCATTCGGGAAAAAAAAGGGATAAATATTTCAATATTATTTAAAATATAT
Source organism: Brachypetersius gabonensis (assembly GCA_037577145.1). NCBI lineage: Eukaryota > Metazoa > Chordata > Actinopteri > Characiformes > Alestidae > Brachypetersius > Brachypetersius gabonensis. The sequence continues at coordinate 9,181,882 of JBBJLR010000034.1, forward strand.
ATTATAAATATTTTTGCAAGGCTAACATAAACCACAGCCTGTGAGAACCACCAGCCAATCGTGGAGTAGAGAGGCGTGGCTTGTCAGAATACGGGTGGGGAGGGACAAGGCAGGCAGCGGAGGAGCAGGCAGACAGATTCACACACACACACACACACACACACACACACGAATGACTGGCGAGTGACCCGGATGTGATGTGTGCAAGAAGAGGCATGAAGTAAAGCAAGAATGAAAACGTGGTTCAGGAGGTTCAGTCTGATTCCACTGCCCTGATTTACTGACCATGCTGTTTTAAAGGACACCCGGCCTGGACGTTTGAAGGATGTTTCTAGAGCACGTTTATGGGCCTCACTGACCACAGAGAAGCAGGGCCAGCCTTTACACCCTCTGACACTCATCTGAACCGATGAAAACAAGTGATTCCTTTGTTGTCATTACTATTTCATATCCATACAGCAGTGACACGAGTCTGTGAGGACGTTCCATTCAATATTAAAGAGCCTGGAAACATTTACTGTGAATGAGAAAACACTCTCAGGCCTCTCCAGTCATAATCCTGATCTGATTCCTGAGCTGATGCCCCACTTCTTTTCTTCCAAAGGCCTTTTAATCAACCTTTATTTTAGCCTGGCATGCGCAGACATTTCTCCACCTGTGTGACCAAACATTATTCCTCTGTTTCTCTTATCACCAAAAACATTGCAGGCAAATGTGATGTGACCCAGGACTACTTAAGGTTGAGTGTAATTAGATTTGGCAGATAATATGCAGATTATAGGGTAATGTGCCTTACTAAAGTGGATACTGCTTTAATCTGGAATTGTCTGGATTAGGATTACGGGGATCACGCTCCAGGTCCTGCGGTTACAGTTACAGCAGGCCTAAACACAATTATACTGGACGCTGCTATGGCCTTAAATCCTCATGGTCATCCAAGCCCACTGTTCGGCTGTTACGTTTCCTATTTAAAGATTTATATATGAAGGATTATAGTGCAGTTGCAAAACATTGGTTCTGACAATGCTTTTTTTCCAAATCAGTGTCCAGATCATACAATTTGATGCAGAGCTTCACATCCAAAAGGCATCATGTCCAGCGTTTTTTGTCAAATCAGGGATTAATAGAGAGTTAGGTGCCCTTTTGATACAGTAACAGCCTCTGCTTTTCTGTGAGGGCTTCCCTAGATGTGGAGATTTAGTGCAGCCACAAGAGCATTAGTGAGGTCAGGTACTGATAATGGATGACTAGTTCCAGGTCATAAATGCTGCTCCGTCTCATCCCAAAGGTGTTGCAAAGAGAATGCAGCTCCACTTCTTCACAGCCCAGTGCTGGAGAGCTTTGTATCCCTCTATTCAGCATTAGACATGGTAAACCTAAGCTCATGTCCGACTGCTCCAGAGCATCTGGTTCTAATCGCAGTGCTTTTCTATAGAGATTACATAGGCTAGGTGTGTATGCAATTTTCCTGTCTCTGCATCTTTAATGAGTTCGTTAGAAGGGGTTTCTGAATGTTTCTGGAGATGTTTTTCCTAAAACCTTTGGTGTTTTTACATCTGTTATACCCCTCGACTCCTCCCTTTCTTGCTAGTGCCATAGTGCTTGCACTCTTTGAAATTATAAATTGTACCCTGTCAGCTTAAACAGAACTAACTATGCTTTCTATTTCCTGGAGGAAGAAACCTTGACAGGAACCAAGACTCAAAAGAGGAACCCATCCCCCTGTGGTCAACCTAGAGAGTGAGAAAGATAGTGTCTATTGGGAAAGCTAACAATAAAAGGCCTTAGTGTGCAGCTTAGTCACTGTTGGACAGATCGGCCATCTATGGCTAAAAGAGTTGGTACAGTTCTTCAGCTGATTTTCTCCACGGGGAACTGCTGCCCATCTTTCTGGCACAACTGACCACTATTGAGGCTCTAAGTCAGCATCTCTTTCTGAATTTGTCACTGGGATCCCTGGCCTGGTTCGGCGGTTGGACGGCCCGTGTGCTCCTCCCCCATTCAAGGGCAACTGTTGTTTCAAAACTCAAACTGTTCCTCCTCCCACAGACTTCAACAAAAACTGCCACCACTGACTCTTAACTATCAGCTATTGACAGCCAATCTATTCTGCAGTAAGTTTGTATATGAAGGCCTTCTATTATTAGTTGCTTCCATAGGGACTCTAGTTTTACTCTTTGTGTCGACCAGAGCAGGATGGGTTCACCATTCGCGTCTTGGTTCCTCCCGAGGTTTCACCCTCAAGCTTTAGGGAGTTTTTCATCACCTCTTTCGTCTTTGACTCACTAATGGCTCGAAACCGGATTCTGTAAAGCTGCGATGTGACAACATTGATTTTAAGAAGCACTATATAGGTAAAACTGAACTGAGTTGAATTAAATAATACTGGCCATCAGTGCAGTACCAAAGTGTTCAATTTGTGAGGTGCCTCTTCAAGACTAATACTAACAGGACCAAACAGTATTACGGTGCCAGTATGAGTGTATAAGCATAGAAACTCACCCCATCTCAGTACAGCTAATGTTAATTAAGCTGCTGTTTTGGTTGATACAATCCCGTAGTTAATGCATGTATTAACTATTAACAGTCCACTTATGCATCAGATGGAAAGTGAACTAGAAGTCACATAAGGTCCAATCTGGGTTAGTCCCTAGTTTTAATTACACAGTATGAAATAGTGTATTTCTTCATTCTTTTTTATCAGTTTACTCTTCTAGGACTCCTCTTTATAATTCAAATACTAATCACTGAGTCAGTCCAAAGAACTACATAATAACAAAGGTTTTGACAAGAAACAGATCACCTCCAATAAGGCTTGAACTGTAACCAGACATTTTTATGGGGCTGGGAAAACGCTGAAGCAGGTACAAATAGCTTAACAAAGCCTGCTGTGAGACACAATGCAAGATGTCGACAGGAAACACTGTTTACACCGATATGTAGTCATTATGTGATTACAGAGTTATTAGGAAAACTGATGGCAACACCCACTGGATCATTACCAAAGCTTACCGGTATCATGTTGAACTTCAGTATTGAAATTTCCCATAGGACAACATCCTCAAGCACTCCTAATTTATCTGCACAGGGGCATGTACTGTATAAACTACCAGCCGATAAAATGCCTTCAAATGCCAGACGTCTTCTGCTATCTCTCAGAATCATCACTTTCATTTTCCTGCTGCTAAACACAGAGACACAAAAAAAGTATAGATCAATATTACTTTTTATTACCAATTGAGTTATGTATGTATGTAGCATCTTTATATCGTTGTAATTTGCATTTTATTCTTTTTCTGGTGCTTGTCAAGCCACTACTGTGAAAAAGAGCCTGAAAATAATGACCTGTCTGTTTACATTAAAGGTAAAATAAACTAATGACTGACTGAATTAAAGATTGATTAAGAAATGAATGAATGATTAAATCCGTTAAGTAATGAAATAAGGAATTAATGACTGAATCAGTGACTGAGTAAATAAAGAGCAGAATGAAAGACCACTTGAATGTTGGGGTTAGAGTTGGGGAAAACTGCTTTATTTATACAATAACTGATAGTCATTAATCCAGTATTTCATGTAATTCCTTCACTGGTTTATGTATTCATTCATCAATCACTGATTCACTTATTCTGTCATGAATTCATTCACAGATTCAGTCATTTGTTCATAAATGAATTCATTCATGTGACCTTTAACAGAACCACACAATGCATTCGTAATACTATTAACACACCAGTAAACCTGTAGCACCTTGTGTTTACAATGCACATGTTCTTTGAACCGCAACGTCAATTTATTTCAAATCGGAGTTATTTTTGAGTGTTCAGATGTGTGCAGTAGATACTGACTAATCGCACTGAGGCCTGAAGGGGAGGAGGTGTGAAAACACTCAAGTCTGATAGAACCATTCTTTATAGGAAATGTGCAGTTCTGTACCTATTTGTTATGAGGAACAGACTGAAGTATATTTAGACTCCAGTATTCCTGATTTAAGCAAATGACCTCCAGCCTTTAGCAGGCCACCGAATCTATAGGGTTTGATTGTTACTTTATGAATGAACACTTATTCACAGCAGTACTGTCAGATCAGTTTAACTGATCATATGACCGATCAGGATAGTTCGGGCTGCAGTTTGATTTGTCATGGTTTGCATGGTTCGGGACAGTAGTGAGCCTTTAGATCAGACGAATCTCTATCCTGGTACCTTTTCCTTTTGTGCAGTGCTCCATTAGGCATTTGTTTGATCTCCTTGGGAGGCCTGGGAGATTAGTCTAATCACTTGACTTTAAGCCTCAATCCCTCCTCGAAATTGAGTCCCGGCTACACAGACTCAGTGCTGGAGACCTACATGGGTGACTGCTGAAATGGTGAGAGCTGATGTTATGGACTAGATGGAGTGGCGGCATGGCATTGGAGTGGTCTTTGCACAGTCGAGGGAGCAGAACATCCAGAACTGAACTGGTTCTAGAAAACAGGGTTGGGCAGCTGCAGTGTGGAGCAGAATGTAAGAATTATTTTTCTTTCTCTAAAATAAAAATCACATTGTTAGCAGTGACAGCTGTAATGCAAACTCTGTCTAATCAGATATGTGATATTAAAGCATAAATTGTAACTAAGATTTGGCCTTTAGTCTGAATATAGCCTATTAAGACAACCTACTCAGATTCACCTAATCAGTGAACAGGTCATTAGATGGTAACCGTAACTGTGACCATCACACTACTGTGTGATTTTACTTTGTCGGGTCTTAGTACCTTGAAAGGCACCTAGGAATAAAATGCAATGAAAAACATTTTGAAGTGCACCTTATCAGCTGTTCAACATGAGGGTGGATCTATTATGCTTCAAGGTTGAGTGGCAGCCAGTGGCACAAGCATTATGGGGACAGATGGAAGAAAGTATTCCACTAAGTAACACCAAATCCTGGAAAGCTAATGTCCCACAGACAAAAAACTGAGGAGGAGGTTGCATATTAGAAGACTATAATTGCAGTTACAAGAAAATTATTCTAAAATGACAAATCAAACCAATTGACTAACGTGGAAAAACTTTTCTGATTAACTCAAGCTCACAGCAAGCCAGGGAATTTTCAATAAAACATGAAGACCTGTCCCTGTTTAAGAGTCTTTAAGAGGCCTTCTCCAGGTACTTTACTTTGCTGCCACTGGCAGAATGAAGACAAAGCCGCACGTTAATGGTCACCAGTAGAGGGCAGTGTGGCTCAATAGTTGGTCATACTTGAAACTAACCAGTCAGGTTTTACTGTGTTTAGAAACAAAACTTTTCAGTTAACTGAAGGAAACACTCGACTACACAGTAGCGAGGCTTACAAATTGGCGGACAAAAGACACTGTTATAGCCATGCAACCATATATTAATGAGACAAAAATTCCTGAAGATCACATGTGCACAAAGCATCAACATGAGTGTCGTGGTATACACAGACTAGAGATGGCAAAAACCTGATACTTCATTGAGATCAGTGTAAATACATGACTGGATATAGGACTGTAGTGAGTGAAGGAGTGTGGGCAGGGGATTTCTGATCCAATCCTGTAACAGATATTGCTCACTCACACATACACAGCGAGATCATGTTTATCAGCTTTGTATTACTTCCTGTGTGGTACAGCCTACTTTTAGGAAACGGGTTCGATTAAAAATAGCTCCTTTAAAGATTTTTTTTGGAAGCGTTTTTGAAGTGATCACATGTTACTGAAGATTTCCATTTCAGTATCGGATCTCTACTACTGACCCGGTTGGCCGCAGAGCTTTAAAAATTAAAGGAGGCTTAACTAGCTTTTTTTACTTACTTACTAGCTTAAAGAAAGACAAAAATGACCAGTTCAGTTACAGAACAAAGAAGGGGTAAACACCAAACACACACAAACTATTTCAATATGCCATGATTTAATCACAGCACTTTTTATTAGCAAAATAGTGGATATTAGTCAATGTATGTTCCCAACCAATGAGAACAGAGTGAGGGACATAATGCATAAAACCATTCAAATTTGTCATAAATAACTGTGAGAATGTCTGGCATATCACATCATTCATGTTTTCTACCAAAATTAACAAGTACAGGCAGTTGAATAGTCTCATGAGAATGATATGGGTGCATGTTTGCGACAGAATGATGAGGAAAAACCATTTGGTCCCTTTTAAAAGACAATAGGGGGAAAAAAAAAAAAGCAAAAACAAAAAAACAAATCCCTTTGATCAATAAAATGCCCATTTCCATGTCAACATTTCCATAATCCATGTGGAATAAGATCTACAGATTTTATTGAAACATTCCCCTTTGAAATGGTGTTGACTGTCAAAAGTGAAACTGTTTCTTCATTCTCCTACTAGTAATTTTCATTCTGAGTGTGCATCTTGGTCATCAGTCATCATACAAACTACAGGCGAGTTCAACATGGCGCATGCAAATCCTGTGGAATGAGAGCTGCTCTGGAAGAGCCCGTCTGGCTGTTAGGGCTGCACATGAAGGAATCTCTCTAACCTAATCTAACCAGTCACGCTTCACACGTATCCCAATTTTTTGTTAGCCGTTTGTGTTTTGTCTAACAGGAAAAAACAAAAATCTATAAACTGGGTCGTGCCTACAAAAACGCATTCACGTTAGGAGAGTGATTACATAACAACTACAGCTACGTTTGAACAACTTGGATGACAAACTCAAGCACGGCAACTTTTAACTGGAAACATGCAAGGCACATGTACCTTTATATCGAGAGGAGCAGACAGATCGATAGCAGCGAGAAAGAGATAAAGGGCAAGAAAGGGAGAGCAAGAGAGACAGAGTAATCGAGAGAGAGAGAGACAGAAAGAAATACAAAGTGAGAAAGAGAAAAATGTTCCCCAAAAAACCTTGAGTGAAAAAATACCCTTCAAAAAAGGACCTGTAAATTATTTCAAAAACAGTGAAAAATTCCAACAATTACAGTTGTACAAATATTTTACACAAAAAGGTTTCTTTTTCCTAAAATCATTTAAAAATGTTCAGAGAACATAAATAAAATGTTTACGTAACGCATCATGTTTGTACTTGACCTCCAGCCCTGCTTCTCCCAAGGACGTCATGTCTTCCCATTCTCACCTCACTGAGAGACAGACAAAAAATAAAATAAAATACAAAAAGTAAGATTGACAGTGGTATGTAAACAAAGCTACTATATTTAGACTTGCATGCAATTATTTCAAGCTTCATTGCTTCACAGAAGATAAACCGGTCATAACCAATTTTCGCTCACCGTGTGAAGGAATGCTCTAAAACAGTCCACAGTCCTTCAGGTTGTTCTTGATGATGACGTCAGTCACAGCATCAAAGACGAACTGCACATTCTTTGTGTCTGTGGCGCAAGTGAAGTGGGTGTAGATCTCTTTGGTGTCCTTCCTCTTATTCAGGTCCTCAAACTGACACTGGATATAGGCAGCTGCCTCCTCGTATGTGTTGGAGCCTTTAAAAAAAAAATCTATATAACTGGAAATACATGGTTGGTGAAACACTGGTCAAAACTGATATATCCTGTAAATGTAGGATTCACTCCTGTGATCTTGTGTATCAGATTATGTAAAACGGTAACTGAGTAATGACTAGGAACTTATCAGGAAGGTAAACTTCAGTGATTCTTTTAGCCAAGTTTAATTGATTCATCATAACAGGCCTAGGCATGATCGCAACCAGCTTTTCATAATATGCATCTAAACATAACAGCACATAGTAGAAGCTGAAACCATTCATAAACAATTTGATTTAGCATATAGTGTGATTACATTCCACTCTAATTACAAGTCCCATCAACGCTGTATGTACATACATGGACATGGGGTAATGAGTTATTTGCATAATACTTTAGATTTTGTAGATGCGGCCCCTTACAGTCACTCATGACTGCAGCACACAATAGAACACAGTGTGATTAATGTAAAATTCTCTCTGCATTTACCCTTTCACCAAGGGAGCAGTATGTGGGGTACCTCGCTCAAGGGTACCTCCGTGGTGTCACTAGCAGTCCTGTGATTTGGAACCACTACCTTTTGATCACAGGAGAAGCTCCCTAACTGCTAGGCCACCCGTTCCCCCAAGAACAATAATCAACACTGATGGTGCGCATACCAGCATATTCTGGGTAGCAGATGGTAAGGGGACTTCTTTTGATCTTCTCCTCAAAAAGATCCTTCTTATTAAGAAAGAGAATGATTGAAGTCTCGGTGAACCACTTATTGTTGCAAATGCTGTCAAACAGCTTCATACTCTCATGCATGCGGTTCTGGTGAAAAAAAAGAAAAAGAAAAACAAGAACAGAGAAAATCAGAACAGCAACTGAAAGAAAATGTCACATGGTAGAGGCAGCAGGTAGAGTCGGTGGTGTGACTGGGGAAGCATGCCAAAGTGACGTACCATTTCCTCATCCTCAGCCAGGACCAGGTCATAGTCACTCAGAGACACGCAGAAGATAATGGCGGTCACCCCCTCAAAACAGTGGATCCATTTCTTCCTCTCTGATCTCTGGCCACCCACATCAAACATCCTGTGAGAAGAGAGTTAATGCATTTAAAAAGCTCTTAAATAGAACAACATCCACATTAACATGCAACTAAACAGAACACTGAAGAAAACATACTAATGGAACTAGCAGAAAGGACAGTGGCTTCCTAGAAATAGCACAGGAAGTGATTCTCTCTGGGGATTCCATAACACCCACATGAGATGTGGGGTCAGTGTGCGCTGATGTGAATCATACGGTACACGTCATCTGGAATTTTAAAATCAGTGTCAACATTTAAGATAATAAAAAAGTCTATTGACTGTTATCCAGTCCAGGCCTAAGCTTTGATAGCTGTCATTTTGGAAGATTAAGAATATCCAAGTACCTGGCCATCATCCAGTTTCTCATATCATGACAGCTTAATAATGGTATCAGACCTTTATTTTCCTAAATATTCTTATAAGTCTACTGGAAAATAAAGTGCAGGGTTCTTCTCTTCCAGTCCTGGAGAGCTGATCTCCAGCACAGTCAGGTAATTCCATTCTAACACCCCAAACTAAACCAGGTAATTTTATTCAAACATTCATTTGTATTCCTGTATTATATTTATTTTAATTATACTCAACTACATATTCTGTAAAAAATCCGATTTAATTCAAATTGGCAAAAAAGGAGTGACTGCAAATGTGCATATGTCTCCATTTAGTCCATTAGAGCACTAAATATCAGAAAATATCAGAAAACCTTTGAAACAGTTATACTTCAAAGGGTTTTTACTTTTACATTTACATTTATCAGACGCTTTTATCCAAAGCGACTTCCATTCTCTAACTACAGGGGGCAGTCTCTCCCTGGAGCAAATTGGGGTTAAGGGTCTTGCTCAGGGACCCAGTGGTGGTGCTGGAGGTAGGATTCAAACCTGTGACCTTTTAGCTCTAGCTACAAGCTAATGTTAGCCTCAAACTAAGAGTAGCCATAAGTTAACAAAAGTATTTTTTCATTCATTTACTATTCTTATTCTATAGACTGAATGGTTGGGAACTTTCATCAATGTTCTAGCTCTGGTCTAATTAAAGACTTAGCAACTTGAATGAAAACGTCATATCGACACACTCCAAGCCTATGAATGCAAATAATAGTACTACTGTTTTGAAGTACAGACAAATATATGGGAAGTTAACAGCAGACAACTGCAGACACATAGGCATGTCCTAGAGGCAACAAACAAATTCCAAAACAAATATGCATACCATAAACAGACAGCTCATTCTCTGTGTACACAATAAGCCTACAGTGACAACAAAAAAAACTGACATGCAAGAGAAAATACCAGTGTTTTAATATTTCTTATGTAATGTATAACAGTGAAAGGGTTAAGATAACGGAGATGCTCACTTAAAGTGAAGATCCTTGAAGGTGAAGTGGGTCTCCACAATGCCAGTGGTCTTCACTCTGGTTCTCAGCACATCCTGCTGAGTGGGGACATAAGCGGCGCTCGATATCCTGTCCAGATCGTTCAAGTAGCTAGGAACAAATGAACAGTACAAAGTTATCGATCTTTAAAGAGTAGGAACATTAAAGGGTGCTTAGCCCTCATGGGTCACAGGTATGGCAGCAGGTATTTCTGCTCCTGTTGTGACCATACTGAACATTTCTTGGTTCTTTCTTTCATGGTATTTCCAAGGTGTTGACTTAAAATCCAAGGCCAGGCAAGGTTAGACAAACGAAAGACAGATAAGGCTAGATCTGAAAATGATAAGCTTTTACTATGCAGAGTCTTGGAACGGAAAGTCCTAGAGAGAGAAGGTACCCCATAATCCTGCAGATCACATGCAAAGGTGAGGTTGTCTCACATCATACTTCGGAACACGCATCCACGTTATTTGCATTTTGGAGAATTTGCATAAAGTATATTTGAATCTTGATCATCATGATCTCTACAGACAGAAAATAAACATTTAGCTTTGCAATTAAAAGGTCAGCAGCGAAAGAAAAGACAAGATTAAGCAGTTGTTGATTCAGTAAAGGAATAAGCAGTATCATATAAAGTATGATACTATAAAAAGCTAAAATCATATAAACTCATTTCAAATGCAACATCAAGCCAAAGCATCACAAACATAGTCCTGCTTGGCAAACTCTGCGTTTGAGGTTGTGAAAACACTCGGTACTCAAGGGGGGCAATAGCAGATAAATCAGAGTATATGTATATGAGATCTACTTTAATAACTATGACTGTAGGAGTAAAACAGATGTACAATAGGAGTGTGCTGCTTTACTTTGTCTACTGATATGAAGAGGCAATGATGCATCATGTTGCATGTTTACTCGAGCAATGAATATTGCTGCTGTAACAATTGTCTGAAGGAAATTGAGCTGGTATTACGAAGCAGCTTATAGCACCCCTTGGTGCAAAATACATCTTTGACTTTGTATGGAATTTGCTGAAGCTAAAAGCCATTTAAATATAAAGGTAGAATCATGCATTTGTTTCTATGAAGTGAGTTTACCTCAGGTCTGCTGAATTGGAAATTTATTTTCAATAGAAAACACTATTGGTTTGCTGATTTTAGTGCTTGTTTTAAACAGACACTGGTTAATTTTCTCAATTTTTCCACTTTAAAAGATTCATCTTTCCACTCTAAGGATATGCAGTCAGATAAGCAAAGACAGTGTTCCACGGTCATGGTTAAAGAGAATTTGGTTTTAACAGCTAGTGTTAACAGACGTATTTAACCGATGCGTAGTTTCTACAAACAAATCCTAATGCAAATTCGTATCTTGAAATCATGTGTTCTTAACCCTTGCAAGGATATGGCACTTCATTCAAAGATTATGTGACCTGCTCTTTAGAGACAAAACCCAGTGAAGTAATTTAAACCACTATTTTACAACTTTTCTTCTGATGTCCAGTTGTTCTGCACACTGCTGTTTCCTGCTCAAACACAACCACTTCAGCCCAGGAAGGGCTTATTAATGAGCCAATTAGTTGGACCTTGTGTTAAGAGCTGAGGGTATCGACTCCAGCACTGGCAGCACATTAGATAATTACTTCATGAGCTGGATCAGGTGTGCAAAGGAAAGAATACTTGAAAACTGCACGGCAGTGGGCCCTAAATACATCAACGAAAAACACTAAATTTTGGATGCACAACAGTGCCAGATCATGTCAAACTACAATAGTCCTCTTTCTGGGAATTTTGCCTCTATACAATGGAAGAAAGACAAAAAGAATGAGTAACACCCACTATGAAGCGGAGTCGTTGAGCTGGTACTCCCGAGAGCGACAGAAGCAGGCCTGCACTCCTCCATCCTTCCACAAACGCTGAATGATTCCGGCCAGCTCTGCAGTCATGTAACCCTCTTCAGCGGAGCCTGCCAGCACAAACAACTGCCTCGCATCATCCTGCAATACAGGAAAACGCACACAGTCAAAAGGACAATAACTACCAAAACAATCACAGTTGTCATATATAAAAGTTCCCCTCCCTTTCTCTGCAATAACAGCAGTACTTACAGCACGGGCGGGGTCAGAGAAGTCGATCTTCAGGCGGCCCATGGCCCTGATGATGGCAATGATGGACTGGATGGTGTTGCTGTACACCACGGCCTTGTACTGTTTGCACTCCTCCTCCGAGTAGCCTGCCTCATGGATGATTCTTGAGAAGGGGAGGGGAAGAAGTCAGCAAGACTACATGTGCCATAAAGAACATTCACACAAAAAAATCCACGTTTGCAGGAAACAGGTTGGTGTGCAGAAAGCAAGCGACTTACTTCATCTGTTTGACAATTGTGCTCTTGCCTGATTCACCGGCACCTGCGCAAAATGAGAGAAGACAGAAGTCAGTCAAGAAGATAACATTAGCTTTCCTCATGGCTGAAGATGGTTTGTTTGGCTTGGACACTTGAGGTTTACAGCTAAAAACATGAAGCCTCTCAGTCACATAAGGTAAATCTACAATAATAAATAAACTACAGCTTAGCAAGAGACAGCTAAAGCAATGTTTGCAACCCGAACATAAGCTCTGTAAACAGCTCCACAAATAGAAAATGGTGTTGAAGGTTAGAGATATGAAGGGAAGTGAAACTCTTATGGTCATTCTTTGTAAGCAGGTGGGAATCCCCATCAGCACATCAACTCTGAAAATTAAGTCATTAGAAATTATGCAATTACCAGATAATTTAAACCATGTTAGTCACAGCATATATACACACCACTGGCCACACAACATGAGCAACGGCAAGGGGGCATTAGTCTGAATGGATTAATTAATCCCAACCTGGCTACAATGGGATTACAAACAAATCTCTATAACCAGATTATGCATGCCTGATTGATGCCACAGGTCACAGTCCATTCAGCTCGAAACGTGACTCAGCTCAGGAATTTTCTGCGTTTTAAATTACAGTTCCAGAGTATTCTCGAACTCCATGACCCTGTTTAGTGCCAGACTGAAAAAATGACTAAAGTATCCATACATTTATCAGCCAAGTTAGAAATAAAGCATGGTCAGCGTCTCTAAAACACATTCTGGGAGAACAATGGAAGAACAATGGAACACTGTCAGACACTGATAACTTGAACACGAGTCTTGTCTGAGCATTACAGGAATATATGGAAACCATGCGTGACATGAAGCTATTGGGAACATAGTGAATAAAGCAGAGCTTAACTAAAACGAATTGTCTGTATTGGAAAAGAAAACATTGAGCCTAAATAGTAAATTTATTAATTAAATAGACTAAAGTTTCAATCTGACTAATCAAACTGATGTGAACAGGGAGTCATTGACATTGTAATAAAGGCTACACTGACTCATGTACTTAGGTCGTGTCATGTTTACAATGGCGTCCATGTCATACTGCATGTATCACATGACATTTCAACATCATGCTGAAGCAAGACGTTTGCATGCATTGCAAAGACTGTCCTCACAGGAAATAGTGGAGAGAAGAAAACCTCAACATTTCCTCCAAACCAGGGTGGATTCTCAGCTGCACCCCAGATTCAGACATGTTACTTTACACAAGATACCTGCAGTCTAAAATCTTTGCAAACTTTCCAGACTGCATTCAGTTCAGTTCTCCCCAATCGAGACGCTGCAGGACAGACATAACAGAGCAGCAGAGGAGGAGGAGGAAACTGAGTAAGACTGAAGGCTTACCACTGTACTAAGCAACAACAAATGCTGTTTTAGTTGCTCATGTGGAGCTTTAAGGCTGACACAGAAAGCAGCAAAATGCCCCCCCACACAATTTTTCCACTTTCAGCAGATCTCAGAGCCAGCTGAGTATGTTTCAATTAGTCAGAGCTCCTCCCCGAGCGCCTTTTTGGGGACGGCCTGAGGGGCCCTGCTGCACTTTCTCTGAGAGTCCCTGAGCACAAACAGCAGCAATTAGGCAAACTCAGCACCTCACACATATGGCCCAACACACAACAGCTCCAAACACAAGGGCTCAGAGGCACAGCCACAAGAGTACGGAGCACAGCTGAGAAATGAGCCGCTGTTGTCAATGGCCCAGGACGTTAATTTGTTCACACCCTGCAGTCATTGTCTCATGGGGAACAGAGGGGAAGTAACAAAAAGTTAAATCGGGAAACCTAAAGTGAAAAGAAAACAAGCAATTTTGTCAACAGTGATAAGCTGCGCTTTGAAAAATCAACTGGATTTAACTCGATGCTGATCTGACAATGTTCCAACATCTGACTTACTGATTCACTTAGCACTTTAAAAAAATGATCAAAAGCTGTGTCTGCCATCAAAGGGGTATAAATATTTATGATGTTTTATGGCAGGAGTGTCCATCCTGGTCCTGAAGACATACCACCAAGCAGATTTTAGCTTCAACTCTACTCTAGCACACCTAGGGACATCTGAATATTAAAGCCAGGTGTGTTGGAGCTGAACTCTTCAGGGTGGCAGATTTCTGAAAGTGTTATTTTTATGTGGTACTATTGCTTTGGTCAAATGTAATTTTTACCATCTCATTCGCTCCCATAGGTAGAAGGTCAATTAAAACTATACATGAAAGCACAAAAATAGCATTTGTTCATGGGCCTCATGGAGTAAATAAGATGGATATGATGAAAGGCAAAAACACCTTTTCATGAACTGTGTTTATCAAAGATGTGGAAATGTCTGTAGTGACAGAAAAACTGATTCAAATCAATTTCCATTACAGTGTTTGGTATTTTGTAGGAAAAGTCCTTGGAATCCAGCTACACAATTCCTCATTATGGTGCCCCAGCCAAGGAAAGTCAACAGCTGAAGACTGAGAGGCATCTGGCCAGGAAATTCTCCCTGATACTACGTCTCTTCATGTCAGTTTAAGCACAGGCTGATAAGACCGAATAACAAACTGAGAAATTACCGACTGATAAAATGTGTATTTCTGGAATCGCCTTCATAATTTACTCTCCAATTCATTTCACATACCAATGTTGCTAATAAGCATGAGTTATGACAAAACTGACCTGAACATACAATTGTAGGTTGTGGTGATGGGTGGTGAGTTAATAAAAGGTCATTCAGCTTCCTAGATCTCTCACAGGGCAAAAGACAACTAAAAGGGGAATTCTACTGATTGATCGAAATATCTGCATAACAATCGCAACAACAAAAAAGCAAAACTACACAATGTGTGTGACCCTCCACAATGTCCTTTTTTGCATAAAACCATTGTTTTATGCAAAAAAGGACATTGTGGAGTCAAATTACTTTATGACTGTTGTGCAAACATGGCTATATTTTTTTGCCATCAGTGAACCTTATCATATCTTTATATGCATCGTTGAAAAATAGCTGTAAACCAAAAATAGTCTGCTTTTCAAGTCCCAATTTGCCTGACCACATCCTGCTCATTTTGAATGCATCTTAAAACATCCTCAAGACCCAAAGCAGAAATGGTAATACATATTACAAATGCTACTCTAAAGGACAAACTGTGCTGCACAGCAGGCTGTATCTCCATGTGAACTTGATTCCTGGAGCACTAGTTTCACCTTTTGTTTGGCCTGTTCCACCTGCCACTTTTACAGCGTGGTAATTTGAGCTGGTTATTTGGTTCCTAGGCAACAACCCTATGCCTGGGAGACGCTGGAGGGCAGTCTGAGGGTAAACTGACCGACAGCTGCCAAAGCACATCCTGACCAAAAGGCTTAAAACATCTTGCTTTAATTCTGTAATGCTCAATTACCAAAGTAACAAAAAGGTCCAGCTGTGTAAACAGCTTGTTGACAGGCACTCCACACTTCTAAGCTGTAAAATAATCAGTAAAATACAAATGTTTCTATTATATAAGATTTCTAATCTGCAATTAACCTCTGATCATGCCCCCCCCCATTTTTTTGGACGATGAATCTTTTTTGTACTAGTTTTGTACTAGTTTTTAATTATTTTTTCTGAACTGGTGTAACCGTAATTTATCTTCACTTCTGCTGGGGAGCATATTATGTCATTTGGTTATTTTATAATGTTACAAAAATAATCAAGGTAAAAGTACTGCTACAGTTTTTTTCTGTCTTTAATCATAGTCATTCTCCAAGCCTTGAGGGTCACAGATGTTTATTTACATGCTCTGACACTTGCAATCTACCCTTGTAAAATTAGCCAGTCTGTTACAAAAGCATAAAGCACTGATTTGTATTTTGGCCCTGAAGGCTGAAAGTCAGATGACTTGCAATGAAATAAAACAGCCCGTCTCATAACATGATGCCCTCAGCAACATATACCTGCTGCTTCTGTTTTCTATCTTTGCGCACATAAAATATGTACATTGATACCCACACAACGCGAAACCAAAAAAACTTTAAGGCAGCATTTAATTTAATCCAGTGGTTGGCTATTAATCAGGTCCAATGGGGCATGTGTGTATCTGCCTAATTGGCAAATTAAAATTATTCCCAAAAGTACGACAAAACAAGCTTCCAAGCTGGTAAGATTTAGGATACCAGCAATGTGACACCTGTTGGTGAGCAGCTTTACTTTTTCCTTTGCAACACAAGTCATTTAATGCCATTCTGATAGTCTGGAAGAACCTCTTCTTTTGAACTAATCTCGGTGGTCTCTTGACCTAATACAGCCCAAATAACCATCACAGCAAGCGCAAATGTCAAACAGTTATATAAAAAAATCTATAAATCTACGGTTTATATTAGTTTAATCCTATGACTGAAGTGAAACCCATGAATGGGAAAGAGACTGAGAGAAAGGGTCAAGTTAATGGGACAGCTGGTGGACTAGTGCTTAGGTAGTTGCCTCTGCAATCAGAAGGTTGTGGGTTTGAAGGACTGCTAGTGGCACCACTGAAGTGCCCTTGAGGAAGGCATCATCACTAACTGCTCCCCAGGCACTGTGTTCCTGGCTGCTTGCTGCGTTGCTTGGTGAAAGGTTTAAATGCAGAGAATTATATCATGTTGTGGTGTGTTAAAGTTTGACATATGGACACTTTACATTTGCATTACAAAATGAATGCCTTTTATAGTAGTGGGTCCAGTAGTTACAAGTTGAACAAAAAGGCAACCTGAAATACAACTCACCTACTGTAGATGTTTAGCTACTCTGAACTACTTTTTCTGGTATTTATTCCCTTACATGACGCTACCCAAACCAAACTGCATTACCAACAATGTAAAGCCACTGATGGGCATTCCTTTGGTACTGAGAAGGCAGAGATGGTCTAGATGCGAGTGTGGCGGAGTATACTGGTAGAAATGTGCCTTAAATTACATTCTGCTACTTTGAAATATTGAAAATCCAAAATAACCAGCCCGATGCTGAAGCCGGTTTCTGGAGAATCCAAACACTTTCTTCAGTGTTCAAACAGCTATTGAGTTGATTTAGGTGTGTTTGGAACAGGTAAAAGTCTTAAATGTGAGACACAGTGGTCCAACTCGATTAGACATAAATATACTTCTATATTATCTTCATGTACTGGATAAACAGCCTTAATTGAAGTGAGGACCAAAAGAAATCCCCAAACAAAATTAGCCACTTAGCAGAAATGCTAGCCAATTCATATAGCAAAACCCCTAGAACCATCATCTTCAGCTGGCTAACGTGCTTGTATGATATTTATCATCCAATACTATTTTAAATCCATATAAAATCATATATGATCTTTACAATTATCATAACCTCAAAACAGTTAAGTAAAATGAGATGCACTGAATTGGCCAGGAGGCTAACGTTAGTTAGCCAGTTAGCTTACGTTTGGAAGCAAAAGAGCCATTCGTTTTAATTAGTATGGCTGCTTGATTAGCTTATTTGTGCAACACAAGGTAAACGGTTTAATATACACTCGGTCTAAAGTTTATTTAGGTTGTTTATAGCTTTAAATTGTGGTTTAGTTGTTGACTATACAGCTAACTCAAGCTTCGTCAACGACTAAACGTAACCAAGTGACGACATGGTACCTTCTCCACACTTCCTTCATATTTTTTTCACTTAAAACGACAAAAATACGTGATATAACCGACCATGAGCGCACAGCCAAACAATTTATTGAAAGTACTCCTCCTGTACATCCGTTTTAACATCTCAAATGTCATGTATTCGTGGTTTTAATGTGAAAAATCGTGTTTTTGTTCCCTCTCTTAAAATGGAGTCCCTATAGTGGAGCCCCCGTCCCCTCCACCACGATCGCATCAGGCAGGCTCCTTTTCCTGGATGACCTGGGTTTATCTTCTAAATAATAAAAACACAAAGAATCTGGATACCCATTGCATACACCTACACGCTGATAGGGACCAACACCTCCATGTTTCCAAGATTAAACATCTCAGAGTGGTGTAAATAGTCTGTAATGTGAGTTTGAAAACGTTTCATGGCAACCACATATTTTGGCTTAATATAGGCCACAAATGGCGATACTTAAGCATTTCCGAAGTGAAGAGAAATTCGCAAGGCTGCCTTAAAAAGAGTGTAACTACGATTAAACAGCTCAAGTGTGTAATTACAAACGAAAGCTGTCAAAAATGGAAGTTAGTGAAGTTAGCCCCGGGCCATTCAGTTAGGGGAGTAGCTTAAAACTCACCCAGCAGAAGGAGCTTGACCTCCCTGGCAGCCTTCTCTCCATCGTCCCTCAAATTCCTGTCGATCATTTTACTCCTTTCCTGAGCCACTTTATCCTCCGAGCTTAAGGTGCACCCCATTTTTTTTTACAAAGGTCTCCTTTTTCAAATGATGTAAGAAAAAAGCTCAAAAAAGAAACATGCACAAGTTGTTCCAATGAACGAGCCACACGCCCAAACTCTCTTTCACAAAAAGTGGTGGTGTAGAACTGGCTTTGCAGATTAATAACAGCAAAAATAAGTCTTCCAAGTCGGAGAATGCGAACTAGAAACAACCTCTAGCCCTTTCTGTTCATGTTCAGATCGAAAATGAACAGATAAAGCGGACAGAAATTCAGAAAATAAACTTCCAACCAAACGTCGAGCTGCCCTCTCTCCCCTGCTGCGTTCAGGAGTGACTCTGCCCTCTTCCTGTTCTTTCATACACTCTTCTGCCCTGAAGGGGGCGCTACACGAATGTGTCCTATTCGCCAGGGCCTTTTTTTGAATTTTAGGTTCCACCTTAAAGGGTTCTGTTCCACCTTATTGTGGTCCCGGGGGACCAATTCCATCATTAAAGTCAATGTGTTTGAATGCAATGTCAGTAAAGTCCCAATACTTTTTTCCTTATAGTGTAGTTGCTGCACTGACTGCATTTGTGGCATTGATTGCATTATGTAGAATATGGGACAATGAATTGAGAATTGAGAAAGAGTTCATTAGAGCTTGATAATGTTTGCCATTAAACAGTGCCATTCATTTCACCTGGACGGAAACATTTACATTTACATTTACGGTATTTAGCTGACGCTCTTATCCAGAGCGACGTACATCAGTGCTTAAGAAGTCC
>JBBJLR010000034.1:9203399-9216934 GCA_037577145.1 Brachypetersius gabonensis
AGTAATAATTGGCCAACACCCAACCCAGCAATACATACGCTATAGAGAAAAACAAGCACAAATCATAAAGAAAACATTTTTTTTTTAGAAATAAAGTAAGCAGTAGGAAAAGTACATAGTTAGTAACCAATGTCATGTCGGTGTAGTGGTCGGCCGTCCCATCACCCCCTCCTGGGTGAAATGAAATTTTACTTCTGCAAGTGAAAATGGTCTAAATGCTTCAAGGAAAGCAAACTGGAAAAGCAGCTTGTGTATAATCCCACTTGCTGATTGCATAGGCCCGAACTAGCTTGTGCATGTTCAAGCGCGTGTTATGTGGGTCAGTTTGTGTCAGGGCCCTTTGCTGGTTGGTGCTCAGGCTGGGGTTAGGAAGTTCACATCTGGTCTGAATATGTAAGTGTTATGGGTAATCCTCTAATGGTAACCCACACTACCTATTCAAATTCATTGCATACCACAAAATATGTTTTAGCAGACAAACCCAAAATCCAGTAGAAGGATTCAGTTCAAAGTTGATTTAACAAAATAATCACTCAATCAGTAAACTAACTACCCCAGTCTAGTACAAGTATCAGACCCAGACACTCATCAAGAGTTTCTGGGTCTGATACTAAGCCATCAGTTTAGGGAGTGTTTTAAGTTTGTTTAGTGGTGTTCTTCTGTTTTGTGGATAATTTTGGTCTAAAATAAAGAGCTAAACCCGAAAACCCAAGTGATCAGAATGAAAAAGTATTGTCATTTGAAATGTTTAAATCTATCAGAACTATATTTGTATACTTGGAAATTACTAGAGCTTGTTCTGATCGGCTTCTGCTGTGGAGTGATTGCGAAGAGTAGAGTGCATCGGTAGTTAAATTCAGTATTTTTAAACGACAAACAAGCTGCCGCTGTCATGAAAAAAGGTTACTCTGTCATGTACGGCTAATGAACCACTGCTGGAGAGGAAATCCCAAAAAGGTGAATATTTTGAATCTGAAGATAACGAAGACACCTTTATAAGCATGAAATGAACTATATATCTGCTAATACTCATTTAAAAAGGTGCTGCTTGAAAGTCACTTTTCCAACTGATGCCACTCCATAGCAAAGAGAAGCTTCTCACCTAGACATTCTGGGCCCCAGGATTAACAAATTCAAATACATTCAGATTATGAAGAATCACACGGATGCCATAAAACCATAAACCCTATCAAAAGGCGTTCTCGTCCAGAGGCCGTGGAAATATTCTCATCATCATCGGCCTTGTCATTTTACATGCAATTTACATTTTAAATGGGGTAAGTATGCAAACCAGGGAGTGAAGTTTTCCTATATGCCCAACGGCAGGTGCATTTTACTAAAGAACCACAGTGGAGCAGAGGGGTGGCTGGCTTGTACTCTAGGAGTCATGGGTTGGTATTGCCATGATGGATTGCACTCGTGACTCTGTGACACGCCCTTTGTATGAAGTGTCACATCCAAAAAGACAAAGAAGAGACATCAGGGAAGATATAAGCAAGATGATGAAACAAGATGAAAAAATATGAAACAAGATGTTCCTGCGTCATACAAGACCTACATTTCTACCTAGCCTACATTTACTTACTTCAAACCTGATATATTTAAATTAGGTTTGCTCTAATTAACATGAGGTATTCTGGTGTGTGAATGTATGATGACATAAAAAACTGTGTCAGGTACTTAACAGCTGCCATTATTAGACCCAGTGATGTAGACTTAATATGAAAGTGAGCTAATAGTTAATAGTTAATAGTAATAGTACAGTGAGTCTCTTTAAGTGCAGATCAAGGACGGATTGCTTTATGTCCTCTCACCCAAGTGTCACTGCTTGAGCCACCACTGATTATACACTATACAGACAAAAGTATTGGGACACCCCTGTTTATCCCAGGCCCCTTATTTCTGGTGAAGGGTAATCTTAACACTTCAGCAGACCAAGACGTTTTGAACAACACCATGCTTCCAACTTTGTGGACGCAGTTTGGGGAAGAACCTTTTCTGTAGCAGCATGACTGTGTCCCAGTGCACAAAGCAATCTCCATGAAGACATGGCTGGAGGAGTTCGGTGGGGAAAACTTGACTGGCCGCACAGAGGCCTGACCTCAACCCCATCCAGCACCTTTGGGATAAACTGGAACAAAGATTGTGAGTCAGGCCTTCTCATCCAACATCAGTGCCTGGCTTCATACAGAATAAATGGCCCAACATCTTGTGGAGTGGAATCTGTCATAGCTTTGTAGCGTTGACGTCTCTATCTAGCATATAATTTGAATATTAATGAGTACGAATTTTTAAGACCTTCATTGTGTTTCCTTAAAATTCCATTTATTTTACCTGGAAAGAAACCATTTAAAATCCAAGTCGTTCCATCAGGGATACTTCACAGACTATTTGTTTTTATTCCACCTCATCTGAAATATCTTTAAAGGAATTGTTAGAAATCACACTGATTCAGCTGGACATTTCAGGAAAATGTGTGACTCAGCCGGTGGGCCCTGAACGGTGTCTTGTTCAACAGCGCCACACTGTGGTCAAAAGGGAGAAAACAACCTGAGGCGGCTTTGCTGGTCAAAGGGAATTCTACCAATTTTGAACCAGACACTATATGGACACAAGTATTGGGACGCCTGAGCATTACACCAACAGGGACATTAATGACATTGCGTTTGATTATATAGACTACAATATGGAGTTGCCCTCATATTCCCCAGCACCCACACCAAACTCATCCAGCCATGGCTTAACTGACCTTGCTTTCAGGTGTGTCCTGGTCCTGGTGTGTCACAATACTGATGTCCATACAGTGTATCTGCTCACTTCAGTGGTTGAGAGAGAAATTCTGAGATAAAGTAAGAATCCTGTATAATTCAGTTATTATAATCACTGGATTAATTATTTTAAAGGTGATCATAGGAACCAGGTGTTGTGATGTTTAAAACAGATTTATTTATATATTTAATTTCTTATTCAATTGTATACATCATTATTTGTCCATAATATTTGAATGTCAGAATGTCCCTGTATTACAATCACTCTCAGTCACTTATCCCTTTGTTTTAGTTTTTCCTTGAGGTTAATGTACAACATTTGTAAGGCTTTAGGTACAAAACATATTTATATTTCATTTTCACATGAGTTCTCTCCACTTTCAACTTCTATTTTTACTACTTTTTATCTGATTTTTTTTTTGCTGATGTCTTTTTGCTATTGTTTTTGGATTTAAGACTGATGTTCTGATTATATCTTGTAAGATTTAAATCAGTGATTCGTGAAAACGATCCCTGCATTGTACAATGTTGTCTGAAACTCTCCTTATAATGACATGCTAAATAGATGGAGATAAATTGCTATTAGATAAATAACTGTGTATTTACAAATGAGTTGGTTTTGTGACATCGCAAAAACAACAAACTAAATGAATGCATATATGGACTGCATGGGCTAAGGGGTGAACGATATTAATAAACTTCTACTTTAACTGAAAAAAATCTGTTCTCCATATATAGCTCTTTTATCACAGCCTGATCACTGACTCATACTGACTATATATATCTGCACTTTATTCCAGGCTCTTTTAGGATGGTTTATAACAATGTACTGTATATTAAAGTGGAGCAGCCTCCAGTGCATAAAATGATTTGTCTTTGTTTTAATTAACATACAAATAAGTGTCATCTGGCTAAATGTTTGCATTTTTGATGCATTTAAAATAATAATTGGAAGTAATCTCCAACTTTTGGACCCTATATTGTTTGAATTGCTTTTGAAGACTCTATAAACTGTCTATGTTTCATTTTCACAGAAACAGATAATAAAACACTCAACAGCAACTCTTGTGAAACTTGTAAATACATCTGGAACCACTGTTTTCATATTTTTAGAGAACTGTAAAATGTATGATAAACATGAGAGGTTGTAATCAGGACATTTAATTTCGTAATTTCATAATATTTTTTTCAAATACAACCTTCACAGTGACCAGCTGGAATAGAGATGTGTCCTTCACTCTTTAGAGAAATAAAGGATGTTTAATATTTTGATGTTAATTCTTGCATTAAAAAGCATTAATATGTAGACAGAAGGTATTCAAAGTGTTTTCCATAGAACAGTGTTTGTGTAGAAAAGAGTAATGCCACTAAAAGCTCCATCACACAGTACAAGACGATGTCTAAGACATTATTTCATGATATTTTAAAGATAAGAATTTGGGCTCAACTCTGTTTTTTAAACCCATTCATGGCAAAGAAGTACATGCAGTGCATTGTGAGGCAAAATAGTCTTGATTTGTGAAAAAGCTATTTTTCATATTTATTTTATTCACTGATGCATAGATTTGTTCCCTACTCTAAATGGCCATTCCAGCCTAAAACTAGCTTTTAATAAGTGTTATGTTATGTCATGTCTGTAGTGACAATTTGATCTCTTAGGCTCATCAGATTGTCAATTCACTACTTTGCATCCATTCTGTTTCTTTTCTTCATTTTCTGACTACAACACCCAGCATGCATGTACAACCATTGAGAGTCCTCCCACAACCATGAAGAAAACTACTGAAGCCAGTAAAAACAGTTTGATATTGAGATTAATGGAAGGAAAAAGTAAGAAAAAGAAACATTTTAAACAGCCCCTCAAAACGCTTCCTCAAAACGTTTCTACTAACCTCAAGATACACCAACTAAAGAGAGTCTTTAAAGCAGAATGTCTCACTCTCTCGAGTCTTGAGGCACCACTGTAGGGGGTCAGCTGGCAAGTTTACAAAAGGTGTAGTGATGGTTACATTTTTCAGTTTGGAGCGTCACTGTAAATAACCATATAAGTGTCAGCTGTGCATCGTCAAACAGGCACCCATCAGTCTGCTCTTTAACCCTGTACCCCTGCAGAGCGTTTGTCTCAATGCTTCAATGTGAGGAGCCTGGCATTTTAATCCCTCGCTGCTGGTCTGAGGCCCCAAGACACTCCAAGGACACAGTGAGCAATTTGTTAATGGAAAGTAGGACCCTGCCTTGTGTCTCAGCTCTTGTAATGAGGTGTTTGGACAGCGCACTTTGACAAATTTTCCATTGTGCAGCTGGCATGCTTCAGCATGGCTTCACCCCATCTTTTCAAATGAGAGATTCATGAGCGGCCTTCTGTTGATCTTGTCTTTGCTTGAATGATGGGGGAAATGGACACCCCTGGAGTGGTGACCACCTTGATCACAATGTCATCCCATTTGGTTGCGTTTGCTGGAGATTTGAGGCCCGCGTGAAGGAGGACAAGCCTTAAATCAAACCAGCAGAGGAATTTCTCTCCCACTTCTCACCAACATCCATATCTCTGGATGACATAAACACATATAAACACACACCATCTCTACAAGTTTACAATGGGGCAACTTTTTCGGCTGCGGGAATGACCGTGAGCCAGCCTGGCTATGTTTAGCCAAGTCTTTCCTTAGCTAGAACTGGTCTGGTCAAGATCTCCACAAACAGAGGTTTACAGATGCATGTTGTTCAAGGACAGTGTCTTTGTGGACAGTATAACACAGCAGGACTTTTATAATCCCCAGTGTACGGTATGACTGTAGTGCGAATACAGGCCTGTGACCCATCACAGACACCACAGCATCAGAAATTGCTTCGGTGTCAAAATTTGGCAAGAGATGCAAAGAAAGCCGAAATGAAAGCACATGGAAGAATTTCCAGGCTCACCTTCAGAGATGAATTAAAGTTTTTACACAGGGACAAAAAACAAAGTACAGATGGTACAGAATTTCACGCACTAATAAAATATATTCTGTGAGTTTCAAGCAAGCAAAGTGTCAAATGCACACAGTACACAGTGCGAAATTTGTCCTCTGCATTTAACCAACTCACCTGAGTGAAGCAGCATGCAGGGAGCAGTATGTGGGGATGGTGTTTTGCTCAACAATACCTCAGAGTTGCTGGGAGTCATTTGAACCAGTGGGGCAGTTCCCAAACCACCAAGGCCAAGGCTGAAGCCCAAAATAGATAGATGAAATAGTACCCAAGGATGTTCCCTGACTTTTAACCCAAAAAGAGCCCTTTTTGATCCTTTAAAGCATTTTGAGTTGTCATGGTTCTATACCCAACATTCAGCAGGTATGAAGGAGAAACACTGAATCATTTTTACAGTGTAAATGATCCTCTGTAAGTTTGAGGAACATTCCTTTTTTTCCTTCATACATTTTAAGGCATTAAAAAAGTACAGTATGTTGCATATGAGTTTTTCTTATCATTAGAACGGTTGCATGTTTGTATATACTGTACTAATGGTAATTTATTAGAAATGGAATGCTTTAGGTCTCTAAAATGACCTTAAACATGATCATCATATATCAACAATGTATTACTACCAACAATGACAAATTCAGATGGCTTGAGTTGAGTTTTTTTTTTTGCCAGATGCTTATTACAAGACAACACAAACTAACAGCAGCTTCTCCAGTTCTCATACAAATAAAACTGACTGAGGGTTTAAAAACCAAAATAATCACAAGAAGGGCATAAATGAATATCAGGCCTGCAGTTTGAGGCCTTATTCTTCTCCTTTCATCTCTGGTCATTTTGGTTAAATGAGATGGAGTAGATGTAAAGCTGAACCAGAATAACCTGAAATGAACTGCAAAAAAAAAGGGGGAAAATCCGCTAATTCTCTTCGTCACAGATGTAGCCTACATGAGAAGTAAAAGAACTGTTTTAACCGAACACTGAACTCAGTGGACGAGCCTTCTGTCCTCTCCTGCACTATTTACTCCTCTGTCCTCTGGAGAACACAAATGACTGCGTTTACTCGACTTAGATTTATCACACTGTTCCTCAACACGAGAAGAAAAAAAACACAGGAGTTCTAACTGACTGTGCAGCTGTATGTCTACGCCCCCAAGCAAAGTGTGTGCGGGAGTGTGTGTGTCTCGCTTTCCTGCCGGAGGGCGATCTGTTCACCACTAACACCACACACGTCGAGCTGTAGCACAGAGCGCGAGGCTCACAGCGCGAGCGTTCATCTGGTCTGCTCTCACCTGGGACTGGGATGGAATGGAGGGACGGCAGGTGACACGGACTGAGAGAAGGTACGTGGTCAGCGGGTACGAACTGTGTGTTTCAGAAGGTGTTCGGGTGCTGGTCTCTCGTCCAGAACCTCTCTAGACAGAAGAACAGGGTCAGAGTGACTAATAAAGCAAGTGTCTCTTATATCAAATCTAATCTAACGAGATCTGTCATATCTCATCATCTCTGTTCTGTGCTCAGAAAGAGCTCGGCTGCTTTACTTCACAGCACAGACAGGCAAGACTAGTCTTTTAGCCTTCATATGAGGTGTAATTAAATATATATTTGTATCTGATTTACTTCAAGACCTTTTTTGCATTATATACATTTTGTTAAATGATATTGATATATTATATGTGAGTACATACATAGAGCGAGAGAGCAAGAGAGAAGAACAGACATGTACAGTATCTTTAGAAAGATACTATATATATATATATATATATATATATATATATATATATACACGAACACAATTATCATCTGTGCCTCGTTTAGTGCACTTTTTACTACTTTTACTTTTCAAATGGCCATGGCTTTTGGACTGGGGCAGTTACTGTTACCATGGAGTTTACCGTTACTATGGTTTTTCAATTAACTGGTATCATTACCCAAGAAGCTTTATTACAGAGTTATTGCTTTTATAACAGAAGCTGAAACTACAGTCTTTCAGGAAGCCTTATAGTATTTATTAAGGAGCGCGCGCACACACACACACACACGGACACAAACACACTAGCACATTAACGTAGAGTACAAATTTTATAACCTGTTCTCATATTGCAGTTCTTTGCCACACCAACAAGATATTTCTCACATAACTGTGTGTCTGTCTGAGTGTATTGCATAAGTGGAGAAAAAGGAGCATGCAGGAAAACCCACTTTTTACTTGGTTCGAATTAAAGATTTGAATGTGTATTTTAAGTGCTGGCCTGAACTGTGAGTCCCAACCTTTTCGCTTCCAGAAAAAGTTTCCTCCACCTGAACATCTGAACATTTTTTTTCAATGAGTGCTTTCCATTAACGCTGGCATTAAGTTCATCCTGGGAACGACTACAAAGCATCAGCGTGGCTGTAGGTAAGGAGGGGGGGAGGGGGGTAAATTATACATTAGTAAATGTTGAAACAAGGAGCTGTGTTATCACTCTCACTTTAAAATGACAGCCAGACACTAAGTGCTCCAGCAAGATGACAGACCTAATTCACATACCAGTGTCATTTCACAGTAGCTCACCATAATATTATGAGCGCTGTCTCTATCTCCACGGGCCTGGTATTTCACTATTTACCTTTCAGAGATTTAGATACCATACACAGACAAGCATGAATATGTGGAGCTGATTTCATCCAGAGGACGTTCAAACCTCTGATAGTCCTGCTGGTGCTCACGCAAGATTGTTATGGCTGGGGTGGTGGTGGCCTAGTGGGTAGGATAAATGCCGTAAACATAAATGTTAATGCAGTTTCAGAACATGTCATGTGTGTATCATGCACTGATCAGCCACAGCATTAAAGCCATAGACTGGTGAAATTGATATATTGTTACAGTGGCACTGGATTCAAGATTCACAATTCTTTTATCAGGTACACAGTTATAGAAGTACACTGTGAGTCCCCAAAATATCTATGGCACTGCAATCTGATTCCAACTCAATAAAGAAAAACATAAAAGCCAATAATTAAGTCATAAAAATATGGAGAAAAATAAACAAGTGTAATCAAGCATTTACACGTGTGAACAAGATCTGAAGTGGGAATGAATAGATTATGTACTGTAAAGTGCATTGTGCTGGTTGCTATTGATGCATATAGACATAAATAACAAACAGCAGGTTTGAAACAGTGAGGTAGAGACTTCATTTGTGTTTTAATGAATGGTTTAAAATTGTGATGGCATGTCTTGAGTGAGGAGTTTTATGGACCGAGGATAGAAGCTCCTCCTGAACCATAATACTTCTGAACAATTACTGGTGTGAGATGAGTCTGTAATGATCCTGGTCGCTCTGGTCCTACATCTCCTGGTATAAATGTTCTGCAGAAACAGTACAGCTGATCGGGTGCAGTGTTCCTCTGCTTGGATCATTTTATCTACTCCATTAAAGTTTGTGACAGAGCTGTGATGGATGCAGAAAAAATAGTCGTGAGTAGCTTTGACAAGAGCCAAACCATGATGGCTAAATGACTGAATATGAGTAAAACGCATGTCTTGTGAGGTGTTCCTGGTATGGAGTTGTTAGTACCTACCAAAAGTGGTCCCAGGAAGAACAACCAGTGAACCAAATCTCAGTCATGTGTGTGAGGAGCGAAGTGGAAAGAGCTGGACAAACCCTTTAAACCCACAGAGGCCACACTTAAATGCTCAGTAAAGAGGTGGGTCTTATGTTGCTATTTGAAGACAGTGAGGGTCTCAGCAGTTCTGACAGTCAAAGGACGTTGCTCCACCACTGGGGTGTCAAAACTGAGAATAGGTGGGTCAGGTCAGTGCTTGATGCTCTGAGGGTGAGCTGTGACCAGTGGTCTGATGAGTGATGGTAGGTACCATTTTTGACTGTGTTTGATAGAGTTTTAAAAATGATGAAAGCAACCACAGGAATCCAGTAAAGCTTCAAAGTTGTGGAATGGTGTGTGAGACTTTTGGTGAGTCGAAGTCCAAATGTGCTAAATTCTGCAAAATTGTTCGGTAATTAGAGGAACACAAGAAATAGGTGTTGACTTATCCTCCAGATTTTGTATGCAAGCACCTCAGCAGGGATGAGGTGGTCAAACTCTTCAAATCCATGGAGGCCCCACCTTGCAACTTATGGAACCTAAAGGATCTGATGCTAACGCCTTGGTGCCAGATACCACATTACACCTTCAGAGATCTTGTGAAGTTTGTGCCTCAAAGTTTTTACCTCAGAGTAGTTTTGGCAGTATGAGGGGGACCTTCCCAAAATTAGGCAGGTAGTTCTAATATTAAAGTGGATTGGTGTAATGTAGTTCAACCTTTTAGATGTGGGGGATTCCTACTGTGTGGGGGAGTGCCTACGATGTGAGAACTTTATTGTTCAGCGTAAGATAAGATTTTTTTTTACTAGTCTGACAGTAGGGAAATTTGCATTATTATAGCAGCAGTAGACTGAACAAAGGAAAATAAAAACTATGTAACCTATAAAAACTTTACAATATAACAATATAATATAAGAATGCCCATATATATGTGTATCTACATATATTTTTTGAGCTATATATGCAATATATATACACACACAGTGGGCACTATATGTAGTTCTTAGTGAAATGTAATTAATACTAATGGCCTGTCTGGCCTGTCTTAATTACTTCCCAGACATTAAGTCAGAAACAGATACGGCATTTGTTTTAAAGGCGTAGTAAGTAAATCCTTTGGCTAACAATGATGCCACCCATCTGACATCCACACGTCCCTCTGATATCCAGAAGTCCCTTTTTTAGTTGTATATTTGGAGCCTTTTAGGAGGCTGGCGTTAACGACAACACAGTTTATCCAGAGGACTTAACCCACAAACTCCCAAATGTTATAACAATAATAAAATATTATTAGTAGAATGATACAAGGAGGACATGCCACTTAAAGACATTGTTGAATGGAAACACATTTTCATTCTCAAAACTCAGAAGTCCTTTTAGAGCAGGGGTCGGCAACCCATGGCTCTGGAGCTGCATGCAGCTTTTCAAACCTTGTGTTGCGGCTTCCTGTGGCTTTGGAAAAAAAATAGTAATTTAACACTAGAACGGCGGCTAATTGGCTATACCTATAACAGCTGCGTGCGTCAATTGATGCAGTGCCCAGTTTGCTGCAGTTTGTTTGGGCGTTTAGTCCTGCAGCCTGCCGGCATACATCCATGCAAGCAGCAGCCAGCAGACACAGCAAATGTCCAGAACCGGCAAGTATGTGAGTGAACAAAAGGAATTTGATTCCGGCCAATGGTCTCTCTCAAGCACAACAATATAAAACAACAACAATATGTAAAAATATGTTTGTACATGTGCCTACACCACAACCATATGTCTCTTACAGAGCATGGTTGCTTCTCCAGTAGGCCAATAGACACGATTCTGAGCCTGATTAAATTACATCAATTGACGCTGCCAGCCAGTCTAGGTGTTAAGTGTATTTTATATTAATCATTGGTTTTTTTTATTGTAGTTTAAAATTTGAAGATTATTGTGATTTTGTAACATCAAAATACAATGTGTTTAATTTTTTGTGTTTCTAAATGTGAATAAATAAAATTTCACAAGCAACACACTAGCCTATTTTTATACATAGCAAGTAAAAAACAATACATGCAGTGTTATCTTCATTTTAGACGTCAAAGAGGATTTACGCCTCCCGGTGTTTTCTCTTTTGTGGAAACTGGTCCAAATGGCTCTTTGAGTGTTAAAAGTTGTCAACCCCTATTCTAGAGGCAATCAGTTTTAAACACAAATGATAGGAAAACAAAACCTTTGTATGGTAAATGGAATCATGGGGTGAATTGTGGTTAATATGATATGATATGATATACATTTCCATTACATTGCAGTACATGACTTTCACACAAACCAAATATGCCACCGCTTTGCTGCGGTGCTCCTCACCGCAGGGAAAAACTCATTTGCTTTTCGTGTTTTTGATGATTCAGTTTGTACGGTCACACTGTAATCGTCTTTGCTCACATATCCACACCGGTTGCCAAAGAAAGTGAATCTGTGAGTCTAGGGAGAAGTAAAACTTCCAAAAAAAAAATGAGCTTGAAATGTGTACTGTTCTTTAATGAGTAGGGTGGTAGTATCCCAGTGAGTAAAACACTTGCCTGTAAACCTGATTACCACAAAGTTGCAGGTTTAAACCCCCACTTTCTACCATTGTGTCCTTGAGCAAGACACTTAACCCTCAGTGTCTCCAGGGGGACTGTCCCTGTAACTAATGACTGTACGTCACTCTGGAAAAGAGTGCCACTTTACTTTAATGAGTAAGTAACAAAGCCACCATTCTGTATTTCACACGAGTATTTTAGCAACTACAGCTTGAACAAGACATGACATTTGAGTGGGATGACCTGGACAGCAGTTAGATAAAAGGTTGCTATAAAAGTTAAAATCCTTAAAAACCACACTTTAAAAGCTTCCACCCTGCATGTTTAATCTGTAACACTACATGTCACATGCAGCACAGCCAGAGCTGGACTAGCCATCGGGCCGATGGTAAATTTGGGCTGGCGCTGAATCCTCGAATTACGACAGCGAGGGCGGCCCCGGTGGGCGCGGATCCCGTCAGCACAACCCCCTCCCCCACGAAAAAACGATATAGAGAGGGACATCGGCGCATATGCCCGTTAGCATCTAACCCCCTGCCCCCCAGGTGGGCCGGTCTCAAAATGCCCGTCAAGATTTTTTGTCCCAGTCTAGCCCTGAGCACAGCAGTCTGATGGCCAGAACTGCCCCCCACAAAACACATGAAATCCAATTTGACTGATCAAACTGAGTCACATGAAATCCAACCGGAATCAGATTTGAATCCATCCAAAAATGTGGCTCAAAAAAAGGCCAATTTCAGATGGTTTTCTACAGAAAAGCTTTTCAGATATATTGAAAAACTGTGTCAGCTGCTTGTCTGAATGAGCATCTATATGTAACACTATTGACATGTTATAATACTTTTGTAGGCCTAACCCTAAACTTAACCCTAACTTTGACCCCAGTAACCAAAACGAAATGGGTTTACTCTTGCAATTACAACATAAACATCATTTTACATAATAAAACATAATAAAAATAATTTTGATGGTTATATATGTTCTGTTTTTATTCGTCCTGAAACAGTATGAAAATAAACACACACACAAATTGGGCCACTTTACCTTATGCTGTCTGTCAAGTATGGACCACAAAGTATGATGGTGAACAGGCCGCTCAGCATTTCTACTGGGAAAACCACACTTAACAGCTCTAACCTGTGAGCATCAAGCCATTAAAACACTCATTAATTCTAGTTTGACTAACTCAGCTGACAGCAGAGTGCAAACAGCAGAGTGCAAATATTAAATATTTTTAATATTTAATAAAGTCTATATGCTTGCGTGAAAAACTGCAAAAGCTAATCAGTGCATCTGTAGCTCATGTTTTAAAATACTTTTGTGAACATACTGTGTTTATCAATTATTGCAATATTAAAACATACAGCGCTTGTTTGTACACCATTAACATTTCCTTTGTGTTCCCTGCATCTCTCTCTCTCTCTCTCTCTCTCACACACACACACACACACACAGACACACAAATGCCTGGTCTCTTTCTTGATAGCAAGCTGGTGCCACACTGTGCAGAATGGAATTAAATTCAGTGTCACCCTGTCTATGTTTGAAAAGAATTTTTGGCAAACAGATGCTCTGTCTCTCTTCTCTCTCTCTCTCTCTCTCTCTCTCTCACACACACACTTCCTCTCTTTAGAAAGGGGGGAAGGGTTGTTTTATGTATTTATAT